>OZ012737.1:471488157-471912162 GCA_963859935.3 Lathyrus sativus
GCGTTTTGCTAAATGAAGACATGCTGGGCTTAGCGTTTTTGTTTTTCCCACCCCCCATTCCAAGCCCAATTGGTTTTACACTATGTATTCATGCTATTCGCACCACAGTTTTTTTCTTTTTCTTTTGTTTTTAATTTGTTTTCTGAATTGTGCTGGGCCCAGGCGCGCCATGTTAGGCGCACCCCCCCTCCTGGGCCCATCATGATATCAATTGAATATTACTACTTCTTGCACCCCATGCATTAATTCCATATTATTTTCTTCTCCAAATTTTATTAAACTTCAAAAATTCATAACAAAATAAAAAATCATTATTTTTTAATGAGACTTTTTTTCCCATTTTCCATTTTCTGTCTAGAAAAATATAAAATCATAAAATAGCCATTTTATTTCATTTTTATATTTTTTGCACATTTTTACTTTTAATAGCTTTTTTAATTCTTTTAGTTGGTATACTAATTTGTAGAATTTAATTAGGGTAGTTCCCTTAGGATTTTTAATTCAATCTTTTTAGGATAATTAGATGAATGGTTTAGGGTCCCCCTGATTTAATTTCATGATTTTGTGATAATGTTTTGGGTAGTTTTAATTAGGTAGTTCTAAGTAGTGTAGAATTTGATTAAAACTTTAACATAGGTTCATAACAATTGTAGATTTAAGGTTTTTAGGGAAATTTAGTCTATGGGGAATATATGGGACTTAAGGGTAGTTATGTAGGGTCCCCTAGCATTTATATTAGGAATTAATAGAATAATATACTATTTTTGGTTGATTTTTGAATTGAATGATTGTTTGTGTGGCCTTTAGGGCAAGTGTTGTTTAGTTTGCTTTGCTTTGGAGTCCCCTTTAGTTTGAGGAGCTTGGCATCTCATTGTGGAGCATTGTGGAGCATACTAGAAGATTGGAAGAGGCTTGGAGGAGCTTGAGGAGATTGTTCTTCTTTTTTCTTTGTTGTTTTAGGGATGGGATTAGGAAGAGCTTAGATGTAGATAATTTCTTTCTCAAACATGGATAGTATTCTTCACATCCATTCCTCCCTATGATTCAAAGTCCTTCCAGGGTATACACCTCTCTCCTTTGGAGGGATTAGTGCTATACCTAGGAGGTAGAACTTTTGAGGGAACCCTTCATTTGATATTGAACCCTTATAGGTCACCTTTGGTGATCAAATAAGCAGTTCAATATCCCCCAGCTTATCCATTAGTGATTTTTCTCTGTTTGATTTGTCTTGAGAGCTGTCAGAGCCTGAGCATGAAGATGAAGATTTCATTGAAGATTATTGAAGAGGATGAATCCTTGAAGACTGCCATTCTAGCTGAAGCTTGAAGAGCATGAAGATCAAGTTGACACTTGAAGATCCCTGAAGATAGTGAAGCCTGAAGGTGGAGCTGATCAAAGAAGCTGAAGCTTAAGGGGAGAAGATGAGTTGATACTCATGTTGTAGGGTTGATACCTGGAAAGCAATTGATGGATGAGGTCTGAAGACAGAGTTGCTGCTGGAGGACCTGAGGCTTTCTTCTGTTTTTCTTTTCTGTATTGTGTGTTTTGTTTGATTTGTCTGTTGCATTAGATTAAGTTCATCTAGAATAAGTAGAATCTAGGAGCATGATTGCATTAGAGGTTGAGTTGCTCCCTCTGCTTGTATTGTTATTGCGTGACTTTGCTTGCGGGTATTCGGTAGAGCCCAGCTCCCTTGCCCATGTGGTTTGTCTGCCTGATGGCAATTTCATTTCTTTTATCTGTATGATTGCAGTTTACTGTTTATTGCTTGATAGCATGTTGTTTATTTTTCAGTATGATTACTGTTATTTCATGACTGGCTTGAGGTCGAGACGAGCTTGTGGAGGCTGAAGCCCCACACACATTTCCTCCCTCACTTGCATTGCATGCATTTTACTATTAAGCTGATGCTTTGTCTGTTTTGGTGTATCATTGACATGATCCCTTAGGACTCTCATTTCCTTTGATAAGGATTTGATGATAGACTTTTAGGTTGAAACCTATGCATGACAACTTCTAGGAGTTCCCTGTTCAAACCTCAACCATAGGATGAATCCATGGCATGATAACATTAAGACTTGATAGTCTCCCTCCTAGTTGGGTCTGTTCTCTTCTCATCTCAAAACAGTTTAAGATACAGTAACCATGAATGATTTCTTTCGTACGTTACGAGCCTTAAGCTATCTGAGAAAGGATTGTGGGAGAGCTTCTTTTCCATAGTCTGGATGTTTAGTATGGTACCCTTTGGGTGACATGCGACGCATTCACTCTCAGGTCATAGTCTCTAGTGCGGTTGAAATCGCAAACACAATAAAAAACACTTCTTTCGTAAAAGACAGGAAATAAACCGTAGTTTCCCGAACTACGTGAGCTCTGATCTCTCATACCTGTTGAGAGTATGTAGGTACAAGACGGCGAAGTCTTGGCGAGCTACCTTCCACCATAATCCTTCGTAGGCCGAACTACGTTGACTCTGATTTCTCATTCTCTGATGAGAATACGTAGGCATAAAGTGCGACGCTTTGCCGAGTCGTTTTTCTTTTCTTTTTCAGCCAGCCTTGATAGGTAGATAGATTATAACCAACCCGTCCAATTAAACAAACAAGCGAGGATCCCGTCGAGTACGACGGACGTGAGGGGTGCTAATACCTTCCCCTTGCGTAACCGACTCCCGAACCCAGACAATGGTTGCGACGACCTTGTCTTACCCTTTTTCGTCAGGTTTTTCCGATTGTTTCCTTTCCCGCTCTGAGGGATAAATAACGAAAGGTGGCGACTCTTCTGTCATGCCGACACCTTATTTTCGCGCAAGCGACAGCTAGCGACTCTGTTGGGGACCCAACGTCCCTTAAGAGAGTCAATCCTACCGTTTGTGTGTTTATTTGTTGGGTTGCATTTATTTATCGCATTTTTACTTCTCGCACTTTATTTCCTGCATTTTTATTTTCAGTATAATATGATTATTTGTGCTGTTGTGGGATGGGAGTTCTGATGAGTGAGAAGCCAGACCCAGGCTTGAGTGCACCATAGACTTAGAGTGGAAATTAGTGGGCGCGTGCTTGCTTTGCAGGCACTAGTGTCTCATGAAATCCACGCTCAGACGAGGTTCATCTGGTTGGCTTCACTTTCAACCCTTTGGGTTGAGACGGTTGCTGGTTTGGTGGATTGTCGACTCTGGGGACCGATCATTTGTGATTCAGCTAAGTGAGGCCTCTTCAAAACTTGATGATGCCACTCCTTCTGGGAATCGTATCGTCATTGTTGAAAGTCTGTGACGCTGATGAACGCATAGGATGTCGTACCTTGAGTCAGTTTAGGTCCATACCTGTGAGTGGGATTGGGTTTATTGCAGGAAACTTTGACCTCTAGACCACCTGGTTTTCTTGACAGTGAATCAGTTATGTAGGTACCAGGGTTTCTCAGTTGCAGAATTGTCTGTTCTTGACAGAGCAGGTTTTTTGATCAGAGGATCTTATCATCCGGTGTATGTCTGTTCTTGATAGAGCAGGTTTTGATCAGAGTGTTGTCATCAGTGGTTTGTTCTTGATAGAGCATATTTTTGGGGTCTGAAGATCTCATCAGCAGATGTTGTTTGTTCTTGATAGAGCAGATTTTGAGTGGGGTTTGAAGATCTCATCAGCAGCTGTATGTTTGTTCTTGATAGGGCAGATTTTTGATTTGGGGTCTGAAGACTTCACCAGCAGATATTTCTTGATCATACATCCGAGGTCCTTATTATCAGACATTTGTTCTTAACAGAGCAGAACTTTGATCCTATGTATATGGTCCTATCAGATGGTTGTTCTTAGCAGATCAAAGCAGTGGTCTTACACCGGGGTTTTCTTCTCATCAGTGATTGTTGACACAGAATCTCCACAGCGGCTACCCGGATATATTATTACATGCCTGCATTTTGCATTAGTTTGCATGACATTTGCATTTCATTAACGTGTGTCTGTGTTGCAGGTACCGTTTCCCCGATCCAGGATTTCTCGCCTCTTATTGTATTATTATGGCCTCTCTCAGAAAGACTGTTGCGTACAAGTTCCCGACCCCTGATGTGTCGAAATTGACTGGTTTGATAGCTCTAGCAGGTGACTCTGTGAAGGATGGGTTCAGGAAGTCTTATGGCAGGTTGCTCAGTCTGGTTTGCAAACCTTCTACGTCCGAGCTGAATGGATTGCACGCTCTGTTGCAGTTCTATGACCCTCCGCTGAGGTGTTTCACTTTTCAGGACTTCATTCTCGCGCCGACGCTGGAAGAGTATGCTGACTTATTGGGTGTGCCTATCAAAAGGCAGGTGCCTTTTGTCCACATGGATGCTGAGCCTGATCTGGCTGGTTTAGCTTCTTCACTCCATTTGGATGCCTCAGAGTTAGTAGTGACGAGTTGGAACAAGGTTCCTGGGTTCTCCTTGCAGTTTCTGGTAGCTAAGGCTCAGCAGTGTGCTAAGGACAGATGTTGGGGCGCGTTTAATGCCATCCTCGCTTTATGCATATATGGCATTATCTTGTTCCCCAACATGCACGATTTCGTAGACTTTGATGCGTTTCACATCTTCGCCTCAGGGAATCCAGTCCCTACTTTGATCGGAGATGTCTATCACTCAGTGCACTACAAGAATGAGAACCGGAGAGGGAAGAATGTCTCATGCTGCGTACCGTTGTTGTACAAATGGTTTGATAGTCATTTGCCCAAGAGGGGTCCTTTCGTCTTGTCTGCAACCACAGCTGAGTGGCCTGGGCGTCTCATGAGTTTATCTGCAGAAGATATTGATTGGTTCGACAGAGACAGGTTAGGTACTGAGGTGATCTTCAGTTGTAGTGGGTTTCCTAATGTACCTCTGATAGGTAGGAAGGGTTGCATCAACTACAATCCGTCATTGCTAGTTCGTCAGTTCGCATATGCTTTGAGGACTCCGCCGAAGGAGGAAGAGGTACAGGAATCTCTGTACCTCACAGGTACTTTAGAGGGGGATTTGTTGTCCAAGATTCAGCGTGCGTGGAACAGTGTCAGCAAGAGAGGAAAGCCTTTGTTGGGAAAGAGCAACAGTCAAGCCTACCCTCCTTATTCAGCTTGGATCAGAGCCAGAGCCAACGCTATAGGGATGCCATTTCCTCATGCCAGACCAGAGAGTCCTCCACCAATCGAAGAGCCTACTACTGTGCCCATTCATCAGCATAACCAGGTACTAGCTGAGCGGGATGAACTGAAGCGGGCGAACGCAGAATTGGAGAAGGAGTTAGCTCAGCTTCGAAGTGAAAGGAACGAGGCCGTCCATGCTTTCAAAAAGCAAACAGAGTTGGTGAACCAACTGGGTGCAGACTTGGCAAAGCAGATAGCTGACCGCGAACGCTTGGGTCAAGACTTCAGGGATGTTAATGATGTACTAGCTACGAAGAAGCAGCATTTGGACGAGGCATATCGGAGGATATCTAAGTTCGACCAGCACTGGAAGGCTGCCCTGGCCACCAGGAAGGAGCGAGAAGATAAACTGATGCTGCAGATCTCTAAGCTGGAAGCCGAGGTGAAGGACAGTGAGCGGAGGTTTGATGAAGAAACCGCCCGCAGGTACGCCGCCGAAGGCCAACTCAACAAAGCCCTTGCCAACCTGAAGGAGTGCAAGCTGAAGTTTGAGTCTAAGAAGCGGAAACTGGAAGATTGCTTCGGCGAAGGGGCATGGGAAAGTTCAGTTCAGGGGCTTCAGTATACTATTGTGCAGAGGGAACTACTCGTCGAAGGGTTGCTCACTTTGCCAGATCATCCAGAGACGAAGGAGTTATTAGCAGAGTATCGCGCCCGTGGCCGTACTTGACTAGCTTGTATTCTTTTTGTTTTGATCTTTGTTGTATGCTGACCATCACCAGACTTGTTGGCTGAGGTCACGCTGTTGATTTGTTTTGTACTCGCTGATGCTATGTACTGCCTTGATAGGCCTTTCCATATATATATGAGATTGATGTTTCCATGATTGGGGCTCGGACTTCTTCTTATTATTATTATTATCAGCACTGGCACTAAGGCACTAGGATCGGGGGAAATCTCCCAAGCACACAGACACACACATGCATCTGCATAAAGCATTTGCATGGCGTACATTTTGTTGTTTTTCCTAACCTTTAGTGTTTGCAGGTTTTTTCAGGTTCACAGGTTCCAAGCTGCTTCCGGTCTCCAGGATTGATCAGAGACTCATTCACCGTTACTCAACTCGAGCTAATCAGACAAGGATCATGGATCAGGTGCAGTCAGATGTTCAAGAGCTCCGTGAACGGATGGATCGTTTTATGGAACTGATGCAGGTAGTCGCTAATGGTCAGGACCAGCTCCGGACTTTGGTTCAATCTTTGATCTCCAGGGTTGACAGTAATGGCATACTTCATGGCGGGACTGTGCCTACTCCCCCTCCAGTTGATACTTTGCAGAATGTTGTTCCTGTCGCCGGGGGCAACGGCAGTGCTAATGGCAATGTGATGGCCAATATCAGACTCAATGCGACGGGCGTCGGCAATGGTAGTCTGGGAGCTAATGTCAACATCGGGCCGGTCAATGGCAATGCTGGCGTCGGAAATCTGTTGGTGCCTCAACCGTGGCTTGAGAATCATCAGGATGATGTGTTTTCTCAAAGAGGTGCGGAGGCAGAGTTGAATGTTGAAGCGCGGCTCAGGTTCAAAGCACTGGAAGACAAAATGAGAGACATTGAAAATCAGAATGCATTGGGTGTTGATATGTCCAAGCTGGGGTTAATTGCTGATTTCAAGGTACCTCATAAGTTCAAGGTGCCTGTCTTTGAGAAGTATAAGGGTACTACTTGCCCTCGTGTCCACCTTCGATCTTATTATAGAAAGATGTCTGCTTATTCCGACGATGAGAAGTTGCTGATGCACTTCTTCCAAGATAGTCTTTCTGGTCCATCCCTCGAGTGGTACATGGGCTTGGAGCCCACTACCGTGCGCACCTGGAAAGATCTCGCTGAAGCGTTTGTCCTCCACTATCAGTACAATAGCGACTTGGCCCCAAACCGAGTTCAGCTCCAGAACCTCTCTCAGAGAAATAATGAAGGCTTTAAAGAGTACGCCCAGCGGTGGCGTGAGTTGGCTGCTCGGGTTCAACCGCCGATGGTTGAGCGCGAGCTCGTGCAGATGTTTGTTGCTACCCTTCCTGGGATCTACTATGAAAAGCTAGTCAGTGGCATGTCTAGGACGTTCTCGGCTCTCATCACTATGGGCGAGCACGTCGAGAATGGTATTAAGATCGGAAAAATTCAAGGTGAATCATCCTCAGCTGGAGGAGGTGGAAAGAAACCTTATGCTGGTAAACAAAGAGAAGGGGATGCGAGCGCTGTCACCAACGCTCGGAGAAAGGGCAAGGGCCCTCAGCAGCAGATAGTCAGTATAAATATCCCAGCAGCTCCGCCGCCGCCGCAGCAGCAACAACAGAATCAACAGGGATATAGAAAGTACCAAAATCGAGCTCCTTTGGCAAACCGTCACTTCGAAGCACCACCTATGTCGTATGCGCAGCTCTTGCAGACTTTGCTCCAGCTTCAGTTAGTTCAGAAGAGGACAATGGCACCCTTGACAGGGGCACCACCACCCGGGTATGACGCAAATGCCACTTGCGATTTCCATACAGGGGCACCAGGCCATACGATCGAGAACTGCAAAGCCTTTAAGCACAAGGTGCAGGACCTGGTAGATGCAAAGATTATCAACTTCTCCGACAATGTGCCCAATGTCACCAAAAACCCTATGCCTCATCATAGGGGAGGCGGAGTGAACGCCATTATCACAGAGGAGAGTGCAGATCTGTTGACTGATGTCAAAGACCTAAAGACGCCGCTTAGTTTCGTCAAAGCTAAGTTGTTGAAGAAAGGGTTCTTTTCAGGATGCGGAGAGTTATGCATGGCTTGTGCTACACATCCTGATGGGTGTGAGCAGCTGGTAGAAGGTATCCAAAGTCTGATGACTGAAGGTATTTTGCAGTTCAGCCGGAGAGCTGAAAGTGTATCAGGAGAGGTTGTGTTGAAGCAGGTCGATGAAGTCGCCACCATCACCATCCCTCTCCGACCAATTACTATTTCTGCGCCCCGACCGCCTACAATCACTATTACCAGAGCTGGGCCGATCCCATTCAAGAGAACTAACGCCGTTCCGTGGCATTATGGCGCCGAAGTCTATTGCAATGGTCAGAAGTTAGAGTTGGAGCCGTATGGGTCGGCTGTGCAGAATCTCACAGGAATCAGTGGTATTACTCGAAGCGGAAGAGTATTTGCACCGATAGAGGTTGTGGCAGAGAAAGTGGTCAGAGCTGATGCTGCTGATAAGGGTAAAGGCAAAGCCGTCGAAGAGGTCCCGTGCGGGGTAGAGAAAGATTTGCTTGTCAAAGATGCCGAGGAGTTTATGCGGTTAATCAAGAAGAGCGACTACAGGACTGTAGACCATCTTCATCAGACACCCTTGAAAATTTCTATTCTCAACCTGTTGCTGTGTTCTGAAGCGCACCGCAATGCGTTACTAAAGGTATTGAACGCTTCCTACGTACCGCAAGAGATATCCGTGAATCAGCTAGAAGAGGTGGTAGCCCATGTTAACGCTGGCAATGGGCTAGGTTTCACAGATTTAGAGCTGACACCTAAAGGGCGAGATCACAACAGCGCCTTGCACGTCTCGATAGAGTGCAGAGGCACAATCATGTCGCATGTCCTGGTGGAGACGGGTTCGTCGCTTAATGTGCTTCCGAAGAAGGCATTAATGAAGTTGGACACTCGTGGATTGCTTTGCACACCCAGTGATCTGGTGGTGAAAGCATTTGACGGAACTAAGCGCCACGTTTTCGGAGAGTTGACCCTGCCGATCCAAGTTGGTCCAGAAACGTTCGATACGGTTTTTTATATCATGGACATCATGCCTGCCTACAGTTGCCTCTTAGGTCGGCCATGGATCCATGCCGCTGGTGCTGTGACGTCCACGTTGCATCAAAAGCTTAAATATGCTGTCGGGGGAAGCATAGTAACCGTCTATGGTGAGGAGGACATTATGGTGAGCCACTTGTCATCCTTTAAGTATGTTGAAATGGATGGCGAAATCCATGAAACTCTCTGCCAAGCATTTGAAGTCGTCAAGGTGAAAGAGGTAGCTCCTGTCGTCACAGAGAAGCAAGAGATGAATCTCTCCTCATTCAAAGAAGCTCGAGCCGTCGTCGAAGCCGGTTCCACCCCAGGCTGGGGGCATGTTTTGGAGATACCGATCAAGCAGGATAAGTTTGGATTGGGGTATTCTCCTGAAGCTGAAGCTTCATCTTCTTCGTCTAGCAGTTCGTCTCGTGGTAAGGGGCTGATCCTATTTACCAAGGGCAGAGTGATTTTCGAAAGCATCAACGCGGCGTCAGAGGATAGCGGGGATAGCGATTGTGATCTGGACGCTTGGATTCAGCCAAGCAAGCCGGGCGAGCGCCTCAACAATTGGACCATCAAGGAAATTATCCAGATGACAAGTGAAGAGTAATGATTTACTTTTTACAATCATTGTACAACCCTATGTCCTACCCGGGGCATGGCGGTTTTATTGTCAGGGCCTTGTTGGATTATGTACATGCATTTTATTAATAAATCAAAGGCGTTTTCTTCGTATTCAAATATTATGCTCTCTGTTATTCCTGTTTTATGTTTATTTTGAAAAATAGTAAAATGGCAACGGGGTTTGTGCTAACCTGCATATTCTTGTTTTAAACTTTACCCTTGTTATTGCAGGATCCACATAACAGATGACATCGACTCTGGACCCTCTACGGCTCACTACGACTTCGATGGCTCGATCTATCACGCCGAGGATGAGATTGATGAAGACGAAGACCTTCCGGAAGAGTTGGCCCGCTTGTTGAGACAAGAGGAAAAGGTTATTCTGCCTCACGAGGAGGAAATTGAGATCGTAAATCTGGGTTCTGAAGAGCTCGTCAGAAATGTCATAGTAGGGGCTGCGCTGCAGAGTGATGTCAAGCATAGACCGGTCGAGATGCTTCGAGAGTATAGTGACGTCTTTGCTTGGTCATACGAAGATATGCCCGGACTCGACACGGACATCGTGGTTCATCGCTTGCCGTTGCGTGAAGATTTCCCTCCAGTCAAGCAGAAGCTTAGGAGGACGAGACCAGATATGGCTGTAAAAATCAAAGAAGAAGTCCAGAAGCAGTTGGATGCAGGATTTTTAGCCGTTACCACTTACCCTCCGTGGGTCGCCAACATAGTGCCTGTATCGAAGAAGGACGGTAAGGTACGCATGTGCGTCGATTATAGGGATTTGAATAGGGCGAACCCTAAAGATGATTTCCCGTTGCCTCATATCGATGTGTTGGTCGACAACACAGCCCAGTTCACCGTGTTTTCGTTCATGGATGGCTTCTCCGGTTACAATCAGATTAAGATGGCACCGGAGGACATGGAGAAAATGACATTCATCACCCCCTGGGGAACATTTTTCTATAAGGTAATGCCCTTCGGTCTGAAGAACGCAGGGGCCACTTACCAGCGAGCAATGGTAACTTTGTTTCATGATATGATTCATCATGAGATCGAGGTCTATGTTGATGACATGATTGCAAAGTCCCAAACGGAGGAAGAGCATCTGGTCAACTTATTGAAGCTGTTTGAGAGGCTTAGGAAATTCAGGTTGAGGCTGAATCCTAACAAGTGCACTTTCGGAGTGCGGTCCGGAAAGTTATTGGGGTTTATCGTTAGTGAACGAGGTATCGAAGTTGATCCTGCAAAAATAAAAGCTATTCAAGAAATGCCAGCGCCGAAAACAGAAAAAGAAGTTCGTGGTTTCTTGGGCCGAATAAACTACATTGCAAGGTTTATCTCTCAGCTCACGGCCACCTGTGAACCGATGTTCAAGCTTTTAAAGAAAGATCAGGCGATTACTTGGAATGAGGATTGCCAGAAGGCATTCGACAAGATAAAGCAGTATCTTCAAGAACCTCCAATCTTGATACCCCCAGTGGCTGGACGACCATTAATCATGTACCTGACGGTTCTGGAGAATAGTATGGGGTGTGTTCTCGGTCAGCACGACGAGACGGGCAGAAAAGAGCATGCCATTTACTATTTGAGTAAAAAGTTCACTGAGTGTGAATCTCGATACTTGATGCTGGAGAAGACGTGTTGTGCATTAGCTTGGGCTGCCAAACGTCTACGACAATACATGCTCAATCACACCACTATGCTAATTTCGAAGATGGATCCGATCAAGTACGTCTTCAAAAAGCAGGCTCTTTCGGGCAGAATTGCCAGGTGGCAAATGGTGTTAACAGAATATGATATTCAGTGCGTGTCCCAGAAGGCCATTAAGGGAAGTGTATTGTCTGATTACCTTGCCGAGCAGCCGATCGAAGACTACCAGCCGATGAAGTTTGAATTCCCTGACGAGGATATTATGTTTCTCAAAGCGAAGGATTGCGATGAGCCGTTGCCCGGTGAGGGGCCTGATAGGAAATCTCAGTGGAAGTTGATATTCGATGGAGCGGTTAATTCCTATGGAAGTGGTATCGGGGCTATCATCACGACTCCTCACGGAGCCCACATCCCGTTTACTGCGAGACTGACGTTTCCAGTTACCAATAATGAGGCGGAGTATGAAGCATGTATTATGGGTCTAGAAGAGGCAATTGATTTGAGAATCAAGAATCTAGACGTGTATGGTGACTCAGCGCTCGTGATCAACCAAATTAAAGGGGAATGGGAAACTCGTCAAGCGAATTTGGTGTCGTACATGAATTATGCCAGGAGGCTGCTTCCATTCTTCGATCGAGTGGAACTTCATCATGTACCAAGGGCTGAAAATCAAATGGCTGATGCCTTAGCCACGTTGGCTTCAATGTATAAAGTCAATTTTTGGAATGAGTCTCCAAGAATTGTTCTTTCGCGTCTTGATAGACCGACATTTGTCTTTACAATCGAGGATGCCGCCGACGGCAAGCCATGGTTCCACGACATCCAGACTTTCCTTATGACTAAGGAGTATCCTGCGGGTGCGTCAACCCAGGATAAAAAGACTCTGAGGAGGCTGTCTGGCAACTTTTATCTCAATCCTGATGGAGTTCTGTATAAGAGAAACCACGATCTCGTGCTACTCAGATGTGTAGATGAGAAAGAGGCGAGTATGCTCATGGAGGAAGTCCATGAAGGCACATTTGGTACGCACGCCGGCGGGCATGCCATGACGAGAAAGATCCTGAGAGCAGGGTATTACTGGTTGACGATGGAGTCAGATTGCTTCAGATTCGCGAAGAGATGTCATAAATGCCAGATTTATGCTAATAAAGTTCATGTGCCGCCGTGCCCATTGAATGTCATGTCCTCCCCTTGGTCGTTCTCCATGTGGGGCATCGACATGATAGGCAAGATCGAGCCCACTGCATCCAATGGTCATCGTTTCATTCTGGTAGCTATCGACTACTTCACCAAGTGGGTGGAGGTAGCCTCGTATGCTAATGTGACCAAGCAAGTGGTGGCTAAATTCATAAAGAGGGACATCATCTGTCGTTACGGAGTTCCCGAGCGGATCATTACTGATAATGGTTCGAATTTGAATAACAAGATGATGAAGGAGCTGTGCCAGAACTTCAAGATCGAACACCACAACTCATCTCCTTATCGGCCGAAGATGAATGGGGCCGTCGAAGCCGCCAATAAGAACATAAAGAAGATTGTTCAGAAGATGGTTGTGACGTACAAAGATTGGCACGAGATGCTGCCATTTGCCTTACACGGTTATCGTACGACGGTGCGTACGTCGACCGAGGCAACTCCTTTCTCCTTGGTGTACGGTATGGAAGCTGTCCTACCGTTAGAAGTGGAGATCCCTTCTTTGCGAGTTTTGGTTGATGTGAAACTCGACGAGGCAGAATGGATTACGAATCGTTTGAACTAACTCAGCCTGATGGACGAGAAGAGGTTAGCATCGATTGCATTTGGTCGTCTATACCAAAGCCGAATGAAGAAAGCTTATGATAAGAAGGTGCGTCCCAGAAGCTTTCAGACGGGTGATCTCGTCCTGAAGAAGATTCTTCCGCCACACTCCGATCACCGGGGCAAATAGACTCCGAATTACGAAGGGACGTATGTCGTCAGCAAGGTCTTCTCGGGAGGAGCTTTGTTGTTATCCACGATGGATGGTGAAGATTTTGCATCCCCGGTGAACGCGGACGCAGTTAAAAAATACTTTGCTTGAAAGAGACCCGCTGGACAAAAAAGAAAGAGTCCAGGCAAAAAAGGGGCATCCCGGCGAACCAAAAACAGAATAAAAGGTTCGGGCAAAAATTAGGGATATATTGAAAAAATGTACACCCGCGAAGTCGAAAACCTACACTGGGCGGCTTCGGCAAAAAAGGGTATCCCGGTGAACTGAAAACCCGTAAAGGGTGGTTCACGCAAAAGTTAGGGATTTGAATAAGCAAATGACTGCGTTCCGCGTGTGGACTTTCATTGTTTAGTGGTTTAGAGGACCTGAGAGCCGTTTATCTGAATCAATCTCTTCCGAAGCTGAAGCGTCGGAGAAGTATCGAAGTCGAGTGGGTCTTAGAGGGATCAACTTATGGTGTTCGTCTACGCCTCGTTGCCGACATTTGTATATACTGATGTATATTTATGTTTTATTTTTGCGCAGCTTCCTCATTTCAGGAGCTTGCCTCTGTTGTAAAACATTTTTACCCATTCAGGGGTTCATCATCAATAAAATGCATATTATTCAGCAATTCTGTTTGCCTGTTTAGCATTTATCTGTTTTGTTTGCGAATGAAAACGCCGATGTTTTTGATAAAATGCGCATACATAAACTTACTGGCCTAGGCCCATTGATTGTTGAAACAATTAAATACTTGAATATTGTCACGAGATAATAACCTTGATAGGTCCCTTTGAGAAGGGTACCTTTTCTGTTTGTTTGTGTTGTGGCAGGTATAGCATTCCAGACAGTGCACCGTGCGCATCCCCGAAGCAGGACGAGTCCTCCTTCTCCAACAAAGTTCAGTAGCCTCTCCTCCGCAGGGTCTGAACGCAAGGTCGTGAGCATTAATATGTCCCCACGCAGAGAGGATTCTCTTCCCCAAGCAGACGCATCCTGAAGGAACGTCACCTCCTCAGCTGAGTCAAGCTCCGAAGAATGATGTCTTCTTTCCCCCGCACCGGGTCACAAGTGCAGATTTCATAGGAATGTTCGGGTGCCGAAGCTCGTGTTTTCCCCAGTAAAGTCACTGAAGCAGGTGTCTCCCCCGCACCGGGTCACAAGTGCAGGTTTCGTAGTAAGCTATCTGTACGCCGAAGTATGCAGTAACTAATGGTGCCAGACTGAAGTCTCCAGCGGAATTGAAATTCCCTGGCAGAGTTGTACTCTCCCCCGAAGTCGGATGATTCCTTCTTCCCCAGAGGAATTGGCATTCCTCATCAGAGTTGCACTCTCCAGTGAAGTAGAATGATTTCTCTTTCCCCGGATGAGTTCGCAATCCCCAAGAGAGCCGAATCCTTGGAAGCAGTGGGGACCGTGATTGGTTTTCCCCTAGCAGATGTTGAACAACTTATGCTGTATTCCCCCAGAGTCGTACCCTCTAGCGAAGCAGAATGATTTCTCCTTCCCCAGCCGAGTTTGCAGATCCCCAAGGGAGCCGAATCCTTGGAAGTTGATCAGACCATGATTGGTTTTTTCCCCAGTGGAGTGTTAAGCAGCTAAAGTTGTGTCCCCACAAAGTCTTATCTCCAGAAGAGTAGCCGAGACGGCCACGCAGTGCAATCCCGCGATTGACGTCGCTTTCCTTCAGCAGGTCCAGGTTCTCGCAGAGCTTCGTTCCCCTGCAACAATCAACTGAAGTTGTTTCCCCTGCAACAGTCAACTGAAGATCATTTCCCCAGACGGAGTCCAATTGATATTGGCGGGTCCATGTTCTCCTCAGTAGGATGATTCCTCTATCTGAGTAGTTCTTTCTCCTTGACAGGAGGATTCCCCCCTCGGCATTTATTTTGCTGACGGGATCGCATCATTGTGCATGATTGCATAGCATTTATCATCGACGCATAGCATTTCCACCGTGTGGAGCATGACGCCGAAGCATATGCATAATAAGCATGATCTAGGTTGTTACCGTTCTTATTTTGCAGGTGTTCCGCCGAAGGATCAGTTGCTCAGGATGATTCCTGACATTCTCCCCAACGAAGTCGCTTGCTTAAGATGATTCTTGAAGTCCCCAGCGAAGTCTTCAGTTCAAGATGATTCTCGAATCCCTTAGCAGGGTCGTTTGCTTAAGATGACTCTTAAGACCCCAGTGCAGTCTCCAGAGTTGGTTGCTCAAGTGGATACTTAGAGTCCCCAGCTAAGATCGCCCAGGATGATTCCTGAAGCCCCAAGAGAGCCGAGTCCTTGGAAGCTGCTCAAGCCATGATTGGTTTGTCCCCGGTAAGAGTTGTCCAGGATAATTCCTTGAATCTCCAACAAAGTGTTTGCTCAGAACGGTTATCAGTTCAAGATGATTCTTGAAGGTCCCCGACGGAGTTTTTGGTTCAAGATGATTCTTGAAGTCCTCAGTAGAGTTGATTTATCCAGAATGATTTATGGACCCCCGGAGCGGAGTTACTTGATAGTCCTCCAGATTCCTCAGCGGCGAAGCGTCATCCCCAGCAGGTTTTCCAACGGCGAAGTTAGAATCTCTCCTGAAGACTCCATGATTGAAGTCTGACCGTGTTACTGAAGCGGTATGATCGACTACGTATTACCGGTTACCGTGTAACCAATTCCCCAATGAAGTTTCTTCATCCTGACGGCGATGTCAGCTCCTTTGTAATTTTCCGGCGGCGATGTTGGATGTTTGAATTTGACGGCGAGGTCAGATTATGTTTGTTTCCGGCGGCGATGTTGGATGTTTGGATTTGACGGCGAGGTCAGATTATGTTTGTTTCCGGCGGCGAGGTTGGATGTTGGATTTGACGGCGAGGTCAGATTATGTTTGTTTCCGGCGGCGATGTTGGATGTTTGGATTTGACGGCGAGGTCAGATTATGTTTGTTTCCGGCGGTGAGGTTGGATGTTTGGATTTGACGGCGAGGTCAGATTATGTTTGTTTCCGGCGGCGAGGTTGGATGTTTGGATTTGACGGTGAGGTCAGATTATGTCAGTTCTCCAGCGACGATGTTGGATGTTTGGATTTGACGGCGAGGTCAGATTTAGTTTTCCAGCGGCGATGTTGGATGGTTGTCCGACGGCGATGTCAGACTCTTCAGTTCTCCAGCGGCGATGTTGGATGTTTGTTTTGACGGCGAGGTCAGATTATGTTTGTTTCCGGCGGCGATGTTGGATGTTTGTTTGACGGCGATGCCAGACTCTTTAGATCCCCAGCAGAGATGACGTTTGTACGACGACGATGTCGAGTGTCTCTCAGAGTGATGTTTGTTTCCGACGGCGATGTCAGATTCAGTTTTCCAGCGGCGATGTTGGGTATGCCAGATGATTTAGTGCTCCAGCGGCGATGTTGGGTATTTTGGTTGATCGACGGCGATGTCAGATTTAGTTCTCCAGCGGCGATGTTGGATGTTTGTTTGACGGTGATGTCAGATTTAGTCTTCCAGCGGCGATGTTGGGTATTTTGATTATGTCTGGCGGCGATGTCAGTTGATTTAGTGTTCTGGCGGCGATGTTGGGTGTTTCTCGGATTCTTTAGTTTTCCAGCGGCGATGTTGGGTATGTTTGTTTCTGACGGCGATGTCAGGTGGTTTAGTCTTCCAGCGGTGATGTTGGGTGTTCTGGTTGTCGGATGACAATGTTAGAAGAATGTGAATAACTGACGGCGATGTCAGATCAGTATTTCTCCAGGTAGTTGCCGCGCAGCTATTATTCCAGAGTTAAGCAGTTGGCAAATTTTCGGGTTTACCGGTATTCAACCGTCTCGCACCTTGATTGGCTGAGAGTCGTTCGCTCCTCACCTAGACAGGTTCAAGCCGCTTGAATAGGGGCAGCTGTTACACCCCAAAATTTGACCAACATTTATTTACCCATCAAGTGTTTGAAGGTTAATACCTTTTCCAGAAAGCTCAAGAGATCCTCAGAGAAATTGGTTGAAACCAAGGTTGTGTGCTTCATAACTTGAGAGTTGTGGGAGCTCCTCAGATGATTCTAAGACTTTGAGAATAGACTTGAAGCTTTGAGAAAGCTTATGAGATGTCTTGAAAGCCATCATGAAGTCTAGAGAGGTCATTATACAAGAATTCAGAAGATTCAACCATGAATGGTAGAATTAGGGTTTTGACTGGGTCAACCCTAGGTCAACTGAAGATTTGGAGAAGGTTGAGACCTAATCCAAGGGCCATGTGATCATGGAGTGATGTATTGAGATACTATAAGGATGATTCCTAGACCAACTCATCATGATTGAGGAGTTTGAGAAGTTTTAAGCTAGGGTTTCTAAGGATTGTCAGTGTAAAATCCCCTAGTTTGATCCCTATCTTCCAGGCCGTTTTAGCTGAAGATGTGATTGTCATCTCATCTTTCCCACAACATTAATGTTGTAGAGCTTGTTCTTAGATTTAATTTGAGTGGTATAAGTCCTTGATAGGATTTGTGGAGCTCAAGTTATGGTTTTGGCAAATTACAGGTCATCTGAGGTATGTGAATCTGGGTCCTTGAAAGTCACCCAACTTGCAGACAACTTTTTCCCTAGTAGGATGATTCCTATGGTCTCTTGGTCAACATGAATGTTGAAGAGCATCTTCTTAGCTTTCTAGAGGGTACTAGAAGTCCTTGATAGGATTTGTAGAACTCAAGTTATGGCTTTGACAAGCCAAGGGCATTTTGGTCATTTTGAAGTTATAGGTCATTTCAAGCATATGGCCATATCTCCTACTTCCAAGCTTCAAATGGAAAAACTTTCAACATCAAAGTTTCTTAGAATGATGTTTTAAGGCTAGTAGGGTGGTCATGAGATGTTGGAAAGGCTCATAGCAAAAAGTGATAAAAATGGCCTAAAAATGGGACATAAGTTAATTCAAGTGAAATGGAAAATCCTAAAATCCAAGCTATAAACCCTAACCATGGCATATGATAGGTCATTTTGACTCCCAAGGGAATTTTAAGAACAATGGTTCAGCCACAATTTTGATTTGAGGCTTAAATTTTGGAGTTGCTTTGTAAAAGTCTTACTTGCATAATGGGGTACCAAGTCAAAACAAGGAAAAGCTTCATAAACAAGGTGTTTAAGCTTTGTATCTTGTCCAAAATACCACTTAAGGAGAAAATCAAGTTAATTAATCAAGTTATAGGGTTTTTGTCATGATATCTCATGTGGTGAGAATGGAAGTGCAAAATATCAAGTCATGAAAGTTCAAGTTCTTTCTAGATTGATCTAAGAGGTTCTAGATCTTTCTAAACATCTCTATATATTGATTACAATATACATTGGTGAAAGGTTGGTGATTGTTGATGTTAATGGTGGTAGAGAAAAGAGATTGAACCAAAATTCTCCATTTTGCAAATTGTATTGAAACTTCATCTTTCTCTTCATTACCCTTCCATTTTTTCACACAAATCATCTCCATAATCATTGCTGAGTGTATTCATCTTGATTTGCAACCCCATTGATGAAGAATTGAGAGCTTTCCAAGTGAAGTTGCAAGAGAGCAAAAGGGATTGGATCTGAAGATACAAGCCATCTCCATCAAATCTTGTGCAAGCAGAGGGTTGTTCATCACCTAGAGACCACTCTTGAAGATCTACAAGGCCTGATTCGAAGCTTTTCAACACCTACCATTGCAAGGGTCAAGGTAAGAAAAACCACTTCCACACTTTGATTTAGGCATGGCTAGGATTGATTCTTGTTGTGAAACCATTAGAGACCATTAGGTGATGCATTTGGATGAGTTTAAGATCAATTAGTGAGGTTTCATTAATGGAGGTTGATTCTTGATGGAGGTAGAACACACTATTTAATGGATGATAATGCACGAATTTTGGTTGGTTTTAATCAGCATGGCATAGGGATTAATTATATATAAAGATTGTTGAGTTTTGTGATGGTCAAAAAACTGAAGAAAGTTTGAGTGCATGATGTTGTACCATTCGGTTGGCGCGATGTAGTGTGTTTTAATGCTATCTAATGGCACAGTTGGATTCTACTCGAAATTCTAGTCAAAATTGGTTCTTGGATCATGGCAATTGGTGGAGAAATGAGAGAGAACGAAGGTGATAAAGTTTCATGCATGGAGTTTATGTTTTCATGGAGTTTCTAAACCCTAAGTGTTCCAAGGAAGAAGACACAATGTGGACCGTTGGATGCACATTGAATGTTTGACTTGAGGAGGCAATCGGATGGCCGAGATTGAATCACAAAATTGGAGGGAGGGGCAGCAGCAAAACGCTGCGTTTTGCTAAATGAAGACATGTTGGGCTTAGCGTTTTTGTTTTTCCCACCCCCCATTCCAAGCCCAATTGGTTTTACACTATGTATTCATGCTATTCGCACCACAGTTTTTTTCTTTTTCTTTTGTTTTTAATTTGTTTTCTGAATTGAGCTGGGCCCAAACGCGCCATGTTAGGCGCACCCCCCCTCCTGGGCCCATCATGATATCAATTGAATATTACTACTTCTTGCACCCCATGCATTAATTCCATATTATTTTCTTCTCCAAATTTTATTAAACTTCAAAAATTCATAACAAAATAAAAAATCATTAGTTTTTAATGAGACTTTTTTTCCCATTTTCCATTTTCTGTCTAGAAAATTATAAAATCATAAAATAGCCATTTTGTTTCATTTTTATATTTTTTGCACATTTTTACTTTTAATAGCTTTTTTAATTCTTTTAGTTGGTATACTAATTTGTAGAATTTAATTAGGGTAGTTCCCTTAGGATTTTTAATTCAATATTTTTAGGATAATTAGATGAATGGTTTAGGGTCCCCCTGATTTAATTTCATGATTTTGTGATAATGTTTAGGGTAGTTTTAATTAGGTAGTTCTAAGTAGTGTAGAATTTGATTAAAACTTTAACATAGGTTCATAACAATTGTAGATTTAGGGTTTTTAGGGCAATTTAGTCTATGGGGAATATATGGGACTTAAGGGTAGTTATGTAGGGTCCCCTAGCATTTATATTAGGAATTAATAGAATAATATACTATTTTTGGTTGATTTTTGAATTGAATGATTGTTTGTGTGGCCTTTAGGGCAAGTGTTGTTTAGTTTGCTTTGCTTTGGAGTCCCCTTTGGTTTGAGGAGCTTGGCATCTCATTGTGGAGCATTGTGGAGCATACTAGAAGATTGGAAGAGGCTTGGAGGAGCTTGAGGAGATTGTTCTTCTTTTTTCTTTGTTGTTTTAGGGATAGGATTAGGAAGAGCTTAGATGTAGATAATTTCTTTCTCAAACATGGATAGTATTCTTCACATCCATTCCTCTCTATGATTCAAAGTCCTTCCAGGGTATACACCTCTCTCCTTTGGAGGGATTAGTGCTATACCTAGGAGGTAGAACTTTTGAGGGAACCCTTCATTTGATATTGAACCCTTATAGGTCACCTTTGGTGATCAAATAAGCAGTTCAATATCCCCCAGCTTATCCATTAGTGATTTTTCTCTGTTTGATTTGTCTTGAGAGCTGTCAGAGCCTGAGCATGAAGATGAAGATTTCATTGAAGATTATTGAAGAGGATGAATCCTTGAAGACTGCCATTCTAGCTGAAGCTTGAAGAGCATGAAGATCAAGTTGACACTTGAAGATCCCTGAAGATAGTGAAGCCTGAAGGTGGAGCTGATCAAAGAAGCTGAAGCTTAAGGGGAGAAGATGAGTTGATACTCATGTTGTAGGGTTGATACCTGGAAAGCAATTGATGGATGAGGTATGAAGACTGAGTTGCTGCTGGAGGACCTGAGGCTTTCTTCTGTTTTTCTTTTTTGTATTGTGTGTTTTGTTTGATTTGTCTATTGCATTAGATTAAGTTCATCTAGAATAAGTAGAATCTAAGAGCATGATTGCATTAGAGGTTGAGTTTCTCCCTCTGCTTGTATTGTTATTGCATGGATTTGCTTGCGGGTATTCGGTAGAGCCCAGCTCCCTTGCCCATGTGGTTTGTCTGCCTGATGGCAATTTCATTTCTTTTATCTGTATGATTGCAGTTTACTGTTTATTGCTTGATAGCATGTTGTTTATTTTTCAGTATGATTACTGTTATTTCATGACTGGCTTGAGGTCGAGACGAGCTTGTGGAGGCTGAAGCCCCACACACATTTCCTCCCTCACTTGCATTGCATGCATTTTACTGTTAAGCTGATGCTTTGTCTGTTTTGGTGTATCATTGACATGATCCCTTAGGACTCTCATTTCCTTTGATAAGGATTTGATGATAGACTTTTAGGTTGAAACCTATGCATGACAACTTCTAGGAGTTCCCTGTTCAAACCTCAACCATAGGATGAATCCATGGCATGATAACATTAAGACTTGATAGTCTCCCTCCTAGTTGGGCCTGTTCTCTTCTCATCTCAAAACAATTTAAGATACAGTAACCATGAATGATTTCTTTTGTACGTTACGAGCCTTAAGCTATCTGAGAAAGGATTGTGGGAGAGCTTCTTTTCCACAGTCTGGATGTTTAGTATGGTACCCTTTGGGTGACATGCGACGCATTCACTCTCAGGTCATAGTCTCTAGTGCGGTTGAAATCGCAAACACAATAAAAAACACTTCTTTCGTAAAAGACAGGAAATAAACCGTAGTTTCCCGAACTACGTGAGCTCTGATCTCTCATACCTGTTGAGAGTACGTAGGCACAAGATGGCGAAGTCTTGGCGAGCTACCTTCCCCCATAATCCTTCGTAGGCCGAACTACGTTGACTCTGATTTCTCATTCTCTGATGAGAATACGTAGGCATAGAGTGCGACGCTTTGCCGAGTCGTTTTTCTTTTCTTTTTCAGCCAGCCTTGATAGGTAGATAGATTATAACCAACCCGTCCAAGTAAACAAACAAGCGAGGATCCCGTCGAGTACGACGGACGTGAGGGGTGCTAATACCTTCCCCTTGCGTAACCGACTCCCGAACCCAGACAATGGTTGCGACGACCTTGTCTTACCCTTTTTCGTCAGGTTTTTCTGATCGTTTCCTTTCCCGCTCTGAGGGATAAATAATGAAAGGTGGCGACTCTTCTGTCATGCCGGCACCTTATTTTCGCGCAAGCGACAATATATATATATATATATATATATATATATATATATATATATATATATATATATATATATATATATATATATATATATATATATATATATATATATATATATATATATATATATATATATATATATATATATATATATATATATATATATATATATATATATATATATATATATATATATATATATATATATATATATATATATATATATATATATATATATATATATATATATATATATATATATATATATATATATATATATATATATATATATATATATATATATATATATATATATATATATATATATATATATATATATATATATATATATATATATATATATATATATATATATATATATATATATATATATATATATATATATATATATATATATATATACATACTTCCTCTTTTTTAAAATTGAGTCTTAAAAGTCTTTTTAATCAAAGAAATTTATTCTAAAATAAGAGTATTTTTATATTTTTAATATAATATTAATTAATTTTTATCAAATTTATTCATAATAAATATTGTCTACATTATTTTCTAAGCTATTGTATTATACTATATATTTATGATAATCTATAATAATTAAGTATAATTTTATAAAATTGTTACAGTTAATTATCAATTATTTTTTTTTTAAATTTTTATGTAATAATTTTAAAAGATTTGTATTTTAAGACAGAAGAAAAGAGTATGTCACAATCTCACATTTAACCATAGCAGTTATGTAGTAATTTGGTAGGTCAAAAAAGCCAAACCCGGTCTAGGAGAAGGTGAGAATAACCATATTGAAGGCCACCAACTGAAGATATGTGGGATACCAACGAAAGTGACTACATAAGACACTTGTTACATAACCGGAACCACTAATAAACAATGCTAGGAATCAATCAAACTTTACCAAAATCAAATGCAAACCTAGCTTGACAAGAAAAAGTGCACATTTCTTTAAACTACCAACATGTTGTTGCACTGTTTGTTGAAGGTTATCTTGATCATTTTAAGAATAGAAAATTGTACTATCATTGCTTACCACCATTTCTAGAGGTGGCAATTAAATCCATTAAGGCAAAATCCATCCAATTCATCCATCAAAAAATCCATCCAATCCATCCACCACACAAAAAATAAGTTAATGGATTGGATTAAATCCATCCATTTATATGCATGGATGGATTCAATCCATCCATTTATATGCATGGATTGATTCAATCCATCCAACATATTTTAAGGATCCAATGGATTATTTTTATTTTTGTTAGATTTATTTTTTTAAAATTAGATTTTTTTTCAAAAATAATTAAAAAACTATATTTTTTTTTCTGAAAAATTTTTTTTAATTTTTTTGAAAAAAAATTTATTTTTTTTTTCAGAACAAAAAACTGATTTTTTTTTCGAAAAAAAAAAGCGACTTTTTTTTGGAAAAAAATCAGTTTTTTTTTCAGAATAAAAAACTGATTTGTTATTCGAAAAAAAAAATTTCTCGAAAAAAAAGCCGACTTTTTTTTTGGAAAAAAATCATTTTTTTTTCAGAATAAAAAACTGATTTGTTTTTCGAAAAAAAATAAAATTTTTTCTCGAAAAAAAAACCGACTTTTTTTTTGGAAAAAAATTGGTTTTTTTTTCAAAATAAAAAACTGATTTGTTTTTCAAAAAAAAAAATTCGAAAAAAAAACCGACTTTTTTTTTCTGAAAAATCGGTTTTTTTTTCAGAATAAAAAACTGATTTATTTTTCGAAAAAAAATCGACTTTTTTTTTTGGAAAAAAAATTGGTTTTTTTTTCAGAATAAAAAACTAATTTGTTTTTGAAAAAAAATAATTTATTTTTACGAAATTAAAAAAAAAGTTGGATGGATGGATATTCATCCATTAAAAATATGTTAATGGATGGATTGGATGGATTTTATTCTTAATGGATGGATCGGATTGGATAATTTTAATAAAATTTTAGTGGATTTTAATGGACTAATGGATTGTTTTAATCCATCCATTAGCAATCCAATCCATATCCATCCAATCCATCCATTTTGCCACCCCTAACCATTTCATTGGTATTAATTTGACCAACTCGAAATAGCGTAAGTTGCACTCTCGTACTATTCTTGGGGTGATGAAAGAAATTTCTCTTATTGGAACAAGAGTATCCATGAAAATAAAATTAATAGGATATTTTATCTAAAATTTTAAAGTTCAAAATGTATACATTATCTCTCTTGTATATTTTTAAATTTTTTTTTATTTTTAATGTGGAACACTTTAAACTCATACTTGTACACTAACAATTTGGATCATTATAGTGTGTTTGGCATCAAAAGACTACGACTCATTTGCTATAAAACACACAAAATTCTCAAAGAGAATATAAATTAGAATATGCAAGGTGAAACAGTCTCCGAATCATGGTTTAATTTGCCACATCATACTTGATAATTGAGGTCATCGTATCACAAGGTCGACTCATCCTTGAGTCAAGAAGTTGACTTAACTTCGAGTGATGTAGTCGATTTAAATAGGAATCAGCATTCAAATCTCATACCAAAAAGGGATAAGATAATTGTTGTGAATAGAATCTCTTGCAATAAAATATAAACGGTTTCTTTATATTTAAGAAACACACAAGAGTTAAGGTTAACAAAAAAAACAAGCAAGAAGAGCAAGAAGAAACAACAAGGATTGGTTATAAACTGCTATTCTTTCATTTCTCTATCAAACAAGATTACAAGTATACACGAATAACACATAACCTCTCTCTCTTGAATTAGGATTTTATCTTCCTATTTTTCCTTATGCAAGATGAGAGACTAGCATGCTATTTATAAGAAAACTAACACACTAACCTAATGGACTTTTTAAAAATTATCCATTACAGGCTAACTTAGGGTTCAAGCTAACTTAAATAACTGGGCTTATAAGTTAGGCCAAATTCAACATGCTAACAAACCTAGCAATATTGACTAATGCATGTTAGAACAAACTTCGACTACAACACGCATTACTCGCGAGAAGAATTTGACCATTCTTGAGTTTGATCCAACATCTCACAAATCTCCACCTTGGATCTAACTCTATAACATCAAGAAACTAGCTTTATTCATGCAGCTTTATCAACTGCATACAATGGAAAAACTTGCAACTGGACAACGTCTTGGTGATCATATCAGCAACATTATGATTTGTCGAAACCTTCAGCACTTGGACTTCTCTACGCTCGATTACCCCTCTGACGAAATGCAGTCTCACATCAATGTGCTTGGTTCGCTCATGATAGGCTGGATTCTTCGACAGGTGTATTGCATTTTGACTATCACATTTAACAGTGATAACTCGACCTTGAAGTTTCATCTCTTTTGCAAAACCTTCAAGCCACAATGTTTCCTTCACAGCTTCAGTTATGGCGATATATTACGCTTCAGTGGTAGATAAGGAAACAACCTTCTGAAGTGTTGCTTTCCAACTAATTGTTGTCCCAAACATAGTGAACACATATCCAGAAATAGATTTTCTGGAACCCATACAACCTACATAATCAGAGTCGACATATACTTCAATTGCTGCTTTACTATCTTCACCCAAGGCTCCGCCATAAATTAGGACTCTATTCAGATACCCATTTATGTACCTTAGAATCCACTTCAATGCTTGCCAGTAAGCCTTTCTAGGATTCGTCATGTACCTTGTAACACCCTTCTAAACCCCACGGAAAATATATGAATAATCAGAGTAAATAATCATGCATTCACAAAAGGGTGTCACACATAACTTTCAAAACATCAAAAACCACCTGTCATGCTCATTAACACTTATAATAAATAACCGTGCTTCTCACAATTTCACTTTGCATGTAGCAGCGAATTCATTTTATAACATAATTCTCTTAACAGAATATTCAGATTCATCACATACTTCAACATTACTTAGGCACCAAGACCAACATCATAATATTCCAATGAATATAAAAACATAACATAGAATACATAATGTATCTCTAAAATATAAACCAAACGATCCGAGTGTTACATGACCAGAGCATGACTCGACCCAATATAACTAAATTACTAAATGGCTACACCAACAACGATCACGCAACTACGAGCAACTCTATTCTCGATACCTGCACGATGTCAGATAGGACATCATTCCAGCAGAAGGGTGGAAGGGTGAGAAATATTATCATAATAATCAATGCATATAATTATATATCTACAATCTTAGAATACGCATAATCATCATTCTCACCACAAGTCATCCATATACGTCACAATGTATATACAAATATATGGATAATCACCAAGCATATTTCCTCATACATACATCCACAATTTCAATCAATTCACCTAACATACACATTATGTTTAATTCACCATAATTCATATAAACATATACAGTTATGTTTATTCATTAATTCCTCAGTCAATATCATTCACAAGTATACATCCACAATTACACATTCACAATTCACATTAATGCACATAAACATTACAATTATGTTTATTCATCACAATTCATCATAAAGTACACACACACACACGCACACACACACACACACACACACACACACACACACACACACACACACACACACACACACACACACACACACACACACACACACACACACATATATATATATATATATATATATATATATATATATATATATATATATATATATATATATATATATATATATATATATATATAACACCAAGCATATTTATCATGCATATATCCAAGATTCTCAATTCAACAATTCATGCACATATGTGTTGCACCCCAAAATTTGCCCAACCTTTTCTAACCTAGGTTTATGTTTCAATTGCATAGTCATTTGCATTGGCATCATGTACATAGTGTATTCATCTGCATAGCATAGCATAAGCAAGTTATCTTAATCAGGGGGATCAAGTGCCATTCTTGTCTCAAGAGGCATATTCAGAGGGTTTCATTCATATTCAAGACTATTCATGTCATCAGGGAAGAATGTGAGTCTTGAAGAGTTGACAGATCAATCATGGGGTTCTCTCCTATCTTGAGGTTGTTTGGGGATCATCAGAGGGTATATGAGCTATGAGCCAAGAGCATGGAGTGTGCATGGATATCATGGAAAGTCTAGATGATCATTTTGAAGAAGAGCCAAGTCATTGGAATGATTGCAAGAGCCTCAGTTGAAGACAGTCAACTAGGGTTTTATCTAGGTCAATCCTAGGTCAAGGACTTGATTTGAAAGGTATCAAGGCTCATTTGAAGGATGTGGGATTCATTATTTGCTACATGGATATGGATGTGGTGTTGTGCCCAAGAAAAATCAAAAGGAGTCAAGGAGAAGAGGAGTTACCAAATTAGGGTTTCAGTGTAAAATCCCCTGATTTGGGTCCAACTTCAAAGCAGTGTAACTCAAGATGCAAGCTTCATATGAATTTCTGATCCACATGAAACTTGTATAGTATCTTCATAGCTTTAATTTGAGTGGTGGAAGTCATCAAGGTGATTTATATAACTCAAGTTATAGTTCTTGCAAGTTACAGGTCATCTGAGGACACTAAAATTTGTCTGTGAAAGTTGTCTATCATCCAAGCAACTTTTGACCTTCAAGGAGTTTTCAAATGAATTCTTGGCAAACATAAGGGTTGTTCTTCATGATCTCCCCTTTCCAAAAAGGTATGGTATGCCTTCATCTGATTTGTGAAGCTCAAGTTATAGTTTGTGCAAGTGAGGGGTATTTTGGGAAAGTGGAATTATATGTCATTCTTAGCGTATGCCTAAAACTCATACAAGGAAGCTTAAAATGAAAAACTTCACAACATCAAAGTTGTTCAAAATGACATTTTAAGCCTAGAAAAGAGGTCATGGCATGTTGGAAAAGCTTGTAGCAAGAATTGACAAAAGTTGGTGAAAATGACTTAAAAAATGGACATAAGTTGAAAAAGTTCAAATTGAAAATTGGTATGGGCAATCTACAAATCCAAAATGGGGCATATGATATATCAAATTGAGTCTAAACAACATTTTAAAGACTTTGGTTCAGCCACAATTTTGATTTGAGGGTTAAAAAATGGACTTGCTTTGTAATTCCATTACTTGCATAATAAGGTACATGTGAGAAACTCAACATAAGGCAAAGGAATCCCTTGTTTTTCACTCATATCACTCCAATTTGTCATGAAAAGAGATTTTAAAAGGTGGTTAAGGGGCTGTTAGTGGATTGAAGTGAGATATCATGAGACATCAAAATACCATATCATGAGAAATTCATGAAGTTTCTAGAATCATCCTAGATTGATCTAGAAGACTCTAGATCTTTCCATGCTCTCCTATATATTGGATTGAGATCATTAAGAGAAAAGGTTGGTGATAGTTGATGTTGAATCCATTTTCTCCATTTGCAAATCATATTGAATCTTCATTTTTCTCTTCACCATTTTTCCATTTTTCTCATGTTTTTCTACACTTGAAAACTCAAATTTTCTATTCCATTTTTCTCCCACTTTTGGTTCATTCCACCATTGCAAATACATTCCTTGTCATTCTTACAATTGATTCAACACTTTTTTGGCCATAATTGATGCATGAACCAAGCTACACAACTCCATTAAAGTGAGCTCCAAGTGAAAAATTGATTTTTTGTTTTCCATCAATTCACTCCTTTCTTTCCATCCAAACACCTTCTTCATCAATTATAGGACGTGTCCACATCATTTTCTCAAAGAATTGGTGATCGAGTGAAGCTCCATAAGCCATTTTTCGGAGGTATAAAGAATTCGACATAACTCATGATTTATGAGTCTTTCTTGCATTATTGTTGTTGCATTACATTGCTCTCATCTCCTACATGGATTCTAGTACAAAAAAGATGGGTTTTATGACAATTTTTGGTTCTTGAGTTTTTCTTGAGGTGCCACATTTTGGGAGTTAGAGAGAGTTTCAAGAAAATCTAAGACCATATTTGGATTCCTTGATTTTTTTCCTTCAAGTTTGACCAAAATTTTGTGCGAAACGGATAATTATTGATGGAGTTATGGTGCTTCAAAGTAGCAAAAAACACATGTTCATGGAGCTGCGGGTTACTATTCACAAAGTGGAAAAATTTGATTTGGAGAAGAAGGTGTTAACACCGTCGGATGCATTTCCAAGTCAAGGTTTCTTCCATTCATCCAACGCCTCTCACTGCGCCACGCAATCGGCCACATAAGCCTCATGCCACTTTTATTTATTCATGTTATTTTCTTTTATTTTCCTATTGCCATGTTTCTTTTATTTTTTCTGTTTTATATGCTGACTTCAAATAATCATAAAAAATAGGAAAATTAGTCTTTTTGATCCCTATTTTTTCGTGCTGAATCTTTAAGATGTCTAGGATTTATTAAAACTGGAATTATAATTTTACCATTTTTTGACATTTTCTTCGGAGTTTTTACATTTGGGTCGTCATAAAAAGGCCAATGCTGGTGCTATCATTTTGTTGAATTTCTTTGACCTATCAAAACACAATTTAAATGTTAATCCTTTTGCAGGGATCTCATACACACGTTGAGGTATTGTGATATATTTTTGTGGGAATTTTATTGTACCATTTTAATTGGTTTTGGATGCTTTCTTTAACATGCTCCACTTTAATCTTTCCTTTGGTATACATGAGATATCTTGCAATATTTCCATCTTATTTGACCATTTATCTTTGGATATTTTTGTGGTATCTCTCACCCCTGGTTTGTGGCTTGATGTAGGGCATTGGAGATTTTTATTTGAATTTTTTAGCCCCTTTTGCTATTCTTCTTATATTTTTGTATTCGGACTTGTAATTTGGACTTCCGAACGAACTTTATTTTTGTTAAGGCTCCAACGGCCGCTTTGTGTTTGCGTGATGAACGTCGTGGCTTATATTTCTTATTATAGATAGGTTAGAGGTATTTGAAGACCCCTTAGGTGGCTGTTATTTGTATGTGTAGCTTGCCCAATTATCGACTTGTTTGCATGATAGCACGTTGCGATTCCAAATAGTGGATTACGCGTTTCACTCGGAGTTTTCACTCGATTCTTTGCATATGATCACTTGATATTTTCTTATTCCATCCATGAATGGGCTTGAGGTTGAGACGGACCGTCCTCCCTCCTTTGCATCGCATTTATCATTGCTATATTCATGTTCATTTATATGCGGTTATTACTTGTATTTCTGTTTCTTCCTTTAGTTTTCCTTTCCCGTAGGACTTCCATTCTTCCTTGTTCAAGGGAGGATGTGATAGACATTAGGTCTTAACCCATGCATGATAACATTAGGTTAATGTGATTCCCTTTTCAACCATAGGTTAGAATTCTGTCTCTTCTTTCTCAAAACAACAGAAAAACATTAATAAAGGCTATAACAAAATCAATTCATTTCTTCCGTCAAAAGATTTGAACAAACATCAACCTTTTTGCAATAAGAAAACCCTTGTTTAAGGTGATATTTTTTATAAAAGACATTTGAACAACTTGTGTCATGCGTAGCCCGAACTACGTTTGCTCTGGTGTTCCATGCTGTGTGGAAGTACGTAGGCATAGGATGCGATATCCTAGCGAGCAACCTTCCCCACCTTCACCCGTAGTTAGGCAAACTACGTTGACTCTGATTTCTCGTTCCAAACGGGAATACGTAGGCATAAAGTGCGATGCTTTGCCGAGTCATGTTTTCTTTTCTTTTCAGACCTCATCCTTTAGTTTAGATAGAAGTGTAGTCCGTACAAACAAGCAAGTGTGGATCCCATCGAGTACGATGGACGTGAGGGGTGCTAATACCTTCCCCTTGCGTAACCGACTCCCGAATCAGGTTTTGGTTGCGATGACCATACTTTTTCCCGTCTTTGCGTTAGGTTTACTTCGAGCGTTTCCTTTCCCTCCTTTGGGATAAATAACGCACGGTGGCGACTCTTCTGTTCAGCCGGCGCCGATTTTCGCAGTAGCGACAGCTGGCGACTCTGCTGGGGACTATGAGGGTTCCCTACGCGAGTCAATCCTAGCGCTTGTTTTCCCGTCGTGGGCTTTGTATGGATTTACATTTCTGTATTTACATTTCAGCATTTTATTATCATTATTGTTGTTGTATTGTGGGTTTGATGGGGGTTCTATGATTGAGAGATAAGCCGGACCTGGGCTTGAGTGCACCTAGAATTAGAGTAGAGATTAGTGGGGGTGTGCATGCTTTGCATGTACTAGCTTCCCGCGAAATCTACGCTCGGACGAGGTCCTTCTGGTTGACTTCCTGTTTCACCCTTTGGGTGCAGTGGGCTGTTGGTTAGTTGGATTGTCGACTCCGGGGACCGATCATTTGGAAGTTGGCTAAGTGAGGCCTCTTCAGGATTTGATGATGCCACTCCTTCTGGGAATCGTATCATCAACCCTGAAAGTCTGTGACGCCAACGACCGCATAAGATGTCGTACCTTGTGCCAGTTATAGGGACATCTACCCGTGAGAGGGACTTGGGGCATGCAGGTAACTTGACCTTCAGACTACCGGTTCATTTCTCATGAGATACAAGATTGTGGATATTTTGTGGACTGTTACTAGGTCTGTCAGAGACCAGGTGTGGGTTATATTATTGGGTCTATCCGAGACCAGGCTGGAGTTCTTTGTGAGGTCTGTCTGAGACCAGGGTTTGATGAGTATTGGAGGGTCTGTCTGAGACCTGTTCTTGGTGTGACTTGGGCTTCTTATTCAGGGCACTTGATCCCCTGTTGCAGCTGTTTGCATTGCATTGTTTGCATACCCATTTATCATTGCATTTCATTAACGTGTGTCTGTGCTGCAGGTGCATTACATACTTCCCTGTTCTAGTGCTCCGGACTTCTGATTGTTGATATGGGTAGTGTGTGGAAGACAGTTGCGTATAAGTTGCCCACTCAGGATGTGAACTCTTTATTGAGTTTGATTGCCCTTGCAGATGATGAGGTTAGGGCTAGCTTCAAGAAGAGTTATACTTTTGCCTTTGAAGGCCTGTTTAATATATGAGTTGTTTTCTCTTTTGTGATTGAATTTCAACTTCTTGCAACTTTCGTCACCGCACTGTCACGGCGCCGCCCTGTATCAAATGTATTAGCACTAGAATAGGGGGAGTAATATTCCCCAATGCACAGGCACATATTGCATTTTGCATACATACTCATATTTGTATTACAGGTTTGTGATCCGTGTATCTTTTCTCCTGCATCCATTACAGGTACTTTCAGGATTGCAGATCAACGAATCCATCGTTATTCCACAAGGACTAATCAGAAGAAGATTATGGACAACGTGCAGAGTGAAATGCAAGAGATGTGTGACAGGATGGCCCTGCTCATGCAAACCATGGAGACCATCACCAAGGGACAAGAGCAGCTGCAGAATCTGGTTCAACCGATAGTCGCACGGGCTGAAAACAACGGGACACCGCATGGTGAAAATATTGCTGCTTCTCCCCGAGTTGAGAATCGTCAAAGTGCTGATGTTATTCCCGTAAACGGTTTGAATGCTGGAGAAACTGGTCCTGTAGGTGGAGGTGGGAACGCCGGTAATATGAATGCCAATGCAAATACTGCTGGGGTATTTGTGGGTAATGTCAACCAGGGTTTCAATGGGGGCGTTGAGAATGTCGGAATGAATGGTATTAATGGTAACCAGGGCTTCAATGGTGTGAACATGGGGTATGGCAACATTGTTGGCACCAAGGCTGGGTTTGGTGACTATGGTTATGGTAATCGTGGATATGGAACTAGCGCATACAACGCTCAAGAGATGGGCAATCTGAGGTATGACCCCAGGTACTTCCAAACGGGTCCGGGCCGTGATGCAGATTATGTTGGATACGATGCAGTACCTCGCTGGGAGGATCGTCAGGAGGATGTGTTCTCTGGTCAGAACGAGGGTTATGAAAGAGCTAGGGATGACAACCATCGGATGAGATTGCTGGAAGAGAAGGTAAATGGTTTGGCTAGCCAGAATGCTGTGGGGATGGATATGTCCAATATGGGATTGGTACCAGGGCTGAGGGTACCTCTGAAATTCAAAGCGCCATCTTTTGATAAATATAAAGGGGACACGTGCCCGAGGGTACATGTTCGTTCATTTTACAGGAAGATGTCCGCGTATTCAGACGACGAAAAGATGCTCATGCATTTCTTCCAGGACAACTTGTCAGGGCCGTCGCTGGAATGGTATATGAGCCTAGAGCCAACACAGATAAAAAGCTGGAAAGAGCTAGCGGAAGCTTTCATGAAGCATTACCAATACAACAGCGATCTCGCCCCTAACCGGGTTCAGCTGCAAAGCCTCTCTCAGAAGCCCAGTGAAAGCTTCAAAGAATACGCCCAGAGATGGCGTGATTTGGCTGCCAGAGTACAACCTCCTATGGTGGAGCGTGAAATGATGGACTTGTTCGTAGGGACATTCTCAGGAGTGTACTATGACCGACTGCTCAATTTCTCAATGAGTACCTTCTCCGAGTTGATCCTGATGGGGGAGCGTATAGAAAACGGGATAAAAATCGGTAAGATTCAAGCGGGAGAGTCTGCTTCAGCGGGAAGCAATAAGAAGGCTTTCGGGGGTAGAAAACAGGAAGATGCCAATTCGGTATGTAGCTCTCGGGGAAGAAATAAGGGATGAAGGCAATACCAACCGCAACAAGTTGCAAGTGTGACAATCCCCGCGCAATATCAGCAACAGCCGCAGCAGCAGGGGCAACAACATCCGGCTCAGCGAAGAATTCAGAACGGGAAGCCGAAAAGGGTATTTGATCCGCCGCCAGTATCGTACGCTGAGCTTCTTCAGAATTTGTTACGGCTACAGTTGGTCGAGAAAAGAACGATGGCTCCTCCGACAGGGATCCCCCCACCTAGTTATAACGCTAATGAGCATTGTGAATTCCACTCTGGGGCACCCGACCATAATATCGAAAACTGCCACGCTTTCAAGCATAAAGTGCAAGATTTGCTTGATAGCACTGCTATTAATTTTGGTACGGAAGGGCCCAATATTACACAACAACTAATGCCAAACCATGAATAGGCTGAAGTATGGTGGACAAAGAGGAGTTCTATAGTTCGGGTGGACCGTTAAAAGTAGATCAGAACAGTGGCAGGCTGCCTCTAATAACTGATTGTGAAGATAGCTGGTTCAGCAGCAGGACAGATGTGAAAGCCCGGTTCTCGGAAGCTGGCATTTTTCTTTGTTTTATCTTGTCATTTCTTTACGTTTGTAGTTTCTTTCCTGTTTAAAATGCAATCTTGTTTGTAAAACTTGTTGTTTCCATTCAATTGATGATAATGAAATAAATATGCATGTTTTGATTAAATCCATTCGTGTTCACTAATTGTTTTTACAAATGTCCAACGCCTGGTTAAGAGGAATCCGGGGAGGATGACGAAAATGAACGACATGCAAAATTCTGATTGTATGCTTTTTGAAACAAAACCTACTGATGATGTACAGGCATTGTTTCAAATCCCTAAACACCGGAGATATAAGGAAGATAATCCCTTGTCAACCCCTTTGAGCCTTGTAGTAGGAGTTTCTTTCTGTGAATGAAAAACCCTCAATCTTAACCTGGGGCAGGGTAGGTGTTAGCTAATTTGACCGAGCGTCCAAATTGCAAAAGGAGTGTCCGTTCGAGGATCAATCACACCTCTAGAGGTCGTGCCAAAGAAACCGTGGTGGTTAAGCATCAGGAGTGAAACAGTCACATTATTCCCCAATGAGTCAGACAACCAGCGTCACACGACTTGTTCGAAAGAAAAAAAGAGAAAAAAGAAATCAAAAGCCCGCTAAGTCAAGAAAAGAAAACAATTGACTTAGGCAAAAATGAGGGCATCCCGCTGGACTCAAAAAACCAAAAGAACTCAAAAGAGTCAGTCCAGGCAAAAGTTAGGGATATGAAAAATGAAAGGATGGAAAAATACTCAAATGAAATACGAGTCGTGTGACCTCAAGTGTCAAAGACGAAAGGTGAGTGGCTGTCACTCCCAACAATCATAATTTCTCGAACTATCACTCCTATCTTTCAGCCTCTGAGAGGTGAGTGCTAAGGTCGAATTAGCTGAACATAGGATCGGAGAACATCAAGGAGAATGGGTGGGTTAAAATAAACTTTGAGCCTTTATCCTTTCCTTCAAAACCGTGAACCTGACCACGTTATAACCTTCAAAAGTCCTAATTGAAGCAGGTTGTTTCGAAAGCATACTTCGGTAAAGGTCGCGTCGATTCTGACTCCTGAAAGGGTTCCTCTTACCATGTTGGTACTGATGTTGATAAATGTTTTATGCATTATATGCTATAAACTGTTTTTCCCTTCTCCCAGTGAACAGATTGGATGTCAAAACTATCATATGTGTTGCATTAATACGTCTTTTACGCAGAACAACTTGTTTTACTTGCGAGTAAGCGCTTGACAGCAGAAAAGTTTCCTACAGTGGAAAGTATGGTCAGGATAGAATGCAGAGCGCCCGAATGCTCCGCAAGCCGGGGCAAGCCATTAAGTGCTCCCCAGTCAGGTCATCCATTCAAAGTCAGTTACTCTAGGGCAATCAGGTCGAGATTTAGTAAATCTCTCGTAGTTGGAGGTACTGCTCTGGATCAGCTAATCAGGGGCAAAGTCATTGCAATCAGGGGCAGGCCATCTTAAGAGCACAGAAGTTATTCTTTACTCGAGGGGCATTTGGTGTGAAGTATTTCTCCGAAGTTCAGAATGCTGGGGCAGTTCATATCAGACCAACGGGGTACAAATGTTCAGATTCCCTTTTGAGGACTATCCCCATAGAGGTCCCACAGGCCGGGGCATGTCAGAAGCAAAGGGATTGTTATTCTCAGTACCATCAGGGTTATTCAGAGTTATTCGAGCAGATTTAGTCAATCTTAAGGTGTTAGACGAATGTCGGGAAGTCATGTTACTATCTTCTGATCCGTCAACCAGGGACTGTGAGTTCAGACAGAATGTTGTTCAGCGTCAGTTGTACCTGACCCATCGCAGATAGCCTAAAAGTCCAATTCTTATTGGCGATCACTGTAAGGCCCGTCCGTGTTGGCACGTCAGTTTCAAATCCAATCTTCATTAGTACGCAGGAAGACTCCGCCTGTTTTCCCCAGAGGAGTCTAATCATACTTGGCACATATGTTATTCCCCAACGGAGTTGGTTTCACTTTTCCAGCATTTATTTTGGCTGGAATAATTCTGTGATATCCGGTTATCCTCGGCGGAGTTAGCTTTGTCTTCAGCATTTATTTTGCTGGAGCGCCTCACTGCATTTGCATGTATCATCATACTTGCATCTAACCAAAATACGTAGCATTTCCATGCTATATGGAAACATTACGTCATTATCGAACATATGTATTCAGAAACATAAACCAGGTCGGTTACCTCGTTGGTTTCAGATGTTTGTTTTCCCTTGCGGATAATTGAGATTATGATTCAGGAAGATGTTCGGATAGTCGGATTTGTGGCGCAAGGCGAGCAGTGATCGTGTTCGTCCTATCATATGGACCCTAGCAGAGTTGCTTGGTTGAGTTTCTCTGTTCCCCAGCTGAGTCCTTCTCAGGTCGCTGTTATGTCGGCATTACAAGATTTCATAGTTCAGATTTTTTGGAGTTATCGCCGTGATTTCCCCAGTAGAGTTTTCTTCCCCATCAGAGTTGCTTGGTTGAGTTTCTCTTCTTCCCCAGCGAAGTTTTCTTCAGACTGTTGTCATGTCAGTATTGAAAATCTTGAAATTACTACCTGCCGTCGAAGTAGGTGTTTGACGGCTGTCGTCAGAATTACCCCAGTAGAGTTTTTCTTCGGATTGTTGTTACAAGAATCTTGTGGATTAAACCTTCGGAGTTATTACCCTGGTTGAAGGAGTTATACCCTGGTTGAAGGAGTTATTACCCTGGTTGAAGGAGTTATACCCCGGTTGAAGGAGATATACCCTGGTTGAAGGAGTTATACCTTGTTTGAGGCAGTTATTACCCTGGTTGAAGGAGTTATACCCCGGTTGAAGGAGTTATACCCTGGTTGAAGGAGTTATTACCCTGGTTGAAGGAGTTATACCCTGGTTGAAGGAGTTATTACCCTGGTTGAAGGAGATATACCTTGGTTGAAGGAGTTATACCCTGGTTGAGGGAGCTGTTGCCCTGGTTGAAGGAGTTACACCCTGGTTGAAGGAGTTATTACCCTGGTTGAGGGAGTTGTTGCCCTGGTTGAAGGAGTTATTACCCTGGTTGAAGGAGTTATACCCTGGTTGAAGGAGTTATTACCCTGGTTGAGGGAGTTGTCACCCTGGGTGATGGAGTTACACCTTGGTTTGAGGAGTTATTATGCCTTGTTTGAGGCAGTTCGTTATCCTGGTCGATGGAGTTGTTACCTTTTGTCAAAGGAATTATTATCGGTGTTGGCAGAATCATTACCTGTGCTAACGGAGTGGCTCCCTGCGGAATTGTTTGTTCAAGTATCTATGTCGTCAGGGATGTATCCCACAGAGTAACTTGTTCAAGTCACCGGATGCCTGATTCGCGCTTTACGTAGCATTTTGTTTGTTTCTCTACCAACGAAGGTCAAGACTTTTGTGTTTTCGACGTGGTCCTTTGGCTCGATGCATGCTTATTGTAGCAAAATTTGGAATTAATTGTGGATTCAAGGCCTGTGGCGTCACGCAGGTGGTTGAGGACGAAATCAAGTCAGTTCTTATCAGATAATTGATCAGTTGTTGCCGTGACAACCGGATTCGGTTTTCTGAATGATATTTTCCCCAAGCAGTAGTCGTATTAGCAAGTTGATTTTGTGGTTGGCAAATTTCCGGGTTCTTTCGTATTCAACCGTCTCGTACCTCGAATGTCTGAAGGCTGCACACTCTTCATCCAGTCGGGTCCAAGCCGCTTGAATAGGGGCAGCTGTTGCACCCCAAAATTTGCCCAACCTTTTCTAACCTAGGTTTATGTTTCAATTGCATAGTCATTTGCATTGGCATCATGTACATAGTGTATTCATCTGCATAGCATAGCATAAGCAAGTTATCTTAATCAGGGGGATCAAGTGCCATTCTTGTCTCAAGAGGCATATTCAGAGGGTTTCATTCATATTCAAGACTATTCATGTCATCAGGGAAGAATGTGAGTCTTGAAGAGTTGACAGATCAATCATGGGGTTCTCTCCTATCTTGAGGTTGTTTGGGGATCATCAGAGGGTATATGAGCTATGAGCCAAGAGCATGGAGTGTGCATGGATATCATGGAAAGTCTAGATGATCATTTTGAAGAAGATCCAAGTCATTGGAATGATTGCAAGAGCCTCAGTTGAAGACAGTCAACTAGGGTTTTATCTAGGTCAATCCTAGGTCAAGGACTTGATTTGAAAGGTATCAAGGCTCATTTGAAGGATGTGGGATTCATTATTTGCTACATGGATATGTATGTGGTGTTATGCCCAAGAAAAATCAAAAGGAGTCAAGGAGAAGAGGAGTTACCAAATTAGGGTTTCAGTGTAAAATCCCCTGATTTGGGTCCAACTTCAAAGCAGTGTAACTCAAGATGCAAGCTTCATATGAATTTCTGGTCCACATGAAACTTGTATAGTATCTTCATAGATTTAATTTGAGTGGTGGAAGCCATCAAGTTGATTTATAGAACTCAAGTTATAGTTCTTGCAAGTTACAGGTCATCTGAGGACACTAAAATTTGTCTGTGAAAGTTGTCTGTCATCCAAGCAACTTTTGACCTTCAAGGAGTTTTCAAATGAATTCTTGGCAAACATAAGGGTTGTTCTTCATTATCTCCCCTTTCCAAAAAGGTATGGTATGCCTTCATCTGATTTGTGAAGCTCAAGTTATAGTTTGTGCAAGTCAGGGGTATTTTGGGAAAGTGGAATTATATGTCATTCTTAGCGTATGCCTAAAACTCATACAAGGAAGCTTCAAATGAAAAACTTCACAACATCAAAGTTGTTCAAAATGACATTTTAAGCCTAGAAAAGAGGTCATGGCATGTTGGAAAAGCTTGTAGCAAGAATTGACAAAAGTTGGTGAAAATGACTTAAAAAATGGACATAAGTTGAAAAAGTTCAAATTGAAAATTGGTATGGGCAATCTACAAATCCAAAATGGGGCATATGATATATCAAATTGAGTCTAAACAACATTTTAAAGACTTTGGTTCAGCCACAATTTTGATTTGAGGGTTAAAAAATGGACTTGCTTTGTAATTCCATTACTTGCATAATAAGGTACATGTGAGAAACTCAACATAAGGCAAAGGAATCCCTTGTTTTTCACTCATATCACTCCAATTTGTCATGAAAAGAGATTTTAAAAGGTGGTTAAGGGGCTGTTAGTGGATTGAAGTGAGATATCATGAGACATCAAAATACCATATCATGAGAAATTCATGAAGTTTCTAGAATCATCCTAGATTGATCTAGAAGACTCTAGATCTTTCCATGCTCTCCTATATATTGGATTGAGATCATTAAGAGGAAAGGTTGGTGATAGTTGATGTTGAATCCATTTTCTCCATTTGCAAATCATATTGAATCTTCATTTTTCTCTTCACCATTTTTCCATTTTTCTCATATTTTTCTACACTTGAAAACTCAAATTTTCTATTCTATTTTTCTCCCACTTTTGGTTCATTCCACCATTGCAAATACATTCCTTATCATTCTTACAATTGATTCAACACTTTTTTGGCCATAATTGATGCATGAACCAAGCTACACAACTCCATTAAAGTGAGCTCCAAGTGAAAAATTGATTTTTTGTTTTCCATCAATTCACTCCTTTCTTTCCATCCAAACACCTTCCTCATCAATTATAGGACGTGTCCACATCATTTTCTCAAAGAATTGGTGATCGAGTGAAGCTCCATAAGCCATTTTTCGGAGGTATAAAGAATTCGACATAACTCATGATTTATGAGTCTTTCTTGCATTATTGTTGTTGCATTACATTGCTCTCATCTCCTACATGGATTCTAGTACAAAAAAGATGGGTTTTATGACAATTTTTGGTTCTTGAGTTTTTCTTGAGGTGCCACGTTTTGGGAGTTAGAGAGAGTTTCAAGAAAATCTAAGACCATATTTGGATTCCTTGATTTTTTTCCTTCAAGTTTGACCAAAATTTTGTGCGAAACGGATAATTATTGATGGAGTTATGGTGCTTCAAAGTAGCAAAAAACTCATGTTCATGGAGCTGCGGGTTACTATTCACAAAGTGGAAAAATTTGATTTGGAGAAGAAGGTGTTAACACCGTCGGATGCATTTCCAAGTCAAGGTTTCTTCCATTCATCCAACGCCTCTCACTGCGCCACGCAATCGGCCACATAAGCCTCATGCCACTTTTATTTATTCATGTTATTTTCTTTTATTTTCCTATTGCCATGTTTCTTTTATTTTTTCTGTTTTATATGCTGACTTCAAATAATCATAAAAAATAGGAAAATTAGTCTTTTTGATCCCCATTTTTTCGTGCTGAATCTTTAAGATGTCTAGGATTTAATAAAACTGGAATTATAATTTTACCATTTTTTGACATTTTCTTTGGAGTTTTTACATTTGGGTCGTCATAAAAAGGCCAATGCTGGTGCTATCATTTTGTTGAATTTCTTTGACCTATCAAAACACAATTTAAATGTCAATCCTTTTGCAGGGATCTCATACACACGTTGAGGTATTGTGATATATTTTTATGGGAATTTTATTGTACCATTTTAATTGGTTTTGGATGCTTTCTTTAACATGCTCCACTTTAATCTTTCCTTTGGTATACATGAGATATCTTGCAATATTTCTATCTTATTTGACCATTTATCTTTGGATATTTTTGTGGTATCTCTCACCCCTGGTTTGTGGCTTGATATAGGGCATTGGAGATTTTTATTTGAATTTTTTAGCCCCTTTTGCTATTCTTCTTATATTTTTGTATTTGGACTTGTAATTTGGACTTCCGAACGAACTTTATTTTTGTTAAGGCTCCAACGACCGCTTTGTGTTTGCGTGATGAACGCCGTGGCTTATATTTATTATTATAGATAGGTTAGAGGTATTTGAAGACCCCTTAGGTGGCTGTTATTTGTATGTGTAGCTTGCCCAATTATCGACTTGTTTGCATGATAGCACGTTGCGATTCCAAATAGTGGATTACGCGTTTCACTCGGAGTTTTCACTCGATTCTTTGCATATGATCACTTGATATTTTCTTATTCCATCCATGAATGGGCTTGAGGTTGAGACGGACCGTCCTCCCTCCTTTGCATCGCATTTATCATTGCTATATTCATGTTCATTTATATGCGGTTATTACTTGTATTTCCGTTTCTTCCTTTCGTTTTCCTTTCCCGTAGGACTTCCATTCTTCCTTGTTCAAAGGAGGATGTGATAGACATTAGGTCTTAACCCATGCATGATAACATTAGGTTAATGTGATTCCCTTTTCAACCATAGGTTAGAATTCTGTCTCTTCTTTCTCAAAACAACAGAAAAACATTAATAAAGGCTATAACAAAATCAATTCATTTCTTCCGTCAAAAGATTTGAACAAACATCAACCTTTTTGCAATAAGAAAACCCTTGTTTAAGGTGATATTTTTTATAAAAGACATTTGAACAGCTTGTGTCGTGCGTAGCCCGAACTACGTTTGCTCTGGTCTTCCATGCTGTGTGGAAGTACGTAGGCATAGGATGCGATATCCTAGCGAGCAACCTTCCCCACCTTCACCCGTAGTTAGGCGAACTACGTTGACTCTGATTTCTCTTTCCAGACGGGAATACGTAGGCATAAAGTGTGATGCTTTGCCGAGTCATGTTTTCTTTTCTTTTCAAACCTCATCCTTTAGTTTAGATAGAAGTGTAGTCCGTACAAACAAGCAAGCGTGGATCCCATCGAGTACGATGGACGTGAGGGGTGCTAATACCTTCCCCTTGCGTAACCGACTCCCGAATCCAGGTTTTGGTTGCGATGACCATACCTTTTCCTGTCTTTGCGTTAGGTTTACTTCGAGCGTTTCCTTTCCCTCCTTTGGGATAAATAACGCACGGTGACGACTCTTCTGTTCAGCCGGCGCTGATTTTCGCAGTAGCGACAATATGCATACTTTCATACAACAATCACATATTCATCATTCTCAATTACACAAGTCATGTACATACACATATGCATAACTTCATACAACAAATCACATATTCATGCCATGAGACTCAATGCAACTCGATGCAACTCATGCCATGTGGTACCAACACTTGTTATCATTTTTCGGTTTTTACATTTAAACCGGGTCCGTTCCCTAGACCGATAACAACAAAAGCTCATTCCCTAAGCTTTCAAACCCACCCTTCTAGGTTTGGGACAAGTCACTAGTCTCCACGAAACTAGCAAGCATTTCCTCTTGACTAAATGATGCGTATGCAATCAACAATCATATGCACTTAAGACCGCTCTCGCATCTTAATCCCATGCATACTCAATAATTCATCACACAAGAATTATAACATGATTGCACACTCACACATCATATCAAAGTATTCATACTTTCAACACCATCACAGTTATCAAGCAATGCACGCATATTCACAATATGTTCTCATGCATCCTTCACATACAATCGCATACAATTATTATGCATTCACAATTCAATACCATCACCATATTTATCAAGCAATGCACACATATTCACAATATGTTCTCATGCATTCTCCACATACAATCGCATACAAATCATTATGCACTCACAATATCGCGCCAACGGCAACGAACTCAATCACATTCATCATGCACTTTAAGTAATTTAAACAATACATATATTTGTCAAAAGACCACATTTATCAAGCAATGCACACATATTCACAATATGTTCTCATGTATTCTCCACATACAATCGCATACAAATCATTATGCACTCACAACAATTATGCTAAACGGCAACCGAACACTCTAATTATTTAAGCCTTACTTACTTAAAATAATTAATCTCGATTAATCGGTAAAATCAGCTAAAAATAATATTTCTTTTCACCAAGTTATAGAACATAATAATATGTTCTATAACTTGGTGAAAAGAAATATTATTAGCTTTAGTTTGATATAAAGAACGACAAAATCCGATAAACGGTGAAGAAGTTATGAATTTTCAAAGTTTTGAAAAAATAATATTTTTCTCACACTTACAGTGTTAATCGATTAACACAGAGTGTTAACCGGTTAATAGCTCCAAAACTCAGTTTTTCAGGCCATTTTTAATACCGTTAATCGGTTAACCCATAGCGTTAACTGGTTAACACCTGAAAAATTTGGAAAAACAAGCTACGGGTTTGTGCCCAAAACCCCCCCCCCCAAAACCCGACCGATTTAATTATTTTCTCCCGATTAAATACCTACTCATCATTACCAATCATATAGTAATAATTTAGGATCATAAAACGCAAATTTTACGACTTTCGATTTTCATCCAAAATCTCAACCTCCAATTGTCCAAAAATGTCAAAACTCACAAATTCAACCAAATTCAATCAAACGAAATCCAATAATCACGGTTAAAAATTACCCGCCTAAACTACGCAATTTATTTCGAGTTTCATCCGCGAAAACATCGGTTCTATAGATTAAACTCATTTCTGCCCTAAAATGGAAAAAGACGAAAATATCCAAACAAATCCAAACACACACATACATAATCATATACATTGGTAAGATAACAACATTTAACACCCTTACCTTTATTAATCGGAAGCTAGAAGTCGTTCTTGATGATTCCAAGCTTTTCCCCTTTTTCTCCTCTTTTCTCTTCTTCCTCTTTCTTTCCACTCTTCTTTCTCTTATGTTTTTCCATTCCCTTTCCTTTCTCTCTACTTTTCTTTTATATCTCTTTCTATCATTTTTCCTTCCATCATAATTCTTCTCTCAAAATATCTACCAATTCTTTTAAATAATCATCCAATAATTTCAATGAATCAATTAATTAACACAAATAGTTAATTAATGAAAATTGGGTTGTTACATACCTGCTTATAAGACTTACTGCATATGCTATCACTACAAGAAAAAAGGAGATTTACGACACTTGAGTTGCGACAGTTATCACAAAATCGTCCTTATTTATGGATTGCGACGGTTTTCACGACAGTTAGGGTCAACTGTCGTAGATTTTTTGTGACAGTTATAAAAAAACCGTCCTTATTCCTGGACTACGACAGTTCTCACGACGGTTTGAGCCAACCGTCGCAGATTTTTTAGACATGTTGTATAAAATAATTGCGACAATTACCAAAGAACCGCCCTCTTTCCACACTCGCGACAGTTAAGGCGAACTGTCGCAATTACTTTAGCCAATCATAATCACTATTTTTTTATTCCTTTGATTTTCCACTTTTTTCTTTCATTTTTATTTTTCAACCTTTTCAATTTTATTAATTAATTTAATAAATAATTATTATAATTATCATGACAATGCAGTTTAATATTTTTGTCTAAAATAATAGTAAAATATGTTCTGTTTTATTATATAAATAGTTAATTTTTATTAAAATTAATTTTGGTAATAATATCACTACAAGAAAAAATTAATTTAAAAATTAATTTTTCAACATTTGATTTGGGACGGTTATAGAAAAACTGCCTTGAAAAACACTTATTACGGAGGTTCAGTGCAACAGTCGCCATTCATTATTTTAACTTTTAAAAATTAAAACACCAAAATTGAGAGATCCTTCAACATATAGGAGTAGCCTCCGTATTTCTTCACACTTCAAACTACCGCCTATAATTCGCTTTCTGCTTCCCTTTTCTCCCCATAAAGCCTATATTTCTCCCCTAATCACAATCCCTCAGTCTTGATATCTGTAATCGATTTTTAAAAATAATTTCTCCCCCAAATCGCATTTTGTCAAGTCCTTCAATCTCTCATACTCTCTGGATAAATGATGGCAAACACTCAGTTTTTATTTGACGTTACAAGATGAAAAATCCCCCATTACTTTCGATTTTCATTAGGTTTGTCAATTTGATTAATTTTTTTAAAATTCTTTTGACCTAAAAGCTTAGTTTTGGAATTAGTTGATGATTCCTTTGTTTCTTGCCTTTTTTGTTGGAATTTTATTTTGCAGTTGCTGTTAAAGTTAGAAGACAACAGATTGATTGAAACTGGTATTTCGGTTGAAGACTCCGCCGGTTAAAGCTTTGGCAGAAAAGGAAACCACTGCATGAAATAGGGAAGGTTGAAAGATTGGAGGGGATGAGTGTTAAAGGAAATCTAAACCGAAAGAAGTAAGCATTCTTTCCCCTAGAATGTCTGTTTGTCTTTAATTTCAGTGAATGTAGTCACAAAGTAACTTGACCATTGATAATAGTTTGACGGTTCAAATCGGTTTGTCTAATTTACGATACGAGATCTTGGTCAAAATATGATGATAATTCGATTGAATATATTTCTATTGGTACCAACAATTTAGCTCGTATGCATGAAATAGTGTCTGACTCTGAGGCATGATAGTTCGATTGGCTACATTTCTATTGGTAGTACCGACACTTCAGTTTGTATGCATGAAATAATGTATAGTGTCTGACTCACATTCATGTATTGTAGTCACATTCAATTAATTGTTAATGATGTCTCAGTCAGAGTAGTCAATAGCGACCAATAAAGGTGTTATGCTGCTATAGCGGAGCGGAAGCCAATCACTATGGGAAGAGTTTTGGCGGTGCAGAACACTATAGCGACCACTATAGGATAAATAGTGGGTAGCGGAGCAGAGCGGTTCCTTCCCCAGAGTGGTTCCTGTCTAGTTATTATTTTCCTCTACGCCAATTGTTCAGTTCTGGATCAATGTTTGGTCCAAATTAGATGGGGAATTTAAAAGTGATAAGAGTTAAAAGTGAAATCGAAGTGTCTGTACTGTGTTATATAAGAGTTGAAAGTGTCTGATGAGTGCTTATGCAAATACTTTATTGTGTTAGTTCTCTCTATCTTTCTCAACATTATCATTTGATGCTTGTGTTTTGTTTGTTATAGCGTTTTCACTCCATACTATAGTGAAACTGTGCTTTATAGTACATCTGAATTACAAAAGGAGAATGAAGATGGAATATCTATTCTATTCTATCTTCAAAAGATATTTCCAGGTAATGTTTCTATTCTCTTTGATTCCCTTTCGTGAAGAATAAAAATGTTAATGTTTAAAGTTCTTAGAGTTCTCAGTATTCAATGTATCTGAGTATATTAATGAATCATGATGTAAAATTGAAAGCTTACCTGACTTTTTCTGAAAGAACACTAATACAATATTATGTTTCTAAATATTGACCGACTGAACCCTTGTAAGAGCTGTATTTACTTTTCACACCTGCAATTTTTATCCATTAATCATTGTCTTGAAACTTCATTATTACCCTACTGTGTTTCCCTTCCCCAATCTTATCCAATTTTAGAGCAAAAGAAAAAATAAAATAAAAGTAAGAGGGGAAGTAAATTTATCATGCTAATTTATCTGTCAAGAAAGAACTGTGTGAAAAGCTATAGCTGTGTGTGGATAGGAGTAAAACACGGAATGGTTTTTGCTATGATGAACTTTGCTAGTTTAGGATTGAAATTAACTGTTTTATATTGCAGATGAATGGGACAACTTTCTTGAAAGAATCGGTCGAGTTTCATCTACTGAGGATGCAGAACTTCAAGAAAGTTCTAGTGACACTTTGGAACTTCGTTTTTGGGCATCTTATCGAGGGCAGACTCTGGCAAGAACAGGTTATAAATTCTTGGCAAATCCTATTTGTCTGAGTTTATGTTTCCATTTGACATGAGTTGATGAGTAAATAGTGTATTTCCTGAAATTTTGGTCTCTTTCCTGAACACTGCACTGGTGTTTCTTCAATCCCTTCCTCTTTGAATTTGCAGTATGTGGCATGATGTATTACAAGAGAGCTTTGGTGCTGCAGAGCTATCTAGAGAGCAGATCACTGGGAGGTAGTTAAATAAAAACATTTTGTGTTGCACTGTCATTTTATGTTTTTTATTGTTCTAATTAAGCTTGACATGTATATTTGTTGACATCTGCTATATCTATAGTGGACAATTATTCTCAAAACAATTTCATTACAAGTCAAGGTTTTGAACCATCCCGAGAATCACGGGCACAGGCAGATTTAAAGTTTACTTATGTTGTATCATGCCAAATTTATGGTCAACAAAAGCAGCGAAAGGCACTAGAAGCTGCTGATATTGCTTTGTTGTTGCAGAGGTATCAAAATCGTGTGCTCATTTACCAAGAACTCTTAGTGTCATGACTGGCAGTCTAATTAGATATTTTATATGGGCATCTGTGTGATAGTAGCTTAGTATGTGTGGCAGTCAGACATTACTGTTTTCCTGAATATTTTATAGAATGAAGTGTGCTTTAGATGCCTTCCTAATGTCAAATATCAGTTGCATATTTGAAATTCGAGAGTATCTATCTTTTTGTGTGTGTATTTGTTAGTATTAGAAAGGGATAAGAGAAAGAGAGAGAGGGATTTTTCATCTTCTAACCAACTTTTGTATTTCTGTTATTGTGTTGTTACAAAACAGTTACAGCAATTCTGCTTTTATACAGCAGATAAGAATGACCTGCACTAGCAGGTTCTAAACAAACCTAATGACCTGCAGTATCAGGCTTGGGTGACATACTACAAGTCTTCCCGTTTTTAAGATTAGCATATTAATACTACTGGTGACTGTTTTTATGCCTAAAATGTGATGAATTTGTCTGCGCTGCTGTTTATTGTTTTTATCTGTGACGAAAGAGAGAAAACCAGAAATACATATGGTGAGTGGTGAGACTGTGTCTAAACTATAAACGGGGTCACATTTGTATAGGATTTAGGAAATATACAAAATAAATATAAATACAAATTCTACACAAATAATACATTAATCGGTAATAAATTTTCAGCATCCCCCCTCAGGTTGGAGCATTTAAATCATATGCACCAAGCTTGTTACATGCATAACCGATTCGAGGACCTCTCCAAGATTTAGCAAAGACATCTGCCAATTGAGAAATCATTTTCAGTTTTGTTTTGACTTTTGATTTACATAATTGCACCAAGCTTATTTTCATTATGTTTTCTTTTTCTATACATTTGAACAAGGAAACGGTGAAAGTAGTTATCGTAGAGAAATTGTTTATTTGTTTATAACCTCTCTTTGGTGCAATGGACATGATTATTTCTAGGGCTTTTGTCTTACCTCTAGTTACTTTGTTTAGTAGATAAGTTATCTTTGTCCATTGGTATTATATTTGGGAATAAACATTTTTTATTCAAAGAGATTTATTGTTAATTGTTTGCTTACCTTATACACAGGGCCTTGATGGATACTTTTTATTTTCAGTTTCCTAAATTCATTCTTTTGTCATCCTTTTTATTTTCAGTTTCAATGCTGTTTTTTGTTCTTGGATTGGATACTTTGTCAATCATTATTGAAATAGCAATCATGGTGCTATTTTGGGACTTTATTTGCTCTGTGGATTACCAAGTTGTTAATAAAATATGGTTGATCAAATACAGTTTTCTTCCTTAAATATTGTGTTCTTTTCATTGTCGGGTTCTTTATGCTCTTCTTGCACAAAGGAAATATATTCTATCAAACTTCCTGGGGATCCAAAGCTGGGTGAAGGAAAGCCTGAGAACCAAAACCATGCAATAGTATTCACTCGTGGTGATGCACTACAAACTATTGATATGAATCAGGTCAGGACATTTTCTCATGATAATTATCTCTTTTTGTCTCTTCAACAATTATGCTTGATACTTGTACTTTTTTATATATATATATATCATATTATATCTTGCAGTCTCACTGTTTAGCAAATTTTATCCTATAGTACTTTGCCCCGATCCTATTTTTTTGGCTTTTATTTGCAAAATATTTTTTCTCCCGTTGTACATTCTTAGAATTTTGTGAGCCCTACCTCAATCCGAAAAGTTATCGGAAGAGATGAGAATTTTTTAAGCCTTATAAAGACTACTATGGTCATATCTCTCATGAATGTTACATCTCAAAACACACTCCTCATGTTGTGCGTTTCAATCTGAATCATGGACAAATACGGGTGGCCAACAGATCTTGGGTAGTCTTTTGTATCTTCAAATTTGGGCTAGGCCTAATTCAATCCAAAAAGCAAGATCATGAAATGAGAATTTTACAACCCTCTCATGGACTACTTGGCCATATATGTAGTTAATGCGGTTTCTCAAACATTTACTTATTGTTTTTTTATCATTATTTGGTTCACTAGCCGATGTTAGGTGTTGTAAATAATGTTTTTTATATATTTAATAGTAGTAGTAATCTGTATTCGGCCTAGTAGTCCATTAGTCATGCCTTTTAGGTTAGAATAGCCTATATAAACAGATTAGTGCTTGTGAATTATTCATTAACTTGAAATACATATTCAGTTTTACTAGGTGTTCGGGAGGGACTAGCAATATTTAGTTGAGAAATATATTGTATCCCGTTAAATATATGATGTAAATGATAAAGTGACTTGATCAGTTTTTCCAGGCACATTTATTGGATACATTTTGTTTTCTAGGACAATTATCTTGAGGAGGCTATGAAAATGAGAAATCTTCTTGAGGAGTTTCATGCGAATCATGGTCGTCGCTCTCCAACAATTCTCGGAGTGAGGGAACATGTTTTTATGGGAAGGTATTCACCTTTAAGAAATTCATTAAATGAAGTTACACTATTGAGCTTTAGCTCCTCCTCATTTGCTTACATATTGCTTGCTGATACTTCTGCAGTGTCTCATCCTTGGCTTGGTTCATGTCGAATCAAGAAACTAGCTTTGTAACCTTAGCTCAACGTGTTTTTAGAAAATCCTCTCAAGTAAGTTGTGTTTATTGCTGATGACGTACATTTCAAAACATGTTTATGGTTTGATATGTGTCATTTGATATTTGTGGTTGATTCCACTTGGTGGGACAAAGCTATGGTAGTAGTGGTGGTTGTTTTTCATTCTCTAAGAATGATACTCCTAAGTTTTCTTTCTTTTAGCTTGTGAACAATCACTGACTCAATGTTGTTTGATTTATGTCAAGACTATTGGTCATTGACGGTATCATCTACCATGAATAACATTAGTGTTTAGATCTGTCTTTGGCAAGGATATGGGGTCTAGCGAACGGGGTTAGACTTCCACAATGTGGAGAATAAAAATTTGAAGTCTGACTGACACGCCTTGAATATCTTCAGTGGAGGGTTTTCCCAATGTTGTAAGTGTAATTCTAGTTTTCCCATCAAATTTGAGTACCTCTTCAACCTTGTTCGTCCTCCATCCATCATTTCTGCACTTTGTTTCTTTCTTCTGCAGTTCCAGCATACAAATCACACATAACATTTCCCTCCTCTCTGCATTCTGTTCTTCAACCGCAGCAGCCGTTGTTGTTCCTCCTTGTCCGTCGAAGTTTGATAGGAGAATTACGATAGGTTTTAAGCCTGAACTCCCGGTTCTTGACAATATTTTAGACTCAAAAGTCGGAGCTATTTATCTCAGAGATGCTGCATCGCCAATATCAAAATATTACGAAACGAAAAAGTTGGAGCCAAAAAGCAATGAGATAGTGCCAGCTTCTGATGTCAAGGTAACATCGACTTCTCTTTTCTTGGAATTTGTTTGAGAGATGGAATTCCAATTGAAATGTTAAATGTTCTTTTAAATTACGTGTGTTATATTAATGCAGGGTGCTCTAAGGAATGCAATATGACAGGGACTCCAAAGGTATTTATTTGTGTCCTAAACGTCTCGATGCCACCCATTTTTCAGGTTGAGGTTGGATAATATAGAAGTTAGCAAGGATAGATCTGACAAGAGTTTTTCTATTATGAGGTTAAGTGTTTTTCTATTATGAGGTTCAAGTGGTAGTAGACAATGGTCAAGGTTCAAGTATACATTTTTGTTTTATACACTAAGTAGTATTTATTTTACAATGCAAGTTAGTGAGGTGAATGGTGATGATGTAACTTGTCTCTTCAAAATTTTATCATAGTAAATGTGAACGGGTTCTTGACCTTATTGTGGATATTGATAGTTTTTTTGTTTAATAAAATTACAATTTTTTATGGTATTTTGTATTGATTGAATTGAATATTGTAATAGTATTGGTATTATACTAACATGAAGAGAAGATAAAACGTAGCAATTTTAAAAAAAATAATAAAATTACGGCGGTTCTAAACTGTCACTATTTTAAATGAAATATATAATATATAATTATGGCGGTTACACCCGTCGTTATTTTCAATGAAATATATATTATATAATTATGGCGGTTACAACCGTCGTAATAATATATTAGAGGCCGTTTCAAAACTGTCGCAGAATGTTACAACAGTTGGAACGACAGCTTTTCAAACCGTCGTAAAACAGCCTCGCGACACATGTTTCTACGATAGTAGGGGAACCGTCGTGACTTGAAAATTACGTCGGTTTAAACCGTCGTAATCTGCAAAATTAACTGTCGTAATTTGCTTATTTTCTTGTAGTGTATGTCGAGTCTAGTACATACCATAACATACATCAAAGAACCTACTATATTAGCATATGGAATACTATTCATATAAATTCTTTCGACATTAGTAATAGGACACTGATCTATACTCAGCTTGAATTGAGGGTTTGTCGGAGTCACAACAAGCTTTGAATTTGACATACCATACTTTTCGAGAATCTTCCGTAGGAATACCTCTTGAGATAAGCATAACTTCGACTGCTTTCTATCTCTTTGGATGTCAATCCCAAGAATCCTGGATGCAGCTCCCAGATCCTTCATGTCGAACTCCTTATTGAGTTCATTCTTCACCCTCATTACATCTTCGACATTGTTATTTGCTATTAGAATATCATCAACATAAAGCAACAGAATAACAAATGAATTACCAGGTCGAAATCTAAAGTAAACACAGTGGTCGAACTGACTTCTAATGAAAATTATGTGTGCCATGAACTTGTCAAATCTCCTATTCCACTGTCGAGGAGATTGTTTCAGTCCATATAAAGATCTATTTAGTTTGCACGCATAATCTTCCTTCCCTTTTTCGACATACCCTTCAGGTTTCCTCATAAGAATTTTTTCATCTAGATCACCATACAAGAATGCAATCTTCACATCCATCTATTCCAGTTCAAGGTTGAATTGTGCCACTATGGCAAGAAACTTCGAATGGATATATGCTTCACAACAGGAGAAAACGCGTCATTAAAGTCGACACCTTCTTTTTTAGTGAACCTCCTAGCGACCAATCTTGCCTTGTATCTCTTTGACGTCACTCCTTTGATCCCTTTTTTAACTTTGAAAATCCATTTACAGCTGACTAACCTGGCTCTAGCAAGTTTCTTGATCAGTTCCCAGGTGTTGTTATCATGAAGAGATTTCATCTCATCATCCATGGCCTTCAGCCATTCAGTCTTCTTTCGAATCATCACAACTTCCTTATAGTTTATAGGTTCTTCGTCTAGAACCTCACTTGTAGAGATTAAGGCATAAGCTATAAGATCTTCATACCCAAGTCTCTGAGGTGGCTTGATGACTCTCCTCGACCTGTCTCTTGCTAGCAAGTAGTCATTATCAGTCTCCTCATCTTCGACAACATCTTCTGCGTCTTCTTCGACTTCATCTAGGATACAAGTGTTCTTCAATGGAGCTTATGAAGTCGAAGAATTAAACGAAGATAAGAGAATTTTAAAAGTAAATGGCAAGTATTTGAAAAAATACAAACCAGCACTTCAAGAAATTAAAATCTCTACAGAATAATTCAATACATAAAGCAAAGCCAAAAGTGGTATTTATAAATTCCAAAATGGCTCAAGTCATTACATAATCAAGTCTAAAGACTATGGCATATGATGGCCAAAAAAGAAAAACATTACAAAAATAGTAACAAGCTAAAAGGGGAGATTCTCTTTCATTTTGAAATATCTCGACTTCTGGAGTTCGAGGAGCCTTTCACATAAGGTTTTGTCGGACATCAGACGGACAACCTTTGCTTCCAGTTGTCGAGCTTCCTCAGCGAAAGTGATGGCGTGATCAAGCTCTTTTGAAAGGTCAGAATCATCGAAGGAAGATAGCTCAGTGTTCTATTTCTTAACCTTCAATTCCAATCCAATATTTTCCCAAATTAAATCGTGCCTGATGATAGAATCGGTACTGGCCTTGAACGAAGTAAAACAGAAAAGAAGCAGAGAAATCTGATTAACATCAAAACAGAACTATACTCCGTACCAAAAATTCAATTTGTGCCTCTGATAACTAAATCCAACGTCCTGAACTCATTCGGCCAAAAATCACAATCAAACAGGTATAGTAACTCTCGACTCTGGTAGAAACCTCCAGTGCTTCTCTTTTGAAAAATTTAATGGTAGATAGCAGCAAAACAGAAAATAAGCATCTGTTAAAATAAACTCCGCAGAACGAATTCTTGCACTGATTTGAGCCGAACCAAATTGATATCTCAACATAATCAAACCCATAAGATAGAACAATGCCTTGAAAATCTGCTGACAACAGAGTCTTGGCCCGTTGAATTGATTATTGTATCGCCAAAAATTACTGTAACTTTCTGTTCATCCTCAAATAAAATAAAGAACTCGGAAATGGAGGCCCTAATTACTCAATGGATTCCTGGCGATGATTCAGATTTATGAGCTGTCAGTAAACAACATATAAATGACCATTTCGCCCCTTAACAGCTAAAGTGTACCAGATGTGATTCCTGCAAAACAAACAGACTACATAACCCGTTAGTAGTTAGCTGATATGTAATGCAAAAATGAAATGTGATGCGACAAGAAACGGCTAATCAAAGGGTAAAATTTGGGGTATTACAGTTGCCCCTATTTAAATAGCTTCACCGGATGATTTGAGCGACGTAGGCTCGAGAAATCATGGTGAAAGGGATTTAAATATAGTTAACCGAAAATTTTGCCCTTAGATGCAGTGATATGCAATGTTATGGAAAAACGAAACAATATAATGCTGACAATGCCATGAATCTAATATAATGCGCATGCTGGAATGATGAATGCAACGATGCAGATGACCCGACGATGCAGAGGACAGACGCGACAGCCAAACACACTAGGGAAAACGACGCACTTGGAGAAAAGCACGACACTGGGGAATTCTAAAGTGGTGGTCAACTGGTACTAGCACGACCAATTGTCACTCTAAGAAAGGGAATGTTAAAACGGGATCCACAACGGAGATGGCACCGGTGAGACGGCCTCCACTGGGGAATATCTGAGAGTAATTGTTCAACAGGTTCATGCGTGACCGGCTGATGCTCTAGGGTAAAAGTAAAACTGGATCTGCACGACTGTAGGAACGATTAACAAGATGCTGGAGCATTAAGCAAAGAATAACATCCGAGCTTCTGCAAACTCTCCCTCGTGACAGGATCAAACGGAATTTAGGAATCCGTGGAAAATATACAGGTAAAACCGGCTGTATGCCAAAATAAATGGACTTAAATGGGAAATTCCATGATAAGCTTTCTTGAGAGAGAACTGCCACTTATCGTCGGAAGGGACTTATATGTCAAACTGGATAAGCTCTCAAATAAAGATATTGTTGCTTATCTGTGGGTAATAGATGAATAATTGATTGATAAGCTCCACTGGAGGGACTGTCGCTCATCGGATAAAGTAAGCTTCCATGATCAGAACCTGATTCAGCTTCTTCTTTTACTAAAGGATAAACTGAACTTCCTCATGCTTCAAGATTTTGTGCTCTCCTGAACATGATTCAACTCCTTCTTTTACTAAAGGATAAACTGAACTTCCTCATGCTTCAAGATTTTGTGCTCTCCTGAACATGATTCTGCTCCTTCTTTTACTAAAGGATAAAATGAACTTCTTCATACTTCAAGATTCTGTGCTCTCCTGAATATGATTCAGCTCCTTCTTTTACTAAAGGATAAAATGAACTTCTTCATACTTCAAGATTTTGTGCTCTCCTGAATATGATTCAGCTCCTTCTTTTACTAAAGGATAAAATGAACTTCTTCATACTTCAAGATTTTGTGCTCTCCTGAATATGATTCAGCTCAAACGTCCATGCACTTCAAGATGAAAAGGAAATGGGAACTAGCTACTCAATGGAGATGGCCACTTGCCACTCTTCATAATGAAGATAGGATAAGCCTCTCAGGCGAAAAATACCGCTCATTTGCAAGATTAGCAAGGATAAGCTTCTCGGATGAGCATTGCTTGTAGAGGTGGTAACATGTAATGTAAATTGTAAAGAAAGTTGTTGTGATGAGCTTCTTATACGAGAAGATTGATTGTAGAGTGTAATGTAAAGTGTAATGTAGGTGATGATGATAGGCTTCTTGTACGAGAATTGTCGCATATCTGCTGAATATAATGATAAGCTTCTTGTACGAGAACTGTCGCATACCGTTGTTGTAGTGTTTGTAATGATGGGCTTCTCAGGCGAGAACTGTCGCATATCAGTGTTGAAAAATGTAATAATATCAAGATCATATGGTGTAATGATGATAATAAGCTTCTCGGATGAGAACTGTCGCATATTTGCAAAGGATTGTAAAGGCTTTTCATGAAAGATAGTGCAAAATAAATGCACATCTAAGTAGGTTCGACGACCGACGGGACCGAAGTTCGATCTAGAATTGGCCTAGAAAGAACTGACGAACAGGACTCCATTGAGGAAATGAACTCAAATGGGGATTCTCTTATCCTATTATGGAAAGATAACTGAAATAACCATCATCCACGAGGGTTGAGATCTGTGGGGATTAGCTGGAAATAAATAGTATTTTATGCCTAGGGCTGACGATCTATTTGGAGAGAGCGGACAAACCCAATTACTCAGCGGTAACGACAAAGGATGACACGGATAGCCAAACAATGTAGATGCTAATGTGTATGCCAAAGTGTATACTAATGTATGTGTTAATGTGTATGAAAATATCATGCAATGAGTATGCAATGCTTAGGCTCATGCATATGCTGACAAAACAGACGAGGGGAGGAAACATGAGATGAAATAAACATCTCGACGGGGATACCCGGTGACCTTTGCAATAGTACATCTATCAAGGGATAAGAAGAGTTGATGATAGAACCAAATCTTGCTTCAAAGTTCTAACTTCCCTGGGGAGAAAATCTCATGACTTCCACATGGGGAGACGATACGACTTCACCGGAGAGTATGATGCCCTGACTTCAACTGGGGATCCATGACCTCTGCATGGAAATATGATGTCATGACTTCACGTGAGGGATTGCTATCATGAACCATAATCAACCAGAGAACTCTTGGATCGGAGACTTCCGGGGATAAAATAAATATCCTCTACATGGGAAAGATATAGAGCTGGGCAGCTTCATGGAGATATTGTAGCAATTTCCTGGGAATAACACCTCGGCTTCTTGAGGAAAAGGTACATCCGATTTGGGATAAAATATATCAACTTCCCTGAGGAGAGTTCGTCAGAATTACTGGGGGGGAATCAACAGACATTCCTGGGGACAGTATCTTGACTTCTTGGGGAAAACATGACAATCTCTTGGGGAGAATTCCTGAGGAAGGTAATGCAATTTCGCTGAGGAACAAAAGCTTCTACTAAGAAGGGGTCTTCAAGAACATATATCACTTGGAGGATATCAGGGAGATTTCTGCAGTCTTGAGGGTCACTGGGGATTTATCGGATGGATCCCAAAATTGTGGACAGCTTAAAGTCTCGCTGGGGACTATCACCGGGAAGCTGTTGGTATGATCTCTGTAGTCTTGGAAATTACCGGCTCGGTCCACAGGGTTGTCAGCTTATAGTCTCGCTGGGGACTATCACTGGGAAGATGCTGGTAAGATCTTTGCTGTCTTGAAAATTACTAGAGATTACCGGTTTAGTCCAGAATGTTGTCGGCTTAAAGTCTCTCTGGGGACTGTGTCGGCTTAAAGTCTCTTTGGGGAATGTGTTGAGGCAATGGTTAAGACGTAGATTCTGCAACAATGAGATTTACTGGGGAATGAAGACCGTCGGGAGTAAAATCCATCGGGTGCATGAAGAATATTGTAAAACAAACTAGTTTTGATCTCAATGGACTTTGTAGTATTCGCCATTTTGAAAAACATGATGCCCCAGAATACCTGCTTTATGAGGGAGTCATCTCGAGAGGATTTTATAGAGAACGTGGAGCTCAATTTGTCCCACCGTTTTCAAACTCTTGGAGAGATCTGTCAGATCTCGACGTAACTGGCACGGATCAACCGTGTTACGACTGTGTCTACAAGAATAGCTCTTAAGAATGTCAGGCTTGCATCAGTAAGTGAATTGGAAATTGCCTGCCCCTGTTTAGCGGGATCTTCGAGTTCCATTGTGGGTGTAAGTTTCTAAGATGTTAGGAAAAATCGACACGCGTAAAATGCTATCCTGAAACTATCAATGCAACAATATCTGTCTTGAAGATTTTTGTTTTTTGAAAAAGATATCGCTATAACTCGTGACCCAAATCACTAGTTAGGATATGAATTTTAATTTGTAATGCCAACTTTGAGCATAGCTCATAGGAGTCAGGAAACATTATCTCGTCGAGTATGCTTTCAAAAGAATTCCTACTTCAATTAGGTCTTTTAAAGGTTGTATCGTGGCTTGGTTCACGGTTTAAAAAACAAAGGATAAAGGCTCGAAATTATTTGTACCTACCCATTCTTCGTGATGTTCTCCAATCCTATTCAGTTAACGGGATACGAGCAGTCATATCTCAATCGGATTTGATATGGTCGAGAACTCAATAAAGCTTTGGACAATGGTAGCCACTCACCTATTTCTTTTGGTTTAATCAATACGACCTTGTTTTTTTTGTTTTTATTTATTGGGGATTCTTCATTGTAATCCTTTGTTTTTTCTTTGCTTTTATTCCCTAACTTTTGTCTGGACGCGTCTTTGGGATGTGACATTGGAGTCCAGCGGGATGCCCCAGTTTTGCCTAAGTCTCCTTCATAAGTTTTGACTTAGCGGGCTATATTTTTATTTTTGTTGATTGAGTCGTGTGACCCTTTTGAAAGGCTTGTGAATGCCCCACTCTTTTAGTAGTAGAGGGATAGTCATGGACTTCTAACTTCCTACGATGTTAGGGATAAATTCTCGAAGGTTCGCTCCTCCTTTTTGAGAGTCTGAGCGCTCAATCAATTTAACTGAAAAAAACTACCCTGCCCCAGGTTAAAATAAGGGTTTTAATTTGGAACGAAAAAAAACTCCTACTTCCAGGCTCAACAGGGTTAAAGAGGGGTGATCATCCTTATATCTCCAGTGTTTGGGATTTGAAGCAATGCCTTACATCATCAGCGAACTTCAATCGAAAGTATACGACAAGAGATGAGATGTTTTTGGTTCATTATCCTCCCCCCAATTCTCTATCAAAGCAAGAGATCGGGTAAAGTTGGCATGATAAGTTTATGAAAAAATATTTTTAATGAGTGAAACAAATGGATTTATTCAAGACAAACATTATGCATTAATTATTCAAAATAACTAAGTTCGTACATGCCAATTATGCTTAATAAAATAAACAAAATACATATAAATAAACAAAATGAACTGTCGGACAAGTCCTTCAAGATGTGTTTATGAAGTCATCGTCTTCACGCTGGCACGGTAGCAGTGGTTTCCTCTGGCAGAGCCCCACTGGAACGACTCGTCTTGCTTGCCCCAACTATATCTGTCACGACTTCATTATCAGTCTGTGAATCTTCATTCATAATAACTTTTCCAGATTCTTTGTCGATCGTGGTCACATTATCTTGAGGAATGCTAAAATAACACGGCCTAGGCTTCTGAATAACTACCGGCTTCGGCAGATTCACGGGAGAAGTAACTGGCTAAGGCATGTGTAATACCAGGAGAGGAGTCTTGATCTCTGGTTGATGATCACCGAAAGACAATATCTTCTGCTCCAACAAATTTCTAACAAATTTGTGAAGCGCATGACACCCTTCCAAATCGTGACCAGGCGCACCCTCATGAAATAAACAATGAGCGGTGGCGTTGTAGTTGTCGGGCAACGGATTTGGAGGAGGACCCAAATCTATGGTAGTAATCAAACCTAGTTGTACTAAGTAAGGGTACAACTCGGTGAACGTCATTGGAATCGGAGGACAAGACTTGTATTGTCTCCTCGGAGCACTTTGGCGGGGTGCCTGATTCTTTGATGGTTGATTGGCAGAAGCATTGGGCTCTCACTGACATTTGACAGGAGTTTGTGCAGGCTGATAAACAGGAGGTTGTTGATAAATCGGATGCTGATAGACCGGAGCCGATGGCACAGGCTGATATGTAGGAAATTGTTGACTGAAAGGAGGTGCAACAGTAGCTACATAGGGTTGTGGAGCGTACTGAACTGGATAACCTTGAACATAATTCTGCTGAGGTTGCCAAGGTTGATGAGTAGCCCTCAAGTGACTCCTCGAACGTATAGCTCTTTTATGGTGGTCAGAGCTTGGAGTTTTGCACTTCGGGGAAGTAGCTCGTAGAACTGGTTGAGCAACAGTAGGCTGAGTATCCATCTTCGCATTAAGAGCTTGTAGCATCTCCAAAATCTGCCCCACACTTCCTCGAAGATCTTCGAGTTCATGGCTGACACGGTCGATCTCTTGAGCTTGCTCTTCCATCCTTTTCCGAGCTTGGGCTCTGGTATCGTACTGATGCGGAGGACCCAGGATGACGGTATTGGAAGGTGAGAGAACCAAGGATAAGACACCGGGAGACACATGTAATGCAAAAATATGATGCTAAAACGTAAAATAATTTCATGGAATTCAAATATTTACGAATATCGCGGAATACCAAAGAAATTTTATTTTATTAATTGAGAACTGGATTACAAATAATATAAGTCTTTAAAGAAAACAGCTAAACAAAAGCTAATAATGAGCCTAAGGAAGCAACATCCATAACTTCAAGGAGTAGGCAGACATTTAGAGGAAAATAAATCCTCGTAGATTCTTCTCTTCTTGTCGGAAAGTGCTTCTTCATTCATCGACTGAAACTGTTTTTGAAGTTCATCGTACTTACTGACCATCACATGATATTTGTTTTTCCATGCTTCGGCTTCGCGTTGTGATTTCGCCAAAGCGATCTTCAAAGTCTAAGCTTCGAACAAGAAATATTGAACAGGTTCCTCTCTTGGAGGTAAAGGATCCTGGCAAGGATAAGGCATCTTCAACTTGATAGCTCTGTCTCGGACCCACTGAAGGTATGGTTCCATGGAAATGCAGTTCAGCCTACCTGGACTTTCTCGACCTTTCCTATGCAAGTGACGCCAGGAAGATATAATCTGATCTTGAAGCTCTTTGTTGTCCTCGAAGAAGATATTCTCTACATAGATACTTTTGGGTGGTTCTTTCAAGGGATACCCTAACTGTCGGCGAGCTAGGACTGGATTGTAGCTGATTCCTCCATTAAAACCGAGTAAAGGCATGTTAGCGAAATCTCCACAACCATCAATAAGTAGTTTTCCATCATACATACGGTTGTACCAATCAATATCTGAGTAGGTTAAAGCCATAACTCTTTGTGACCAACGTCCTTGGGTGGGACTCCAAAAAGGACCGGACTTAGGCAAGTGCGAAATAAACCACTTGTAAATTAACGACGCACAACAGGTAATCATCCCTCCACCATGAAGGTTTCGGAGATGGACTGAATGATAAGTGTTACCCAATAAGGCTGGTACTGGATTCCTTTGCATGAAGATCTTGATGGCATTAAGGTTCACAAATCCTTCAAAACTAGGGAAAAGCAACACTCCATAGATAAGCAAGGCAAGGATCGTCTCAAAGGTAGGCATGCTTAGGTGATCGGCATAATGTTGGGCTTTCTCGATTAGGAACTTCGTAGGTAGCCCAAAAGTTTCATCTTTCTGAGTCATGTTCCCCTTAATATCAAATACCTTCAAACATGTGGCCTTAGCAATATCCTGCTCTTTGGGGTCCTTTTCCAAGAAAGGGAAAGGAGTCTTATCCACCATAGACAACCCTACAAGCTGAGAATATTCTTCCAAATTAGGTAATAACTGATAGTCGGGAAATGTGAAGCAATGGTAGACAGGATCATAGAAATGTAACAAAATCGAGAGAAGACCTTCGTTCACTTTAAATTCCAACAGAGGTAACAACCTTCCATACCGGTTACAGAATCCTTCTCGATCTTGGACTAAAGATCCTAGCTTCCTTAGGTCATCTAGCTTAGGACTTTTAAAAGTATATTTCAAAGTTTTCCTTCTATTGTAATCCATAGTATCCTGCAATATTCATAAATAAAATTTGAATTCCATGAAATGTAATGCAACGTGATGTTTAATGGATGCAATACACATAAATAAAGTCCTAGGTTAAAGGTACGTACAAGGAGTTAAGGTCTCCCCATCCCAATAAGGTATGTACTAAGGTTAGATATACCTGCCGAACAAGGTTCTAAAGAAGTGCCCAAAGTCATAAGCCCTTCCTTCGGATGTTATCAACCTTCCAACTGACTTAGGGGTCGATAATATTCTCAAGAGAACCTCTTTTGAGTGTAGAATCGCATAGCAACCATTGTAGGACTACTCCTACATAGTTCCCGCACTACGTCCTACATAAGGCCAAGGTGGTGTTAAGGTACTACGGTCCTCAGTATCATAGACTCCTTTCCTAAAATAGTAAGAGTTTTCACGATTGTACTCGTTCAACTGAACTATCTTATGGAAGGGTCTAAATCGAGCGGTGATTCTCAAATCGGCTTGGTCGGGACTCATACCTATAAGCCTCATTGAATATATCGCCATCCTATAATAAGGTCACTCAAGTCCGGGTTAGGACTTATCTCATAATGACAGATATCCCCACAATATACGATAATATATACAGATAATTAATAATACAAAATAGCATACAATAAAAAAATAGGGGTAACCCTTAAACATTATATAAATCCCCAGTGAAGTCGTCATTTTCTGTTGCGGTGGAAATAGGATATCAAACTATTAATTAGTTTGAATCATAATTCTTAATTGACAACCGCTCTTTGATTTATCCGAAGGAAAAGGTCAAAAGAGGGAAAACCTATTTTTGCATCGTAAACACAATGCGGGGAGAGACCTAGGTAAGGGGTTGATTAAGCTTAGGGAAGGTACTAACACCCTAAACTTCTGTAGTACTCTACAGGAACCTTTTGTTTATTTGCTATTTATTTTATTATCTGCTTGAAATATATATTGAGCTAAGGGATAGAGTGACCTAAAGACCTAAGGGTTAGTCCTAAGTTTACTCGACAAGGCGTTGCATCTTGTGCCTACATATCCTGACGGGAATGGAATCAGAGTAATTGTAGTTCCCCTCGAAAGGGATGTTAGAAACGTCTTGACTGTGGTCAAGGTTTCAAGGGGAGTAAACTTTTCTTAAGGAAGCGCTTGCATGGAGTTTTTGAAACTCCTATTTCTACGTTGAACTTGTAATTGCAATTAGGTTTAAATTAGGGTTGACTATATGTTCCACGGCAGGAAACCCTAAAACAGTGTATGGCGACTCTTTGACCTAAAGCTAGGGTAAAGGGCATTTTCGTTTACGGCGGGACGCCTAGGCTATTAGGGTTTGAAACGGTCAAGGGTTAGGACTATTGACTCGCTGGTCAAACGGCTAGACCTAATCCCTCGGATGGAGGAAATTAACGGTAAAAAAATATGCAAACAACGAATATTATCATATGGCAATATTAAAGTGCAGAAATTAAAGAAAATTGTAAAGGCATCGCGACGATCGCTCGCGTAAATTACAAATCCCAAAAAAAAAGCGAAATAAAATAAAAAAATAACCACGACCATGGCCTCGCGTAAATTACATCCATGGAAATACTGCGGAAACCAAAAGGATTACTAATCGAAGTCAAACGAGAAACGATGAAAACTAGACGATCCGTTAACAGGAATGGTTAGGAGACTTTTATTTAAAATGCTACAAATGATTTTTTAATTTTAAATGCTAGAAAAAGATTTTTAAAATTTAAATGCTAAACAAGATTTTTAACCCTTTTTAAAAAAAAAAATAAACTTCACTTTTAATGCAAAAAGTGAATTTCAATTCTTAATGCAAAAAATGAATTATTATTATTTTTAATTTTTTTTTTAATGCAAAATGATGAATTTTAAAATTTTTTAATGCAAAATGATGAATTTTTATTTTTTTAATGCAAAATGATGAATTTTAATTTTTTTAATGCAAAAAGATGAATTTTAATTATTAGTTATTAAAAAAAGAATTGTTATTAACTACTGGTTACCATATAAAACACTAATTAAGAGTTATATAAAAAGCTACAATTATTAGTTATATGAAAAAAAATAAGTACCGGTTTTTTATTTTTAAAAATGAGTAACTATAAGTTATTAACATCTCTTAACTAGAAGTTATGTAAAAGCTTTCAATTAATGGCCATTTTTAAAACTAAATCAGTTAATAGTGCTGCTAGAACAAATAATTAATACCTAAAAATAATAAACAAAGAAAAAAAAAACAAAAGATGAAAAAATGAAATGAAACGTGAAAATAAAAGGGCATTTTGCCTCCTACTTCTAGGGCTTATTCTTTTTGTCTTCTCCTTCCTGTAAGTGCCGGCGACCATTGTTGGCTTTTCTTCGAGCTTTTCTGCTTCAGCTTCTTCTTGCATGCTTGATCTTTCCCTTCTATTTTCTGAAACAAACATGAAACAAGAAACATTAGTACATGATTTCTTTTCTCTTACCCAAATTTCGAACTACCGACTGGTGATGTCTAACAGCTGAGGCTTCCGGCTTCGTTGTCTGCCGGTTGTCTTTTAACGGCGGTGAAGGCGACAGACGGATCGTGAGATTGACTGGAAGCAGCTTTCTCTTCTTCTTTCACCTATTAACGAAGGTGCTGATGAATCCCTTGGGGTTTCTGAACCTCCTTTCGACGTCTTCACAATGTCGTTTTTGTTGTGCGTTTAGGGGTGATGATGAACTCCCAATGTTTCTGAACCCTTGCGCCGTTTTTACTTGGTTTATATATGAACTCGATTTTGTGATTTTGGGCTTAGATTATTGCCGAAAGTTCGCTTGAATTTGTTGGTATCTGACTCAGTTTTCAATTTGATTATGGTTGCTGGCTTTTTCAAAAAGAATGTTGTTGGGCTTTTGTTGGTGTTCGTTTGACCTATTCGTGGCTTGTTGGATCTGGATCTGTTGTGGGTCTGGAAATGGATATCCATATAATTTACTTGATGAAAATGGATTTTGATTCTGGATTCATGTAATTTTACTTGATAGAAACTGGATCTGGAATTTGCTTTCTGGATTGAATTTCGGATCTGATGGTGATTTGTTTTTCTTTCCGGATTTGTCCTTGTGACCTGTTTGGCTTAAAAAATCAATTTTTCCACAAATCATTTTTCTCAAAGAATCACTTCTCTTTCTCTTCTTTTGGCCGCCCCGAAAAAATAAGAACAAATACTGCTGGTTTATGCTGAGATCGAGAATATGAGTCGGGAGCTGGCTTCGACATTGTCGTTGCCTTCCCGACATACCCAATGATGGATAACTGAGGGTATCGGATCAATCAAAACACTTTTTCTCTAATTTTAACATCATAATTGTTTTCTGCTTTTGTCTATTTTATGCAGGTACGAGGAAAAAGTCGGGTGAAGAATCATGAATAATCGAGCACTTAGATAATAGGACGTTAGAAATGAAAATCAAATGTAACTTCTCCTGTAATTTGTAATAAAAATTATTATGAATGAAATTCACAAATATTTCTATTCAAACGTGTCTGATTCTTCTTTTCGTAATTTCATCACAAACCGAATGACTCTCATAATACAATTTGATTAAATCTCAATGATTGATTACCTCCGAATAACTCAACTGATTAAATATTAATCGATTAAACTTAACAAAATGGATTAAATTCACCATGTCAATTTAATACGAATAAGTCCCAAAATAAATATTCGAATCAACTTATGTCATCCCAACACGTGTTGCTCCACTGATATAACCTTCGATTCCAATCCAATATTTTCCCAAATTAAATCGTGCCTGATGATAGAATCGGAACTGGCCTTGAACGAAGTAAAACAGAAAAGAAGCAGAGAAATCCGATTAACATCAAAGCAGAACTATACTCCGCACAAAAAATTCAATTTGTGCCTCTGATAACTAAATCCAACTTCCTGAACTCATTCGGCCAAAAATCACAATCAAACAGGTATAGTAACTCTCGACTCTGGTCAAAACCTCCACTGCTTCTCTTTTGAAAAATTTAATGGTAGATAGCAGCAAAACAGAAAATAAGCACCTGTTAAAACAAACTCCGCATAACGAATTCTTGCACTAATTTGAGCCAAACCAAATTGATATCTCAACATAATCAAACCCATATGATAGAACAATGCCTCGGAAATCTGCTGACAACAGAGTCTTGACCCATTGAATTGATTACCGTATCGCAAAAAATTACCGTAACTTTCTGTTCATCCTCAAAGAAAATAAAGAACTCGAAAATGGAGTCCCTAATTACTCAATGGATTCCTAGCGATGATTCCGATTTATGAGCTGTCAGTAAACAACGTATAAATGACCTTTTCGCCCCTTAACAGCTAAAGTGTACTAGATGTGATTCCTACAAAACAAACAGACTACGTAACCCATTAGTAGTTAGCTGATATGTAATGCAAAAATGAAATGTGATGCGACAAGAAACGGATAATCTAAGGGTAAAATTTAGGGTATTACAATAGGAAATTTCAAAGTACTTTTGGAAGGCTTGAATCTCTTTGATATAAGTGGATATACCTTTCTTGACTCTTTCCTGCACATCAACGAAAGTCTGGTCAATCAAGCAAACAAAGCTCAAAACATCAAGGAATTCTGAAGTATAGTGCCTCGACCACCAGTTATAGAATTCTTGGGTTCAAACGTAAGAAGGTTCGAAGTAAACAGGTGTTATAAGGGATTTGTGAGCATGTCGAGCTAGATGCGTCGAACTCTTGATAGTATTGAAGACAATATTGGGGAGGATCACATGTGCCTTCTTATCATATAGACATATGGGCAATGTTAGGACTAAGCCAAACGGTCGAGATACAAGGTTTGGCTGGTAGGCCATCAAAGCTGCTTGGCCCCTCAGAAGGTTAAGTTTGTGGATTATTAGTCGAGGAATTAAAAAACCTTCCCAGACAAGCGTCGAATCTGCTTCATGTTTTTTGAACGCAGGAGGAAAAGCCCTAGTAAACCATTCAGGGACATACTTCCTTTCTGCATATGGAGCCATCCTTGGTGTGAACTCATGGCGCTTTACGAACATCTTAATAAAACCAGAGATATTCGCCCTAAGTGTTTCTCCCTCTTCACTAGGGGTTAGCTTGATCAATCGAGTCCATTCAACTCGTCTCCCTTTTATCTCAGGGTCTTCTTCATCGACTACCCCTTTGTTGGGAAGGTTGGTCTCGAACGTGGCATTGAGCTAGAGCTGGAGTAGCCAGAAAGCCCCTGACAGGAAGAGTTTCTCGTTGCTTTCTTGGATTTTTAATTGACCAGCGCCTTCGCTTAGAGACTCATATAGACTGGCCAGAATCATCTCGCTTAGGCAGATACCTCGATTCAGGTGCAGTTGATTGGCTAAAGTAAGGTACTTCCTTGCTACCTGCAGATATTTTGTACAGACAACGCAACGGGAGAGCCACATAGCTAAAAAAGCTATGTGTTCCTGATCTTCGATAGTTTCTGTTTGCTTGTTGTGATAATGATTGATGAAATTGGTGTATGTGTGTTTGGTGGTCGAAAACCCTATAGTGTCTTGACAATCCACTTTAGGATCGTAAACCAATCCATGAGGTTTTAGCCCTGTGATAGCGGCTAGGTCGAATAATGTGGGTGTCATCATCCCACAAGGAATATGAAAAGTGTAATGAGTGTTATCCCAGAAGTATAAAGAAGAGGCCAGCAAAATGGGGCAGTAGGTAGGACCTGCTTTCAACATCATGATTAAGTCATGAATTCCGGTTCTCTTCCAAGCGTCAGCTTTGACCTTCTCCGCTTTAGTCAACCAGTTCAGGTAAAGATCAGATTCCTTGAAATAAGAGGTAGCTCTAGACAACCTGGATCCATCATTTAGATACTTAAGGTCTACATTGTGTAAAGTCAAGCTATCTGGACCTTCAGTAGGTACTTTTGTAGGATCCTTTTGCCTTAGAGGTTTGGTTTTGCGATAAGAGGGAAAAAAAGTCACTAAAGGTTGAATGATTGGTTCTTAAGGGAGACAGAGGGCCAGCCAAAGCTAAGGATTTACCTGCAACAGTTATAGGGATCATTGCCTGTGATTCATAAATGTGCCTCTTCTCTTCTATAAGGGGTTCATGGATAAATTGTTGGCTCTTCACCATCTTAGGCCCGCTAAGTGTAGCGAAGGGAGGAAGTAGTGACGCAGATTTTAGTCCCTTGGTCTGGGGATTCTTCTTCTGATCTTGGGTGGCAGCAGTAGAGGACACCATTGATAAAGTTTGGTAGAAACGGGTTTACTGAAGAAAGATTGGGAGTTGTTTCGGAAGAGGTACGTAAGTGATTGCTGGAGTGAAAAAGTATAAAATGATTTCTGATGAAATTATTTATAAGGTGTTTTGAAGTAATCAAAAGCCACTATTCATAATTGAGGGCTAACAGTAGTGGGACACGCGGCATCCTAGGAACGAGAGTGGGGGTGGTGGCAGTTATTGCCTAGACCCATGATTTCATAGGTCCTAAGAAAATGATGATGATCCAAGATTTTGTGGGGTTTCCGAGAAATTATTCATAATGGGCCATGACGTCATGGACGTGTGTGGAAAGTAACTGAACAGTTTTATTTCAAGTCATGAGTAGTCAGTTGCCTTGACATCTATGTGAAGGTCGAAAGATGTCGTCGAATTGGATGCTGTCAAAAAATAGTCTTTTTTCTTCAGCATGGTCGAAAAAGACATTTTTGGGGGGCAATTTGTTAGCTCACAAATTCGATGCCCTCATTAAATAAAAAGGGTTGAGGGAAATATTAATTTGTCAAGGGAATATGAAAGAAACCTTCGATTAGAGAAAACCTTCGAGTGGTTGAAATGTTAGAGTATTTGGGACTTAGAAAATATTTCTAACATTAAAAAGACCACCTTTGACCGACACTGCTGGCCAAATATTAGTGGAGTTTTAAATTCAAATAAAGGAGGGAGTAGTTATGCTTTCTCATGGTTAAACAAGACAAGTGGCATACATCCAGCGAACAACTACATGCGGCGTGACACTTGTCATAGGCTGGTCATTTTAGGAGGTTAATGGAAGTTAATTGTATTATTATAAATAAGGGTTCTAGAAATGGAATTTAGTGTGTTGTAATTTACTATTGTACAAGTTACTCCAAAATTTACTCAAAGTATCCGAGTGTAGAGAAAAGAGTTCTAGAAGAATGTATGTCATGTAAAAACACCATTTCTACATTTTATGAAACTTATGTTGCTTTATCTTAAAGAGTTTATCTTTATTTTCTTGCAATTTACATCTTCTTGGCATTATGTTTTGCTTTGTTTAAATATTTTGAAGGCGTTTTACTTTGTTTCTTACAGACTCATGTCCTTTGATTTTAGTTGAGCTTTACCTTTACATTAACCTTTTTCTTAAAAAAAAACATTGTCGAAGTGTTTAGTTTTAGGTAGTTTCTTTCAACTAAATTTTAGCACATGTCCTAGGATCAATCCAATTGATCCTGTGAGTTACCAAAGTTAGATTTGGAAGATCAGCAGTTGTTTTCCAATTTTCAAGGGAAACAGACATATTGGGTCGTCTAAAAGTGCACGAGAGACAGTTTGTGAATGACATGACGAAGTATAACATGGCTCCATGGTACATAGTTCCTGTCTTAAAAGACAAAGATCCATAAACTTCACAAGTGTTACCCAAGTGTATAAAGGTATAGCTACATACAATGTGAGCAAGAGAGGTCTATTGACGGGAATGAAAATGTTATTGACTCTTATTCATAGAGAAAAATATACGTGCTGGACAAGAAATAGGGAATACTCAAATGCTATTGATGATATCTTCTGGACACATCCTGAATTAATGAAGTTGTTGAATATGTTTCACTTGGTGTTGATTTTTTATTATACATACAAGACAAATAGGTAATGTGCATCGTGATCATACTTTGATATCATTTCGACATACTTTAATTAACAAATTTATGATTATTTGCATCATGGTCATACAAGTACCGACTAACATTGCTTGAGACTATTGGTGTTACGTCAACAAAACTGATGTTTTCGGTAGGCTTTGCCTATTTGGAACATGAAAGGGAGGAGAACTTCAAATGGGAACTGGAGAAGCTGAAAGAGTTGTTCTCTTCCAATAAATTTCTACCGAATGTTATGGTGATGGACCGAGAACTTGCATTGATAAATGCAATTGAAGTTGTGTTTCCAAATTCAACTCACCAGTTATGTTCTTTCCATATTTCAAAAAACGTTAGCATGAAATGTAAAGAGTATGTTAAATCAGAAAGACATGAACATGTCATGGATCTATGGAACAACATCATGTATACCAATAGAGAAACTGAGTTTGTCGCACACTTGAAGTACTTTGAGATTGTTTGCGCTGATATACCTTTATTTGTTAAGTATGTGAGTGAAACATGGTTGACACCTTATAAAAAATTGTTTGATGTTGCTCATTAGGGAACACAACAATGAATAGGTACACATACTTCTTTTTGATGTTATTACATTAGTAAGCATAATTTATCATGTTGACTCATTATGGTTTAATTATGGTTTTTAGGGTGGAGTCTGCTCATTGGAGACTTAAAAATATGTTGACTACAAGCCAATGAGATTTATGCAGAAGTTGGGATGTTGTGAACACCATGTTGAAGTTACAGCTAAGTTCAATCAAGGTCTCGTTTCAAAAAAAGTATTGTCAATATTGAGCATCGCTATAACACTTTGTTCTATACCAATTTGCATGGTTTTGTTTCAAAGCAGTGTATACAACATATTGGGAAGGAACTAGAAAGGGTAAAATTTGTTAGTATGAGCAAAGACACTTGTGGTTTCTTCATTAAAACAACACATGGGTTATCTTATGTGTGTCAACTTGCCGATTTCCAAATACAAGGCAATCATGTTCCTTTAGATCCGATTCATGTTTTTTTTAAAAGAAATTGCATATTGAAGAGCATGATGTCAGTAATGAATAAAGTGGTACGCAGTTAAATTTAGAAGCAGAGTGTGAAGAGTTGAAGACATATTTCAATACTTTGGATATTGTAGGCCAGAAGGTGTTGAAGAAAAAGGTTCGGGAACTAACACATGCATCCACAACTTCTGTGTGTCCATCGCCAGTGAAGTACAAGCCAAAGAGAGGAGTTAAGAAGAGCGGAAAGGGTGAAGAGAGTGATGTGCATTGTGATCCTTCATAGTGGGAGTATGGTGAGGGCTCGTAGAGGAGTTAGACTACAAAGAAATTATGCACGAAACCAACAGGAAGTCAACCGTCAAGTCTGTCGGGTCAAAGCCAATTGTCCACTGCATCTTCGAGGCATCTTTACTTGTCTTAATTTCCTGATTTCTTGCATCCATACATTGATGACTTTGTTGATGTGGGTGATGATGGAAATTGTAGTTTTCGGGCTATTGCAGCTTTACTTGGATAGGGCAAAGAGTCATGGTCGTTGATTCGAACGCAGTTAGATACTCAAGTTCATCAACATCCTAAATTGTTTTCCAATTTGTTCTATGATATGGTCTCTAAAGTTAGGAATGCCTTAAAAGTATAACACTTGGGTGTGCAGGGTCGAGAAAAATGGATGAGGATTCCTGATATGTGTTACCATATTGCTTGTAGGTTCAATGTTGTATTTGTCTCCATGTTAAAGAGACTTAACATTACATTTTTCTCTCTTACCTTAACTTCACCTATGTATACGAGCAGACATAAAATCATTGATGCTGGTTTTGTAAACAACAATCATTGGGTTCCAGTAAAGTTGAAACATGATAGTCTGTTGCCTCCCGTCACTGACCGTTGGAGACGGAAGTGTACTAAAGATGCAAAAGTATGAAAATCAACATATGCAGGACAAATTAGACACGAGAAAGATGAAGTTAGAAAGTCATCATAATTTGTTTTGTAATCTTGTATGTCGCATAACTTTTGTGGAAAATATGTATCTATTATATGTGGTGAATTTTTCATCGAACCATTTATATAAGCGTTGTGTAAAAACATCAAAATTTTATATTTTTTGAAATTCTAGGCTCATCAAAAATCTAAAATTTTAAAATTTTCTATACTCTAAAAATTTTAAGTTTTCAGAATTTTATGACATTTTAAGTAAAATACATAACTTTCAATATGTTTGTATCGGAAATTTCAAATTTCCAATACATGTCTCACGGTAGCAATAAAAAAGTTGTAAATTTATAAAAAAAATTGGTATAGCGTCAAAATAATTTTAAAGATATAAAGATAAATTTGTTCAAAATAAAAGGGTTCAAGTAAGACTATCAAGTGTTGGTAGATTACCTACAATTTATTAAATGAAATGGATGTTAGTCCAGTCAAACCTATAGTTTTGGCGCAGTCTGAAAAATAGAATATCACTTGCATGATTTTTTCACTTGCATATATGTCACAATCTCCCAACCATAGTAGTTAAGTAATTTGGTAGGTCAAAAAAGCCAAACCCAGTCTAGTAGAAGGTGGGAATAACCATATGGAAGGTCACCAACCGAAGATATGTGGAACACAAGAAAGTGAATATATAAGACAATTGTTACATAACCGAATCCACTAATAGACAATAGCAATCAACCAACTTACCAAACCAAATGCAAACTTAACTTAACAAGAAAAAAGTGCACATTTGTTTAAATTACCAATAATATTGCACCACTATGTATACACAGTAATCAACCAACATGCTGTGGCCTACTGTTTGTTGAAGATGATCTTTATCATTTTAAGAATAGAAAACTGTACGATCATTGCTTACCACCATTTGCTTAAAAAATATTCCAAAACTTTCAAGTAAAGTTTACATGATCATTACTGTATCCACTTTGACATATACAAACATATATTAAGATGGGTACATACATTATTATGAAAAAATGAATGGTTTTAAAGTGATGTAGCAGAGCATCTTTTATGTGTTATTATTATTTTTTAATTAAATTTATTTTATGGAAAGTAAAAATTTATTTTTGAAGATGAAAAGTCAAATAAAATAATTTAATAATTTTTAATGTATATAACTCACATAATAATTACATAGTTAATTTTTTTTAATATAGTAAAAAGGTGTCATAAAATCTTATAAATAAGAAGGTAGAAAATGTCTGGTTCTGAAACTAGAATTTGATGTAATTGATTGGTTCAGAATTCTGAATTAGTGGTATTGATCTTCAATACGGTGGTGAACTAAAATCTTATAAATGTGTCATAAAATCTTATAAATAAGAGATCATAAAGTGTACTTTGTATTTCGTGTAAGACGAATTTTATACCTTGGATCGTGTGGAGTGAATTCGCATTTAGTTGAGTCTCGCAATTTTGGCCTTTGGGCTGTCCAAAACAATTTCCCTCAAGGCTTGCTGAACGCTTAGGGAGTCAGGGAAGTCTTTAGTGGTTGTGGTAGGCCTCTAAGGATGTCGTCAGATTCGAACTAGAAGTGAAACGTTTGGAGTCAGTTAAAAAAATAGTGGGAAACAACCATATTAAATGCATTTCCTTCACTAAAATATTTCACTGCTTCTTTTTGACATGTGGGATGAAATGAATTGTTAGAGCATGACGCTACTTATAGTGCTCGAGTGCACTCGAGTTTGTTTACGTTTCTAATGAAAAATCCAACCGTTGATTTATAACTTCTTTTTACAATTGATATGTAACTTCTTTATATATATATATATATATATATATATATATATATATATATATATATATATATATATATATATATATATATATATATATATATATATATATATATATATATAAAAGTGATCGAGCACCGAGAGAACTTTTTATAATTCTTGACATTTAGTTTCATTCATAAGTGCTTCTTATTAGTAAGCATCTTCTTCTCTTCCTTCTTGAAAGCACTTAGCATAGCAGTTGCAACTCTTAGCTCAAATCTTTTTCCTTTCTTCATTCTTTTGCTTCCTCAACCTCGCATATCCAAGTACCTTTCTCAACTCACACTTTTACCTTCAACATTTTCTATTTTGTAGTCAATATGAGTGATATCCCTATTTGCGTAGTTAGTGATTATGAGAGTGGTGTTTCTTTCACTGTGGAAATGGAGGTATCTCCTAATTCATAATTCCCTACTATTGCTCACGATTGTATGGACCACAAAGTTGTGTCCTTGAGTGTTGCGTTGAAAATAGGATATCAAATTATTAATTAATTTGAACCGCGTCTTTAATTCACAACCACTCTTTGATTTATCCGAAGGAAAAGGTCAAAAGAGAAAAAAATCTATTTTTGCATCGTAAACACAATGCGGGAAAAGATCTAGGGTTCAGGGGTTAATTAAGCTTAGGGAAGTTATTAGCATCCTAAACTTCTGTAGTACTCTACAGGAACCTTTTGTTTAAATTTACTATTTTGCTTTATTATTCTTAAGGTATATACAAAGGGTTAAAAGTTAAAGAAAAAACCTAAGGGGTTAATTCTAAGTTTACTCGGTAAGACATCGCATCTTGTGCCTACATATCCTGACGGGAATAGAATCAGAGTAATTGTAGTTCCCCTAGAAAGGGAGGTTAGAAACGTCTTTACTGTGGTCAAGGTTTCAATGGGGAATAACCGTATCTTAAGGACACGCTTACATGGAGTGAGGAGACTCCAATCTCTACGTTGAATTTGTTAAATAAAATCAGGGTTAAATTATGGATTAAATTAAGGATTCCGCGGCGGGAAACTGTAAAACAGAGTACGGCGACTCTTTGACCTAAAGCTAGGGTGAAAGGCGTTTTCGTCCACCACGGGACGCCTAGGCTATTAGGGTTTTGAAACATTCAAAGGGTAAGGCTATTGACTCGGCGGTCAAACAGCTAGACCTAATCCTTCGGATGGAGTTTAAACGGTAAATGATACAAACATGACAAATTATTACATGGAGGAATTAAAGTACGAAAAGTAATGAAAGCGGTAAAAGAAAGCATCGCGACGATCACTCGCGTAAATTACAAATCCCAAAAAAATGCAAGAAAATAATTGCGACAATAGTCTCGCATAATTACAATTGAAACAAAGACAGTACAAAAAAAAATGAAGGATAAATAAGCTGAAATGAATAAGAAGTAACGATGGTTGGCTGAAAATAACACTGGCATACATCAGGAGTTCCTTACGAAAAAGTTTTAATTTTTATGTTTTAATTATGACAATTGGTTTCAATTCTAATATTTTAATTATAAAAAATGGTTTTAATTTTAAAATGAAATTATTTGGTTAATATAAATTTTAAGTTTTTTCTTTTAAAAAATTTTTTTTTAAGTTTAAATTATAAAAAAAATGTTAAGTTTTAACTTGTATATAAAAAAAAAATTAAGTTTTATAAAAAAAAGACTTTTTAGTTTTAAAAAGATTTTTCAGTTTTTAGTAAAAAGGTTTTTTCAGTTTTTATTAAAAGGTTTTTCAGTTAAAAAAAAAAAGAAAGAATGAGTTTTCAGTTTAAAAAAAAAGGGGAAAAGAATGAGTTTTCAATTTAAAAAAAATAGAAATAATGAGTTTTAAATTTTTACTTTAACAAAAATGAATTAATAAAAGTTAGAAAGCTAAATTATTTAATTATTACAATAAGATAATAAAAATAATAAAGCGCTAAAATAAAAAGTAATAATAAAATACAACCTCGCCAATACTCAAGGTATCAAGATTGGTCATGTTGTCCAGGTTGTGACGCCTCCTCCTATGACTTCTACTCTACCATTGTTGATGAGGTTGATCATCTTACTAATGTTGCATCTACTTTATTTGTGGAAGATCTGCCATAGTCTCCTGCTCTAGTGAAAAGGGGTCGAAAGAAGACTAACATTCCCCTTTAGAAGAGGGTTCTCCTAAACGAATCCACATATCTAGGGATGTTTCCTCAGGGTCGGTTATTCCCTTCCTCTGACTCCCTTTCATTCTTCCCTCTCGGATTCCTTGCACCCTTGAGGAAGATATTATTGTTGTATTGACAGAGGATTTATCTTTTGTCCAAAACCTATTTGAGGCTGAGAAGATGGATCTCCTTTCTGAGGTCACCTTCCACACATATCAGGCTATTTTTTTTGTTTTCTCTGGCTGCTGCTGGCAGAGGGAACGTCTTGGTTGTAGGTAATCCTTCCAAGGAGAGAGACACTTGACATTCATATTCCTCTTGAAGAAGTGGACCCTTTCAAGGATGCTCTAGAGGGGACTATCTGAGGTGATCAGGTTGCGTCATCTTCGGGCGCTAAAACTTGATTATTTCCCTTCTTTGTTTTTGCTCTCTTATTTCCTGTAATATTTTCTAGATTTCTGCGTCTTGGTCAAGACGAAAATATTTATATAAACATACTCTTACCTTAGTGCTTTGGAGTTTTATTTAATTTTGTGTATTTGATATGTATTTCTCTCTTCTTCAACGTCACCTAGCGCCATTGATTGGTCATTATTCTCCTTGTCTTGGGTTAATCAACGAGTGATTATTACATTAGTGCTTGTTTTTTATCCCTACAATTTAAAATTTGTTTGTCCTGTGGGTGATTTAGATTTTGTCTACCTCAAGGGCCTCGCTGGTGTCCACTGATCGACCTTAAGAAGATTTGTTATGCTTTCCCCATATCTATAGGAACCTTCCCCGACCAAAGGTAAGATTCATCCGGGCATCCTTAACCGGCGAGATTGTCGACGCCTTCGTAGACACCTTTGATTGACGACCGTGGATACCCCGATGCCACATGACTGTCTCTGGGAATTGCCCAGCGTGATACTTTGGGGTATTCGCTTCCCTTTACTTTGGGATAAATGTTCACCATGATCTTTTGATTTGTAACTGGTGGTGTGCCTATAGGAGACGTGAGAATTTGTCCTTTGGCGTTTGATTGGATTATGCTCATGCAAAAAGCATAGTCAAATGGATATGGGATTCCTTAAGGCTTTCTTTCAAAGTCTCCACTTGGTCCTTATGGGCCAAACATGGTTTCCTTCTTTCACCTGATCGTCTTCTTACGGAACAGCAGAGCCGAGCAAGAAGTTAAATAAGAGTGTTGACCGAAGGTGTCTTCGAGGATGCTCTGCTTCAACGTTAGTGGGAGACTAGTGTGTCTTTCCCTCACGTATACGTCTATGCTTTCTCCATGTCTCCGACAAATGTTAAATCGTGGAAAACGTAGGAATCAGAAGTCGCTTCCCACAGACGGCGCCACTGTTTTATTCTAGAACCAGAATTAGATGTAATCGGTTGGTTCACAATCCTGAACTGGTGGTGTAATCTCCGATACGGTGGCGCTGGATAACACTCTAACGTCCGATTCAATTCAAGATTCAAAATGAGTGTAGTGAAAAATGGAGATTAGAAAATGTACTTTGTATTTCATGTGAGATGACTTTTATACCTTGGGTCATATCGAAGTGGATTTGCATTGATTTGGGCCTCAACGATTTGAGCAGTTGTTCAGCCCAGAACAAGAAATATCGCTAAAATAAGAGATTTTGTCCTGCTCCCCCTCCCTCTCACCCCATATATACATGGCACCCCCCTGAAACTATGTTTTTACTGTTATGCCTTTGCTTAATTTTTCTGATTTTTTAAAAAGTGTTGTATTTTACTAGACTTTTCCATATAATACTAGAATTTTTTAGTTTCGTAGAATTTTACATGAATTTATATCGGACTTTTGGTAACAGTTATCAGAGTTTATTGGTTTTTATGAAGAAATCTTGGATATTTCCAAAAAAAATCCATTAAAAATGCATTGTTTTTTGGAAAATGTTTGAAGAAATATTGGATTTTTCAAGAAATCCGATGTAGAATAATTATTTTTTTGCAAAATTATCTTTGTAGTTATCGATTTTTTCAAAAATGTCGGTAACCTATATTAGGTATCAGATATATTGAAAAATTCGGTACATACCAGTTTTTCATAATGTTAAAAATACTTGGTAGGCTCTGGCACCTTCAGTATAGTTCTATCTCCAATGGTCAGCGACGAAAGACCATGGATAATCAGGTTTCAACTTCACTTAAACTCAATGATTATTGTTAACAAAACTAACTACAATAAATTTTTGTCTACTCGTAGAGATAAATTGAGATACAATTGGTTGAAAAAAATGATATTAAGGTTCTTGGACAAATAAAGCATTATGAATTGAATTATCCGATTTTTCACACTAGGCTAAAATTTCGGTATACCAAAATTTTAAAAAATTCAAAAAAATTGCTACTTCACGAAATTTTCAATAAATTGAGAAAATATTATTGATTTTCCCAAAAATATTAAATATTTTTAATAAAATACGTTATAAATGCACCGAATTTCAAAAAACCGATAAAAATTAAGATTTTTTCAAAAAGAATCAAATTTTAAAAAAATTCCATAAAAAATAATATAAATCGGTAAAAAAGTAAAGTTTTAACCAAATTTCAAATTTTTTGTAATAGAATTTTTTTAATGCAACTATAAGATATTTTGAAATTTACAGTTTTTCTAGAATAAATTTCTTTTACCTTTTGAAATAGACAAATAATAACAAGGATATTTTAGTTAATATGAACATAAAAGAGAATGTTAAATATGAGTGACAGGACAAAATCTCTACAACCGAATTGATATTTGCATATACATTTAATGTGTTGAAGCACACTCAACCTGTCCCAGTGATTCCATGTCTTATTATTCTGTTGAGCTTTGATGCGCATAGTTTTATATAATTAAAGTTTAGGACAGACAGCTTTTTCGGTAGTGATTAAAAAATCGTCTTAACTAATTATTATAATATTTATGAAGATAGGACGTTTAAATTCAAATCAATTTAAATAAAAATTATAAATTAATTTTAAATAAATAAAAACTTTTAAAAATGTTAATATTATTTGATGTATTTGAACGTTATTTTATACAAATTATTGGATCAAATTGAATTTTGAATTGACTTTTTAAACTTGATCTAAACCGAATTGAATTTTATATATATATTGATACTCAAGTTCTGAATCATGTTTGTTTCCAGCCTATCCTACAAATTAAAATTGAAGAAAACTTCCCTCGATGTGTTCCTTACTAGTTGCATCCATATAAGCTTAACCATAATACAAACTCTCAAAGCATGAAGAGTGAACTTCTTCATACCTACTCAATTTCCACATAAAGGGTCACAAATCTCACGATGATGAAGGAGTTGCTTAGTCTTAATGACATCATGGAAGACAAGCCACATGAAAGACTTGATTCTTCATTGGAATTAATTTTCCATATACTATTCCACTGTCTCTTATGCATGATCACATTATAATTGCTAATCTTATTGAAAGCATTTGAAATTGTAAATGCTTCATTATTTTATCCAATCTAGCAACAAGAGTTCTTATTGATACGTGACAATATGGATACCAAGAGATCTAGAGGAGGGGGTTGAATAAACTATTTTTCCTTAAGATAATTTTAAAAACATTTTAGGCCCCATAAACGAAATCATAGATTTTAAAAAGTATGGAAGCAAAATACAACAAGAGAGCTTAGAAGCGTCTCAATGAATTAAATCAAGTGAAATAATACAAGATATTACTAAGGGTTTGATTGCTTCTAATGCAAGTCAACCGCAAAACAACTAAAGCTACTTTAAACAAAGAAATTTTAAAAAACTCTTCACATAGATATTCTATCAAACTATAATTGGATTCATGATACTTCTATAAGATTAACACACCATATACCTAAGCTTATACATGAAATCTCAACAAGTAAAGTATATCTTATGTGGCATACAATCAATGCAATTATGCAATATATGCAATATCAATATATATGGATGCTAGTAAAATAAAGGTGTTAAGGGAAGAAGAAATGATACACAAAGATATATAGTGGTTCAGAGTTCTTCCTCGCTTTACCTACTCCATTCTTGATCTTCTACTATTTTGATAAGTTTGATACAAGCATTTTAGTTACAATAAAATATCACACTATAACTCCCTCTGTTGATGCATGCACTTAAACTGCTAATAAAAATAAGATCCAATAACCTCTGTATCCATAATAACCTTCTCCAAGTATTCATGTGTGGCGATCCCCTTGATCCCATTGATTTCTCATCTGAGTGATTGTCATTAACTGAGTGTATATTGGACAACTTCCAACTTTGTCTGCAAGCAATTTTTCTCCAACGCCGCCAAAGAAAGACAACTTCCAACTCTGCCTTACAGACCATTGATACTTGATATCGCCATAGTCTACTTTGGAGTATATTTAGAAACACTCTTTTTGATCAATAACAAAGAAAACCAAACTGCATCCAAGAAATGATACTTGCACCTTGTACAAACAAGATACTTCATGCAAAAACACATTACCCTAATGTACCACTAGTCACCTTTAATCACTCAATCTTTATAGATGAATTAAGCTTCTCGACAATGGAATAGATTAAGGATGAAGATGATGAGTCTTGGTTCTTAATTGTTATCATGAGCTTGATCAATCATGATGAACATACAAGATTAATCAACTCAATCTCTCTAATTCACAAGAAACAACAACGAAATTGCATAATAACAATGTACAATACAAAGAAGTGAATCTGGCATGGATTACACTCAAGAGGTTGTTTTAGATAAGAAGAGAAATATTCATGGAGATAGGTATATACGCACTAAGAATAAAAGAAAAAGTTACATCTTTGTCTCTATGGGTTTCACCCATAGGTTTCATTCACTTGTTACTTTCATCAAAGAAACAACTATTTAAATCAATGATGAAAATGAGTCTTATGAAGCTTTAATTTGAATAAAGAAGAAATTTTGATTCAAGTTAATTTGAGTAAAGCCCAAATGTGGCTTCATGAAGATAGTCGATTCGAATTAACTTTTATACTTGATTCGGATCATATGAGGTTGTGATTCAAATCATGTTTATTTTGTGATTCATATCAAATGGTCTAGAGGAAATTCCCATGTTTCATACAGCTTCTGATTCAAATCAAGCAACTTAAAATACAAATTTAATAGTTCTAACTTGTGATTCAAGCAATTCTTGTTGAAACGACAAAGTAGCAACTTGCTATGCTAAAAAAGAAACAATAGCATGGATCAAAATACTCTTATTTAATTGAGCAAAGAGGGTTATTAATGGTACGACACATAATAGCTTAAGCGATTACAATACAAATGAAATATGAATGACGTATAAGCACACAAATATTAAATGAGAGGTAAATTACAAATACACAAATTGACTAAAATAAATATATTCAAATTGACAAAAACATCAAAACAAATAAGCGATACAATACGATACTGTGACTGCACTTTCAGTTTCCCACTTTTTTATGTTTGGCAAATTTGAGATATTATTATTGTTCATTTATTCAAAGTGTTATTTGGAATTTGAAGGATGAAATGAATCCGGTGAACTAGTGTATAATACTTCACTTGAATTGTAAAAGTTGTAAACCCCCCCCCCCCTGCATTAAACACTTAATGAGCATGAATGTTGATAATATCTCAATACCTTATCCCCCTTTGGCAAATATCAAAAGAGAGGAAAGATGTTGGTGTAAGCCCTAGAGTTTATTACTTTAGGTACTTGTATCGAATTATTTATTAATAATAAAAATAATTTCTTTATATGTTTGCTTTTCCAAGATAATAAAGTCTCTAGAATAGCTAGTCCGTTTAATGAAATATTAAGTGTGACTTAATCATGAGATCCCATTAAACATAAGGATACTATTCTTAAAGTATTTGTAGTTGAGCTTTATTGTGAAGTGGGATAACCTTAAAACATTAAGACTATTATGTACATAGATTGATGATCACGTCTCATGGATTATGGATAAGGAGTTATCAAGTCTTAACATAGGTATGAATATGAGGAGTAATATTTATACTAGATTGACCCACTATGAGAGTACTACATAGAATGTTATGCAAAGTATCATAAGTTACTCTCATGATGATAGTGGTGTATACCACCTTCGACCTAAAACCACTATGGACCCTAGATGTAGAGTCGAATACTTTATTGTTGATCTAACATTGTCTATAACTGGATGACCATAAAGACAATTGATGGGTACTCCACAAAGCATGCTGAGAGACATGAGTGACCTAGATGAAATTTGTCCATTCTGCATAACAAGATAAATGTATAAGGGCCCAATATTGAACTGGACAAGGATGACACAGTATATGCCTTGTGTTCAATATAGACATAAGGGAAAAAGAGTAATTGTACACACACAAGTATTATTACAAAAGGTTTTGTCATATCACATGACATTTTCGTGACTTGGATAGCAGTGATGTATTACTAGATACTGCTCACTGTTTATTATGTCAAATGCGTGATTTAACATAATTGCCAAGGTCACGAAAACCTACAGATTCACACACATAAGGACATATTAATAAGGGGTAGAGTAAATAAGAAACATTGTAAGGTATGATGCACCTAAGTAAATGTAGAATACAGTAAGGTACGATTCACTTAAATAAATGTAGAACACAGTAAGGTACGATGCACTTAAGTAGAATATGAAATGTGGTAAGGGACCACGCGCTTAGGAGATATACGATACACCATAAGATATGATGCACATACACTTAAGTAGGCTTTTTTAGCTTGCATCCCACACAAGTGGTTCTATAAATATAACCCTTGTGCAGAATCATACACTCTTGATGAAAATTTAGATTGTGGAATCATAGCCATATTTTTACTTCTCTCTCTCACTCAAAGCCTTCAATCGTAGCAGCTAGCACTGAGACCAAAGGAATTTGTTCGTGTGGACTGAGTAGAGGTCTTGTTCATCATACATCGCTCGTGATCACTCCTTCGATTCAGAATCAAAGGGTTTATCGCCATAAGAGGTGACCGTTCTATCACTGATCATGACCATTCATAAGGATCACTAAAGGGAAATTTTTATTTTCCGTTGTGTTTTGGATCGCATATTTCCCTTCAAAAGATAGAGATAGCACATGCAAACAACCGAATCCTAGATAAAGAAAAAGCCAAAAATAGAATGTTATACTTAGTGAACTAAACAAACACAAAACAAATTACATATGAAATTAACTATCGCAAATACAGAATTTAGCAAAAATAGCATAGAGTGAATAACAAAAATATCCTACATGCATGACTAAAACTTGTCATAAGATACATATCCCAAAATAGTAGTCAAATGTCACAAAATAACCAGACAATCAAAATAACATAAATATCCATATATGATATGTTATGTTATGATATGCATGAAAAGAAAAAGAGAATGAAATCATGGAAAGGTAACAACATCATCAGAAGGTGGTGCAGTAACTATGAAATCAAGATTTGCATTAATATCAAGAGAAACAATGTTAAAAATGACATTGGATCTACTCAGATGGTCAACAACACCTCTCATAGACTCCACTTAAGCAATCACTCGAGCTTTAGAATTCTGCATCTCGACCTTCAATTCACCCTTTAACTTTTCCCTGATTTCTTCACTTTCCTTGGCCACCCTGTTAATGTGTGTCATTATCCTTTCTTCCCTTATCTAGTTGTCATCCAAAATCTCCCAACCAACTCCTTAAGGTAGGATTTCAAATCAAAAGAAAGCGAAGTAGAAGATGAAGAGGAACCAAGAGCTTCAACAGATGGATCCTTAATAGGCTCCACAACCTTGTCATCATAAACTTTACAAACATATTCCTTAAGGTAGTAGTAGTTGCCATCAGTATCTCTGTAGTATCTCATCTTTGAGACAACATATTCCCCTAGAACCTTAGGATCCTTAACCAAGTCCACTTCTTTGGAACTCCACTTTAATCTCAAGGATCAGTTGCGCAAAGGAAGAGAAAAGTAGAGATCTCTTTGAATTATCCTTGTAATAAAGTATCCTATCGGCAATGAACTTTACCCAATTGAGTCTACTATCTGTAATGAGTACCCACATAAAGTAGAGATCTTTGTCATGTACTCTTCCCTAATTCGTTGGATTCCTGTAAATAATGTTGACAATAATCCAATACAACCGGCGCATGTTAAAATTGACTTGACTTATGCAAAAATTTGGCATGGTATGGTTTCCACAAATAGATTTATAGATGGAGAGAAAAAACGAAATCCTATCATAATCAGATGATATACCAAGAGCCATATCAGAACCACCAAATGTCAAACCAAGGTACTTTGTGAAATCCATGTAATTGAACTTAATAACCTTATATTTGAACCTACTTTCAAGTTCAACATGGGTTTTTACCATATTACAATAGAAGACTTTAAGATAATTCAAGTTATATTTCTTATTCAGCCCAATAAATTTCAATAGATGATGAAAAGCAAATGGTTTCAAAAATTTAGCTCTCAGTTCTACTTCAGCAGATGAGTCAACATAGTAATTAGATCAACTGGTTTATTCAAAAAAATTTCTTGATAAACTTTTAAGTTATCCTTAAAGATAAGATGTTTTACCATATGATACAGAGCTTTAGCAGTTTGATTCTTAGCATACTTCTTCTTGACCACCCTAGCATCAGGAGTAGCCTTGCTCGCTTTAACTTTGGTTTTTGATTTATTAGGAAATTGAGGAGGAGATATGTTTGAATATGGCATACGACGCTTGCCCTGTTGTTTGTCAGATAAGCTCTTTTGGGGAAATTCATAAGCCATTGTTGAAGTTGTGATAAATGAATTTTCAGTAGATGAAGTGATGATGATGATGATGATTGATAAAGATGACATGGTGAGATGAATGTTTGATGATGATGAATAAATTTTCACTCAAAGAGTTTTGGGGTCTTGAAAATAGAAATGTTTTGAAAATGAAAAGAAAATTAAATGTAATTCAAAATGAGTGTGACTTTTCAATTGTGATTCGAATCATGTAAAAATTGATTCGAAACACGTGTTTTGTTTTTTAAGAGAAAAGCACTTTGAATCGAATCAAGTGCAATATCTGATCTGAATCAAATCGAATAGATCCAAATGATTTTTAGGTCTCAGGAGTTTGATTCAAATCACGGGAAAAGGCAAAATATTGTAATTAGAATCATGTAGTTCAAATTTGAAAAAAAAACTTAATTAAATGAAAATTTTCAAAATAAAAACAAGTGTTAATGTTATGCGTGAAAGTAAAACACTTGAACCATTTTAATGCAAAAGTTCGAAAAGAATTTTTAATGCAAAATGCATTTGATGTAATGCAAAAATATTTTTAATGCACAAGAAATCTAATGGTGATGCATGAGTGTATGAATAATGCATATGAATTTAATAAACGTACGAAATAAAAATCATATCGATGCATTGAATGTTTGAATGATTATGGCATAGAATGCACAAACATATCACATACACGTACATGTTTCAAATATACAACACATTTAACCAATTGAATAAATGAATCATGTATTCTAAAAAATAATTAAAAAAGGGTTTGAACGATCATACCAATTTTGATGGTCAATGCTTAACTTGTTGCACACGAGTAGGATAAGTAATCAAGAACAAGAATATCATAAGCTTTGAAATACAGACAATCATATACTAATCTGATGCGATCTCCTTTGTATATCTGAGGAGTACTATCAGAATCTCTTTGAACAATAATGATTGTCATTGACTGACACAACTTTCAATTCCGAATAACGGAATCAACTCTTTGATGATCAATAGCACTTCAAAAAGCATACTTTACCCTTGAATCTTTTGTAGTTGTTGAAATCTCGGAGAATCACTGCCAATAGTCATAAAATTTCCTTCATCTTGTTTTCACGATAACCTTGGAAGAACAGGTCACTTAGAAGATGCTTTATCCTTCTTTCTTATTAACTCACAAAACTTCCAGCATATTCTAGTGTGAATGCATGTTAATTTTTTATTAGGATCAATCAAGAGCAAACTTCAAGACATAGTGTCAAGCTTCCGATTACACTGCACATACCTCAAAATATTGTCAGTTCAATCCTAGATAATTCAAAACTTAGAAAATATCTTAAATACAATTAATGTTTGAAGACCATACTATGTAATTCATGCAATGAATATCAATGTAAATTCATTGGAATTAATTGAATTGTATAAGCTTCCAAATAATTAGAAAGACTCGTCTAGGATCGAAGGAACAATATCCTCAACTTTTGAAGTCACAAGACTTTGACCAAAATCCCGACTCTGATGCAAATTGTTGGGTGAGAATATAGGTACAAAGAGGTCTATAATGGGGTGGGGGGTTGAATAAACATTTTTCCCTTATGATGATTTAAAAAATATGTTATGTCCCATAAACAAAATCAGAGATTTTAAAAAGATCGGAAGCAAAAAACAACAACAAGAGAGCTTGGAAGCATCTCAATGTATTAAAATAAGTGAAATAATATAATATATTTGTCGCTACTGCGAAAATCGGCGCCGGCTGAACAAAAGAGTCGCCACCGTGCGTTATTTATCCCACGGGAGGGAAAGGAAACGCTCAGAGTAAACCTCGCACAACACGGGAAAGGTGTGGTCGTCGCAACCAAAACCTGGATTCGGGAGTCGGTTACGCAAGGGGAAGGTATTAGCACCCCTCACGTCCGTCGTACTCGACGGGATCCACGCTTGTTTTCGGGTATGGATTGTTATTCTATCTAAACTATAGGTCAAGGTTTAAAAAGAAAATAAAATGAAAATAAAAATGACTCGGCAAAGTATCGCACTTTATGCCTACGTATTCCCGCCTGGAACGAGAAATCAGAGTCAACGTAGTTCGCCTACCTACGGGAAAGGAGGGGAAGGTTGCTCGCTAGGATATCGCATCCTATGCCTACGTACTTCCACACAGCATGGAAGATCAGAGCAAACGTAGTTCGGGCCACGGACGACACGAGCTTGTCTTGGTTGATTTTATTCCTTCTGAAAAAGGTTTTTCTGATTAACAGTCCCAGCGGACAAAAATGACGTCTTGATGAGTTCACCTTCTTTTACGGGAGAAGTGTCTTTTATTGTGTTTGAAATCTTTATGTGTTTTTCTGTTTGTTTTGAGAAAGAAAGAGACAGAACTCTAACCTACGGTTGCGAAGGGAGTCAAACTATCCTAATGTTATCATGCATGGGTTAAGACCTAGTGTCTATCATGCTCCTCTCTTGCACAGAGAGAAACAGAGATCCTACGGGATAGGCAGAAACAGAAACAATATCAGATATATACAGTAAAGCAGTAAAATGCATGAACGCAGCAATACAAGCGAGGCAAGGGAGTCCCACTCAACCTCGAACCTAGAAAACAATAGGCAAAAGTGAACAGGCTTCACTTTCAACCCAGCAGGGTAAACAGCAAACAATACAGTCCGGAACACCAATCAATACATCAGCAAATGAAATACAGCAATATCAACAACAGCTTCAGCAGCTCTGAATCAACATCTAGCTTTAAGCAATTTCCAATCAGCTATAGGCTTCAACAAGCATCAATCTCCATCTTCATGGCCCTCAGGCAAGGGCTTTGATCATCAGTCTTCCATCTGCAATGGCTTTTCTTCATGCTCAAACCTCCCAGATGAGGAATCAGTCACAAGAGTGAAGTGAATGAATGTTAGACAGTTGATTACCTACCAAGGGTGGTTCATCAACTGTTAACATTAAACAGAAAGTTTCCTCTCAAAAGTTCTATCTTTCAAATATATTCACTGATCCTTCCAAAGGAGGGAGGTGGATATTTGAAAGAGACTTTGAATCATAGAGAAAGGATGGATGCAGACAAGGCATGCCATGTTTGAGAAACAAGCTTTCTAATCTAGAGCTCTGCCTAGCTCCTAAACCCTAGTCTCCTCAGCATCTGCTAGCAAGAACCTCCTCTCCACCTCAGGCAGTTGATCTTCAATCTCTGGATCTCCAATGGTCTTCATCTCCTCAGGTCTTCAGCTTCCCCAGGTCCCCAGACAATCCCAATACCCAAGCAAGCAAGCAATAATCCCCAGAGGGCACACCACACCAGTCAATCAGATATATACAGAGAGTATTAATAGCAGTAGGGGAATCCTGACTTTTTCTAAGGGGATCTAATAACTACCCATAGCCCCTATAGTCCCATAGCTAAACTATTCAAACCCTAAGTCCTAGGGGAAATGAATTGATTCTCCTAAGTCATCACCTAAAACCCTAGTTTGTTCATGTTGTTCAAGCCTACATTAATCACCTAAAATTAATTTCTAAAAATGGGAACTAAATTGTTTCTACAAGTTTAATGTCTAAACTAAACAACCTAAAAAGAATGGACAAAAAATATGAAAGCATTTAATAGAACAAAAATTACTAAAATCATGCATGAAATGAAGCTATTTAAAATGACATTTATTTAGAAAATATGGAAAAAATATGAAATGAAAATGAAAATGCAATTTTATTTAATGACAATTTTCTACACATTCTAATGAAAATGATGTAAAAAGAATGGATTAAAAATAGTTTTTTATGTATTTATTATGAATTTTTAAAATGAATGAAAAAACATGAAAAGAAAAATAATAAAAAAGAATAGAGAAATAGCCAGGGGGGTTTATTCAGCAAACGCGCTCAGTTAAAATCAGGATGGGCCAAGCAGACGGGGGTGCGCATAGCAAATTACTAAGCCCAGAACGAAGTCAGCATTAAAGAAAATAAAAAAAACAAGCTGGGGGTGAGAATAGCATAGGATATCACGTTCTAATGGAATTGGGCTCACTAACGGGGGGTGGGGATATCACTACTCGCTCAGGCCCGCCCGTTTCAATTAATGAAACGGTGCGTTTAGGGCACCAACACATCTCCCTCCAAAATATGCTTTAAACACCAGCCACACGATGGCTCCTCAAGTCAAAGGTCTTGCATGAAATGGACCGCCCAGATTTCGTCTTCCTCATTGGATTATGAGAGCTTAGGGTTTACACCATGAAAGCACATGCACGAGTACAATTTCTCCCAATCTGTTCTCACTCCACAATCCATGAAACACCACGATGTAAACATGAAAAACACTCTAAATTCCTCCCTCTACACGTCTATGGTATTAGATTGCATTAAAACTCAGCCAATCAACAAACCCGATCGAGACAAGTTCTGGTCACCATGGAAATACTCTGCAACTCATCAGCACAATTCTCCATCAAACCTAGACTAATCCCTTCCATGACTAATGGTGATCATCCTGCGCTAACAACCTAATATTATAATGGCTTAACCTAAGAGTTCTAGGTCCTAACAGTTTTTACAACCTGCTATGAATTGTCTCTATTCAGCCTCAAATTCATCTAAACTAACCTCCTAACATCCTAGACCATGAATATACTAGTAAAACTACCTAAATCTCCCTAGATTGAATGAGTTAGAAAGATTTGCACCTTGAGCAAGCTTTAATGGAGGCTGAGCAATCACGTGGATCCAGGCTCTTGTATGCTTCAATCTTGATCCATTCTTGATGTACTTGATTCTGTTTGCAATATTTGGATGAAACTTGGCTTGGATCTTGATCTACAACTGAATTTGCAGCTTGTATGTTCTTGAAGAAAGTGCACGAAATTGAGCTCTAACCACCAAATCTTTGATTCAATTCTGATCCAGGATGATGATTGAATGCAGGAGGATCAATGTTGATGAAAATTGATGAAGATTTTGAGAGATTGAAGTGAAATTGCAAAGAGAAAGAATGAGAGAATTTGGGAAATTCTTGGTGAAAAATGAGTCCAACCCTTGATCAATCTTCATTTCATGTTTATATAGTGTTCAATGGTAACTTCTAGATCCCTCTTACACATTCCTTTGCCTTCCAACTTTGATTCATTTTGGCTATGTTTCTTAAAATGCAAGTAACCAAGGATAACTTTTCTTTTTCCTTCTAAACTCAAAAAAGTGTTTGAACCATTGTCTCTAGAATGTCTTTTCCATTCAAAATCATATATTGGAAGTCTCCATTTGGACTTATAAATCTCCCAAACCATTTTCCACTTTGACTTTATTCAAATTATAAGCCATTTTAGTTCAAATTTGGACCAATCATGCAACTTCATGTTATGAGCTTTTCCAACAATTTGTGACCTTCTTTCTAGACTTAAAATCACATTTGGAGCAAGTTTGATGTTGTAAGTTTTTCCATTTGAGGCCTCCTTGTATGAGTTTTGGACATAGGTTAAAATGACCTGTAATTCACAAATGCCCAAAATACCCTTTGCTTGCCAAGACCATAAGTTGAGCTCCACACATCATATGAGGGCATGCTATACCATTCTAGAAAGCTAAGACAATGAGGAACAATTCTTATGTTGACCAATAACTCATTTGAAATCTCCTTGAGGGGTAAAAATTGCTTGGAAGTCAAGTCACTTTCACAGACAAAATTTCAGATACCTCAGATGACCTGTAACTTGCAAGGACCATAACTTGAGTTCTATAAATCTCCTTGATGTCTTCCACCACTCAAATTAAAGGTCTTGAGATCCTCTACAAGTTTCATGTTGGCCAAGAAGCCATTTGAAGCTAGCATTTTGACTTATCTTGCTTGGAAATTTGACCTAAACTAGGGGATTTTACACAGAAACCCTAATTTAGAAACTCCTCTTCTCCTTGATTTCTCTTGAATTCTCCTTGGCATATCTCCATATCCTTCTTTATATATCCAATGATGAACCCCCCATCTCTCCACTAGACTTGAATGCCCCTTAAGTCAGTCAATTGACCTAGGGTTGACCTAGGGTTGACCCAGATGAAACCCTAGTTGACTGCCTTCAGCTATAGCTCTTGTGCTCTCATCAATGACTTGTCTCCTTCTCCAAATGACTTTCTAAGTCTCTCATAAGGTCTAGATACTCTCCATGCCTTCAACTCACAGCTCACAACCCTCTTGTTGACCCTCAGATACCCTCAGCTAGGAGATGGACTCAAGGCTTGATCTGCTGAACTCTTTGCTTTCAAATTCTTTCCTGATGACTTGAATGAGATTGAATTGGGATAATAACCTCTTGATAGGCTTCTAGAGATGAGAATGATGATTGGTCCCCTGTTGAATGACTTGCTATGCTTATGCTATGCAGATGGTTAGTCTATGTACATGACTCTATATGCAAATGCTAATGACATTGAAACATAAACCAAGTGAATAAGGTTGGGCAAATTTTAGGGTGCAACAGCTGCCCCTATTCAAGCGACTTGGACCCGATTGAGTGAAGAGCCCGGAGCCTTCAGACATTCGCGGTACAAGACGGTTGAATACTAGTGAAACCAGAAATTTGCCAACCGCAGGAATAAATTGCGCTCCTGCTTGAGGAACGACATTCATCAGCTGAATCTGACTGTTACAGTAACCCACTGATCTCATGCGACCGTGCTGGGGATTGTCTTCATCGTTCTGAAGAGGATTCTGTCATAACAGATTGCTTGCTTGTCCACGTTAGGACTCTGTCTGTCATCAATACGAATAAATCTCAACTAAAACCTGTCCACGTTAGGACTCCACTTGCTGTTAACCCAGAAAAATCTCGGCAACTCCGCTGGGGATAATCCGTCTGCATTTCCATAAACTGAATCGTCCACGTTAGGAATAACCTCTTTCCACGTTAGGAGTAGCACCTGTCCACGTTAGGAATCATTTCTTCTGTATCTGTCCACGCCAGGACTAACCCTTTCATCTTTCCACGTCAGGAAGCAATCTTCTTTCCACGTAAGGAGAACTATATCAATTTGTCCACGTAAGGACTCCAATATCACTTGACATGTCCGCATCAGGACTCCAATCTTTCCACGTAAGGAATTCAACTTTGGTTCTGAACCTGTCCACGTCAGGACTCAACTTTCCATGTAAGGAGTACATCATTCTTCCACGTCAGGAATCAACTTTTCTCGCAATCTGTCCACGTCAGGACCCCCAATTTTTCCACGTAAGGAGTAAATCTTCTTCTTCCACATTGGGAATAACTTCTTTGACCTGTCCGCGTCAGGACTAAACTCTTCCACGCCAGGAATAATCCATTTCTTTCCCCATCAGGAATCAATCTTGATATGTCCGCGTGAGGACTCAATCCTTCCACGTAAGGAATAAACTCGTCTTCCCACGTAAGGAAACCATTTTCTTCCACGTCAGGGATGCTCTTGATATGTCCACGTAAGGACTCTGATCTTTCCATGTTAGGAATCAAACCTTGATCTGTCCATGTCAGGACTAAACTTTTCCACGTAAGGAAACACCTTCTCTTTCCACGTCAGGAATCAACTTCTTTTCCATCTGTCCGCGTCAGGACTACATTTTTCCACGTAAGGAATGCCGTCTTAACCTGTCCACGTAAGGACTCTACTCTTTCCGCGTTAGGAATCACCTCTTTTGATATGTCCGCGTAAGGACTACATTGTCCACGTTAGGACCCACTTCTCCACGTTAGGAATAATAATTTCTTTGATTTGTCCACGTAAGGACACTGATCTCGTCTTGATTTGTCCACGTTAGGACTCAGGCGCCTTCGACCCGCTGAGGAAATAAGACTTGTCCACGTAAGGACTCACACCCTTGTCTGATCTGTCCGCGTCAGGACACTAACACAAAGAGTAATCACTTTTGTCAACGTCATGACCTCCCATTCCACTAATTTCGAGAAACCGAATCTGCCCACGATAGGACTAACACACCTCACCAATCCGGGGAAATAAACCTGTCCCCGTTAGGACGCCCACTTCTGAAGAAAACCCGTCAATATAGGAATAAGTTGTCCACGTCAGGACTTAGTTCTCCACTGATCCCAACCCACAAACTTCTTAGCACTGACGTGACAGCGACTTTGAGGCGGACTCCACTGGGGATGTCTGGAAACCAAACTATTAGACGCCTGTTCTGATAACCGGCGGTGGCCTCTGAAATTCTGATTCATGGAACCCTTGATGACAACTGATTCTGCCTGGGAACAAAGAGAAACTTATCCTGGCAACTCTGGCGGGGAAAATAAGAGACATTTGCATAAATGACTCTGTTAGAGACAAAGAGAATCTCGTCATGCTAACTCTGTGGGGGAATACTGCCGAAACTGACATTATCATTGGATGTCTCATGCCGAGATCTTGACTGTTTGGTAGTTCATTTGAGCAAGAACTCTCTCTACCTGAACTGCTAGAATACAGGAACTGCTTCAGCAAAATAAATGCTGGAAGGATAATGCCGACTCCGCCGGGGATAGCCAGATGCTACAGAATTATTCCAGCAAAATAAATGCTGGAAGGGTGAAGTCGACCCTGCTGGGAAATTGGGAACTCAAACCACACGCCTTGTTGAGGTAACCCCCTGCTGGGGAATATAACTTTGCTGGGGAATAGCAGGTATGCCAAGTATGATCGAACTTTCTGCTGGAGAGTGAACTGATATCACCAGTATCTCTGACAAAATAAATGACAAATACCACCATCAACTCTGCTTGGGAGAGTCTTGATCTTCGAGTTCCACTGGAAGGAATGAAAACACTTGCAAAGAGAATTCCGCCGGGGATGGGATGATTCTCTTGGGGAAAATCCACTGACTCCGCTGGGGGAGCGTGCACGACTCTGCGGGGAAAGATGAACCTGTCTGAACACAGCCTCACGATCTTGGAATCGCCAAACTCTATTGAGGGTGAATAACTTTTCTGCTCCCTTTGGGCAAGCTACGGCTAGCTGGGGAATTCTATCCTTCTTCAGGAAGAACATGCATGACCTGCGTGGGGATCAAGTCTTTCGTTATCGCAATCTTTTGATCACCTCCTTCGTATGGTTATGAAACCTGCAACAACACAAACAAGACACGACAAGCCTGTGCAATCAAATCAATTCAGGTTAGTGACGTTACACTCAGTTAATTCAAAGCTTTAACAATTGTTGGCAAGGGCCAGTGATGTTATACTCATGCTAGCTTCACTAAACTTAGGCGTTTTATCATGCACAAAACAGTAAAGAACAGGCATCAAGTACTGAATAACGTATTTTCATTGATCGGGCCCCTGAATGGGCGGAGTTTTTGTACACGGGATGTAACTCCTGAAAAGAGGAAGCTACGCAAAGCAAATACATAAGTATGCAAGTATGCACAAGAAGCATGAATATTGATAACTTAAATTTGTACACATGTCGGCAACGGGATGCAGATGAACACCACGAACTGATCCTCCTATGACTCATCCGACTCTAATGCTTTCCCGGTATCCATTTTTCTGAAGAGACCGTATCCGATAGTCGACCCCTCAAGTATATTCTCCCGCATTGATGCTCATTGAATTCGGACCGCAGTCATTTGCTTTTCAAATCCCTAACTTTTGCGTGAACCGCCCTTTACGGGTTTTCAGTTCACCGGGATACCCTTTTTTGCCGAAGCCGCCCAGTGTAGGTTTTCAACTTCGCGGGTGTACATTTTTTCAATTTTATCCCTAACTTTTGCCCGAACCTTTCATTCTGTTTTTGGTTCGCCAGGATGCCCCATTTTTGCCTGGACTCTCTTTTTTCTGTCCAGCGGGTCTATTTTAAGCAAAGTATTTTTTAACTGCGTCCGAATTCACAGGTGACGCAAAGTCTTCTCCGTCCATGGTGGACAACAATAAAGCTCCTCCTGAAAAGACTTTTCTGACAACGTATGGCCCTTCGTAGTTGGGGGTCCACTTGCCCCTGTGATCTGCTTGCGGCGGGAGAATCCTTTTCAGCACAAGGTCGCCCGTCTGAAAGCTTCGCGGAAGTATCTTCTTGTCGTACGCTTTCTTCATTCGTCTTTGGTACAAACGACCGTATGCCAGAGAAGCTAGCCTCTTCTCATCCATCAAACTCAGTTGGTTCAATCTATTCGTTACCCATTCTGCCTCGTCCAGCTGCACGTCTCGCAACACCCTCAGAGAAGGGATCTCAACTTCCAATGGTAATACCGCTTCCATTCCGTATACCAACGAGAACGGGGTTGCTCCGGTTGATGTGCGTACCGTCGTACGATAACCGTGCAAAGCGAAAGGTAGCATTTCATGCCAATCTTTATAAGTCACCACCATTTTCTGAACGATCTTCTTGATATTCTTGTTGGCCGCTTCGACAGCGCCATTCATCTTGGGTCGGTAAGGGGAGGAATTGTGATGTTCGATTTTGAAATTCTGACAGAGCTCCTTCATCATTTTGTTGTTCAGGTTTGAACCGTTATCCGTGATTATCCGCTCGGGAATCCCATATCGGCAAATGATATCTCTCTTGATGAATCTGGCCACCACTTGCTTCGTTACATTTGCGTAAGACGCCGCTTCCACCCACTTGGTGAAATAATCGATTGCTACTAGGATGAACCGATGCCCGTTAGAAGCCGTCGGCTCGATCTTTCCAATCATATCGATTCCCCACATCGAGAATGGCCATGGAGATGACATCACCTTTAGAGGACTCGGAGGCACGTGTATTTTGTCAGCATAGATTTGGCACTTGTGGCACTTCCTTGCGAACTTGAAACAATCAGTTTCCATCGTCAGCCAAAAATAACCTGCCCTCAGCAGCTTTCTCGTCATAGCATGCCCACCAGCATGCGTACCAAAGGCACCTTCGTGAACTTCCTCCATGAGAAGCTTTGCCTCTTTCTCGTCTACACAACGCAACAGCACCAAATCGTGGTTTCTTCTATACAAGACGCCATCCGGATTCAAGTAGAAATTACCCGCTAATCTCCTGAGAGTCTTCTGATCTTGACTGGATGCCCCAGCCGGATACTCTTTATTCTTCAGGAAATTAAGGATATCGAAATACCACGGTTTGTCATCAGATGCTTCATCAATAGCAAATACATAAGCTGGCCTGTCCAACCGAGAGATGGTGATTTGGGGAGCTTCGTTCCAGAAGTTGACCTTGTACATGGAAGACAAAGTGGCAAGGGCGTCAGCCATTTGATTTTCTGCCCGCGGTACGTGATGCAATTCAACCTTGTCGAAAAAAGGCAACAATCTCCTTGCATAATTCATGTAATGTATCAAATTGGGCTGACGTGTCTCCCATTCCCCTTTTATCTGATTCACTACCAGAGCTGAGTCTCCGTATACGTCTAGATGTTTGATTCGCAAATCAATGGCTTCTTCAAGCCCCATTATACAAGCTTCGTATTCGGCCTCATTGTTGGTAACGGCAAAGGTCAATCGGGCAGTAAACGGGATGTGCGACCCGTGCGGCGTAGTGATAATTGCCCCTATTCCGCTACCGTAAGCATTCACAGCTCCGTCAAAAATCATCTTCCACTGGGACCCCAACTCTGGTCCTTCGTCTGGCAACGGCTCTTCGCAATCCTTCATCTTTAAGTACATGATATCCTCGTCAGGAAAATCAAACCTCATCGATTGGTACTCTTCAATAGGCTGCTCCGCCAGATACTCAGACAGCACACTCCCCTTTATAGCCTTTTGCGAGACGTATTGAATATCGTATTCAGTCAAGACCATCTGCCAACGGGCAATTCTACCTGACAACGCCTGCTTTTCGAATACATATTTGATAGGATCCATCTTCGAGATGAGCATGGTTGTATGATTCAGCATGTACTGCCTCAAACGCTTGGCGGCCCAAGCTAGCGCGCAACAAGTTTTCTCCAGCATTGAATATCGAGATTCACAATCTGTAAATTTCTTACTCAAGTAATAGATCGCATGCTCTTTTCTCCCTGTCTCGTCGTGTTGACCGAGAACACAACCCATGCTTCCCTCAAGAACCGTCAAATACATTATCAAGGGTCTACCTGCCACTAGGGGTATCAAAATAGGAGGCTCCTGCAGATACTTCTTTATTTTATCGAACGCCTTTTGACAATTTTCGTTCCACGTTACAGCTTGATCTTTCTTCAAGAGCTTGAACAACGGTTCACACGTGGCCGTTAGGTGAGATATGAACCGGGCAATGTAGTTCAACCTCCCTAAAAACCCGCGCACCTCTTTCTCTGTTTTAGGCGTCGGCATTTCTTGGATCGCTTTTATTTTAGCAGGATCGACTTCTATTCCTCTTTCGCTTACGATAAACCCCAGCAGTTTACCCGATCTCACCCCGAAGGTGCATTTATTAGGGTTCAGCCTCAGCCTGAACTTCCTAAGTCTTTTAAACAACTTCAGCAGATTCACCAGATGCTCTTCCTCCGTCTGGGATTTGGCAATCATATCGTCAACATAAACTTCGATCTCTTTATGCATCATGTCATGAAAAAGAGTCGTCATCGCACGCTGATATGTTGCCCCAGCATTTTTCAAACCAAAGGGCATCACTTTGTAGCAAAATGTTCCCCAAGGCGTTATGAAAGTAGTCTTTTCCATATCCTCTGGCGCCATTTTAATTTGATTATAGCCTGAAAAGCCATCCATGAAGGAGAATACGGAGTATTGAGCAGTATTATCAACTAGCACGTCAATGTGAGGAAGTGGAAAATCGTCTTTTGGGCTTGCTTTATTCAAATCTCTATAATCCACGCACATTCGAACCTTGCCGTCTTTCTTTGGCACTGGTACGATGTTAGCAACCCATGAGGGATACTTCGTCACGGCCAGGAAACCAGCGTCCCACTGTTTCTGCACCTCCTCTTTGATCTTCATTGCCATATCTGGTCGAGTTCTGCGAAGTTTTTGCTTGACTGGCGGGCAATCTTCTTTCAGTGGCAGGCGATGCACAACCATGTCTGTATCGAGCCCTGGCATATCCTCATACGACCAAGCGAATACATCATTATACTCTCGGAGCATTTCAACCAGTCTTCGCTTGATATCACTTTGCAGTACGGCCCCGATACGAATATTCTTCTCAACCCCTTCCGACCCCAAATTGATAATTTCGATGACCTCGTCGTGAGGCAGAATGGCTCTTTCCTCTTGCTTCACTAACCAAGACAGTTCTTCAGGAACGTCGCTATCTTCGACAACCTCTTCTTCGGTCTGGAATACCGGGTGATCGAAGTCGGGACGAGTCATAGGTGGTTCAAGGATGTCATCTGAAAATGTTATCCTGCAAAAGGAATGGTTAAGTGCTTCAAAATGCGTATAAAGCGAATAACCACGTTGCCATTTTATTGAAAAATATAAAACAAGAAAGACAGGGATTACGGTATTTGCACATGAAAAAACGCCATTTATTTAATGATTAACACGCAATGTCTATAACAACACAGCCCTAAGCAAATCCTGATGCCCCGGGCAAGACATCAGATTATTCAACAATTAATAAAGCAAAGCATTACTGTTTAAAAGTCACAGGAACAAGCTCCTGAATAGACCAGTTGCACAGTCCTTGTCCTGGCGTGCTTGGCTGAATCCAGGCATCCATATCACAGTCGCTGTCTCCTTCATCAGACTCCGAAGCAGCATTGACAGTTTCATGACATACTCCACTGGCAGAGATGACAATCGGCTTTCTGAAACGGGGGGCCTCCACGGAAGGAGTTGATGACGACGGTCGGTACCCCAGTCCGAACCGGTCCATCTTCACAGGAATGTCCAGCACTTTGCCCCAGCCCTTTGCTTCTCCTGCTTCTACTAGAGCTTGAGCTTCCTTATACGATGAGACAGCTATCTCTGGCACTTTGCTCGGCCCGGGACCTTTGTCCTTGATGCGCAAACCTTCGAATGCCTGGCATGGTGTCTCGTGGATCTCTCCGTCGACTTCCACATATTTAAATGAAGATAAATGGCTGACCAGGATGTCTTCTTCTCCGCACACGGTGACTACACTGTCTCCGACCATATATTTTAACTTCTGATGCAGGGTAGACGTGACTGCCCCCGCCCCATGAATCCAGGGTCTTCCAAGCAAGCAGCTGTACGCAGGCTGTATATCCATGATATAAAACTCAGTTGCAAACACTTCCGGCCCCACTTGCAGAGGCAAAGTAATCGATCCGAAGACTGTTCTCCGCGTGCCGTCAAACGCTCTGACTACCAAATCACTGGGTGTACACAAAATCCCTCGAACATCCAGCTTCATCATCGCCTTCTTAGGCAGCACATTCAAAGATGATCCGGTGTCAACCAATACGTGCGACATTACCGATCCTCTACACTCAACCGATACATGTAATGCCATATTATGGTCTCTCCCTTTCGGAGTCAAGTCAAAATCGGTAAAGCCCAAGCTGTGGCCTGCATTCACATGTGCCAATACTCCTTCTAGCTGATTTACGGAGACATCCTGGGGTACAAAAGAGGTGTCCAGGACTTTCAGCAAAGCATTTCTGTGAGCTTCCGAACACAACAGCAATGATAGGATAGATATTTTGGACGGTGTCTGTTGCAGATGCTCCACAATCTTATAATCACTTTTTCGAATTAAGCGCATGAATTCTTCTACATCCTTCGATGCTGCTTCTTTTTCACTTGCTTGTACCGGAACATTTTCAATTGCTTTCCCTTTTCCTTTCGCTAGCCTTTCAGCCTCCACTTCAGGAGATATAAAGATCCTGCCACTCCTCGTCATACCTCCTGAACCAACAACATTATCCACAATCTCCGCTAACTGCTTGTTAACGTCAATCTTTATCCCATCACAATACACCTCTAGCCCATATGACCATGGGACTGCTTTCGTGTTCTCGTACGGGATTGGCCCGGCCTTAGTGATGGTAATCGGTGGTCGCTGAACTGGTGCTGCAATAGTGATCGTCTTCCGAGGAATCGTCACAGTGGCCACATCACTCCGATTATCCACTACTGCCCCTGCAGGCTCATCAGTTGCCGCTCGATCAAACTGCAATATACCTTCATCAATTAAAGCCTGAATGCCTTTCTTCAAATCCTCACACCCCCCAGCTAGGGTCCAACAATCTAGGCAATACTCGTTACATCCTGGGTAAACACCTCCTTGTAACAGTCGGCTCTTTATCTCGCTCAGCGGCGTCTTTAAATCTTCAACATTCATAATAAGATTCAGACCTTCCTCAGTCAGAACGGCGTTTGCCCCATGGTTAGGCATGGGTTTCTGGACTATATTCGGACCTGCCGTTCCGAAGTTGATAGTCTTGTTGTCTAAAAGATCCTGCACAACGTGCTTAAAAGCATGACAACCTTCTATATCGTGGCCCGAGGCCCCAGAATGAAACTCACAGTGCCTGCTTGCATCATAGCCGAACGGGGGAGCTCCCGTTATCGGCGCCAGAGTTCTTTTCTCTACCAGATTCAATCCCAACAACGTCTGCAACAAATCAGCATAGGTTGAGGGAGGCTTCTCAAACACTCTTCTTGGTTTACCACCCTGGAATCTTCGTTGAGCCTGCTGTGCCCCCTGCTGAGGCTGCTGCTGCTGTGGCATTGGTTGCTGCTGAACCGGTTGTTGTTGCTGGAGTGGTTGTTGTTGATATGGAATAGTAACACTCGACACCTGCTGCGGCTGACGATATTGACCTCGTCCCCTGCCTCGGCCTCGGCCTCGGCCTCCAAATACTGCGCTGGCTTCGCCCTGACGGCGCCCACCATAAGCTTTCCTATTACTGCCAGATGCAGTTGATTCCTCGACTTGGAACTTTCCTTGCTTAATGTTACGCTCAATCTTTTCCCCCATCAGAATCAGGTCTGAAAAACTAGCCAGAGACGTATGAAACAGCATATCATGAAACAGCCCTGTGAATGTGCCGACAAACATGTCATTCATTTCCTTATCTTCTACAGGAGGACGGACCCTGGCAGCCATATCGCGCCACCTTTGCGCGTACTCTTTAAAACTCTCCCCCTTCTTCTGCGAAAGCCCGGCCAACTGGACCCGATTGGGCGCCAGGTCGCTATTATACTTGTAATGGGCTACAAACGCCTCCGCCAATTGCTTCCATGTCTTGATATCAGTTGGCTCCAACCCCATGTACCACTCTAAGGAAGGGCCCGATAGACTATCCTGAAAGAAATGCATTAGCATTCTTTCATCAGTTGAGTATGCAGACATCTTTATGTAATAAGCTCGTACATGCACTTTCGGACATGTGTCTCCTTTATACTTGTCGAACGCAGGAGCTTTGAATTTAATTGGCACCCTCAAGCCAGGTACCAGACCCATGGTTGCCATGTCCAATCCCACAGCACTTTGATTTAAAACTCCCTTCATCTGCTCTTCCAGCATTCTAATCTTTTGGGAATCATCCATCGGCCCTTCAAAACCTCCTCCGGAGAAGGCGTCTTCCTGCTGATCTTCTTGCCACAGACCGTTTCCAGCTCCGTACCCATCATATGCATTATTACGTCCAGCTCTGATCTGATTCATCCCCGGACCTCGGCCTCTGTTGCCGTACCCTTGAACACCTCCAGCGGGACCAAAAGCCATAAATCCAGCACCGTTTCCGTTTCCAAAGCCTCCGTAACCCTGATTGACCATACCATAACCATCTTGCCCAAAGCCTTGAGCATTAAAGCCATACTTCCCAGTGTTATCGAATCCCTGATCATTGAATCCGAACCCAGTATTGACAAAGCCATTGCCTCCTAGATTATCTCCCAAATTGACATCACCCAGCCCAGCATTATGGACAGCAGTTTCATTCCCCAATCCGACGTTACCGTTCACAGCAGCGGTAGCGTTGTTGACATTAGCAGCAGGTATATTGACTACGGGCGGAGCCACTGGCGTGGGAGTGCCGTCTCCATGAGCAGTATCAACCCGGACAGACTGATGATCTTCATTACCATGACCAGCGTTTCGAGCCAACAGAGGCTGGACCATGGCCTGCAAATTCTCCTGCCCTTTTGCTATAGCTTCCATGGTCTGCATGAAGAGGGCGAGCTTCTCGCGCACATCCTGCATCTCGTTCTGCATTTGGTCCATGATTTTTCGACAGTTGGAGCGTGTAGAATAGCGGTGCGGATGCTGATCTGCAATCCTGTTAGGTACCTAGTACAGAGCAGGAAATAAGACACCATTCAAAGATTACCTGTAATGCAATATGAATATGAATGCAATGCAATGTGTCTGTGCATTAGGGAAGTTCATTCCCCCCAGTTCTAGTGCGAAGGTGCCGGTGCAGTGACAGTGTTGACAATAGGAATATCGGAGCTGAATCATAGAAAGCCTCATATATTGCAGGGAGAATCAATAAGCCCAGGGTACAATATCACTGAGAATACAAAGAAGGCATGACCTCAACCAACAATCCTGGTGATGGTCAGCACTAGGCAAATAAAGCATACAAGTTACTACATGAAATGATCAAATCCTCCCAAAAGTCTGGTACTCCTCTATCAGCTTCTTGGTCTCCGGATGGCTTGGTCGATCAAGCGGCCCTTCAACAAGCTGGTTTCTCCTCTTAAGGACACGGCGTACGTCTTCAGCAGTTTCTTCCCATGTCGCTTCTCCGAAGCAATCTTCTAACTTTCGCTTATGAGACACTGCTTCATCTCTGGATTTGATTGCCTTGTTCAGTGCATGCTGGACACTATACCGGGTCATCACTTCTTCCTCGCACTTCTTGATGCTAGACTTCAGCTTCTCCTCGAGGTCGGAGATTTGCTGCTTCAGCTTATCTTCCCTCATCTTATTGTTGGTGAGAGTAGCATTCCAAGTCTTATTGCAGGAAGAGATCTCTCGGTGTGCTGCGTCGAGCGCCTTCTTTTTGGCTTCCAGCATGTCATGGGAACTTCTGAACTCTTGCCCCAGACGTTCACGCTTTTTCTTTTCCTCAGTCAACTCAGCTCCTAACCTGTTTACCAGCTCGATCTGTTGTTGGAAGGCATATACGGCCTTGTTTTTCTCACTGCGTACTTGAGCTAACTCTTGCTCTAACCCTTCATTAATCTTCATCAAGGCTTCTTTCTCTCTCACAATTTGCTCATAGACTTTCCTAGAAACAGTAGTCGGCTCTGCTACCGGAACGGGAACAAGAATTGGTGCATCTGGAAACGGCATCCTCAACTGACTAGCCCTCTCCTGAATCCAAACTCTATAAGGTGCATAGGCCTGGCAATCGTTCTTACCTAACAGTGGTTTCCCTTTGCGGTTAATACGCGTCCAGGCATGTTGCAGCTTGGCCAATAACTCCCCCTTCACATCACCTGTGAAGTACAGAGATTCCTGTACTTCTTCCTCCTGAGGTGGGTTCTTCAGCGCATATCCGAACTGACGAATGAATAGAGAAGGGTTGTAATTGATACACCCTTTTCTTCCTATCAGCGGCACATTAGGGTACCCAGAACAGCTGAAGATGAGCTCAGACCCCAACAAATCTCGATCAAACCATACAACGTCTTCGGAAGATAGCCTCATCAGGCGTTCTGACCAACTGGCTGAGGTTGCACTGTCTACAAATGGTCCCTTTATGGGAAGGTGACTCTTGAACCACATATTTAATAGAGGAGCACAGCAGTAAACAACTTTTCCTCTTCGGTTCTCATTCTTATAGTGCAATGAATGATAGAAGTCTCCAATCAAAGTTGACACTGGGTTGCCTGCAGCAAACAGATAGAAAGCATCCAAATCCACAAAGTTGGGCAGGTTAGGAAACAGCACAATTCCATAGATGCATAAAGCCAAAATAGCATTGAAAACCACCCAACAACCGTTCTTGGCGTACTCTCGAGCTTTGACAACTAAGAAATCAAGAGAGAAACCTGAAACCCCAAGCCAAGAAGTCAATAACAGTTCTGCAACGTCCATATGTAAGGCTTTGGCTAAGTCCTCCAACTTGGGCTCAGCAGCAGAGTGAATAAAGGGAACCTGGTTCTGCACGGGAAGCTCAGTAAACTCCACATACTCCTCAATGGTAGGTCCTAGAATGAAGTCAGCAAAAGTAAAGCATCTCAATGCAGGATCATAGAACTGCATCAAGGTGTATAACCCGTTCATCTCATCAGCAGTGGGCTTACAGACTAATCTCAGTAATCTCCCGTGGCTCATTCTGAAGCTTCTTCTAACCTCCTCATTGGCAAGAGATATCAGACCAAGCAAAGAAGTAATATCAGGTGCAGGCAGCTTATACGCAACTGTTTTCCTCAAACCAGCCATAATCAATACTCAGAAGTCCGGGCACTAGAACTAGGGAAATGCAAATGCACCTGCAGCACAGACACACGTTAGTGAAATGCAAATGGTAATGGATATGCAGGCAATGCAATGCAAGTAACATGCAACAGGGACCAAAGCTGTAGCTGAATAGCCTGAACCCAATCAAGAAAGGTCTCAGATAGACCATCCAGAAGTCCTCAAACCCTGGTCTCAGATAGACCTAAAACAAAGCTCCAACACTGGCCTCTGACAGACCTCAAACCATAACTCCAACTGGTCTCTGGTAGACCTCAAATCATATCTCCAATTGGTCTCTGACAGACCTCATAACACATCTCCAAATGGTCTCTGACAGACCTCAGAACTCATCTCCAAACGGTCTCTGACAGACCTCATAACTCTCCATAAATACCCAGGATCTCTGATCAAGAAATAACCGGTATCTGAAGGTCTAGTTACCTGCATAACCCCAAATCCCCTCACAGGTGGGTGGCCCTATAACTGGCACAAGGTACGGCATCCTATGCGGTCGTCGGCGTCACAGACTTTCAGGGTTGATGATACGATTCCCAGAAGGAGTGGCATCATCAATTCCTGAAGAGGCCTCACTCAGCCAACTTCCAAATGATCGGTTCCCGGAGTCGACAATTCAGCTGACCAACAACCCCTTCGACCCAAAGGGTAGAAAAAGAAGCCAACCAGAAGAACCTCGTCCGAGTGTAGATTTCATGAGACACTAATGCAAGCAAAGCCGGCACGCGCCCACTACTTTCTACGCTAATTCTAGGTGCACTCAAGCCCAGGTCCGGCTTATCTCTCAATATCAGAACACCCGTCACACCCCAAGATACAGCAATAATAATCAATATATAAAGCTGAAAATACAAGGTCAGAAATATAAAATAACTCCATACAAAATCCTCGACGGGAAAACAAGCGCTAGGATTGACTCTCTTAAGGGACGTTGGATCCCAAATGCATAAGAACCATCGCAGTTCTTAGCAGCCAGGGGACGTTGGATCCCCAGCAGAGTCGCCAGCTGTCGCTACTGCGAAAATCGGCGCCGGCTGAACAAAAGAGTCGCCACCGTGCGTTATTTATCCCACGGGAGGGAAAGGAAACGCTCAGAGTAAACCTCGCACAACACGGGAAAGGTGTGGTCGTCGCAACCAAAACCTGGATTCGGGAGTCGGTTACGCAAGGGGAAGGTATTAGCACCCCTCACGTCCGTTGTACTCGACGGGATCCACGCTTGTTTTCGGGTATGGATTGTTATTCTATCTAAACTATAGGTCAAGGTTTAAAAAGAAAATAAAATGAAAATAAAAATGACTCGGCAAAGTATCGCACTTTATGCCTACGTATTCCCGCCTGGAACGAGAAATCAGAGTCAACGTAGTTCGCCTACCTACGGGAAAGGAGGGGAAGGTTGCTCGCTAGGATATCGCATCCTATGCCTACGTACTTCCACACAGCATGGAAGATCAGAGCAAACGTAGTTCGGGCCACGGACGACACGAGCTTGTCTTGGTTGATTTTATTCCTTCTGAAAAAGGTTTTTCTGATTAACAGTCCCAGCGGACAAAAATGACGTCTTGATGAGTTCACCTTCTTTTACGGGAGAAGTGTCTTTTATTGTGTTTGAAATCTTTATGTGTTTTTCTGTTTGTTTTGAGAAAGAAAGAGACAGAACTCTAACCTACGGTTGCGAAGGGAGTCAAACTATCCTAATGTTATCATGCATGGGTTAAGACCTAGTGTCTATCATGCTCCTCTCTTGCACAGAGAGAAACAGAGATCCTACGGGATAGGCAGAAACAGAAACAATATCAGATATATACAGTAAAGCAGTAAAATGCATGAATGCAGCAATACAAGCGAGGCAAGGGAGTCCCACTCAACCTCGAACCTAGAAAACAATAGGCAAAAGTGAACAGGCTTCACTTTCAACCCAGCAGGGTAAACAGCAAACAATACAGTCCGGAACACCAATCAATACATCAGCAAATGAAATACAGCAATATCAACAACAGCTTCAGCAGCTCTGAATCAACATCTAGCTTTAAGCAATTTCCAATCAGCTATAGGCTTCAACAAGCATCAATCTCCATCTTCATGGCCCTCAGGCAAGGGCTTTGATCATCAGTCTTCCATCTGCAATGGCTTTTCTTCATGCTCAAACCTCCCAGATGAGGAATCAGTCACAAGAGTGAAGTGAATGAATGTTAGACAGTTGATTACCTACCAAGGGTGGTTCATCAACTGTTAACATTAAACAGAAAGTTTCCTCTCAAAAGTTCTATCTTTCAAATATATTCACTGATCCTTCCAAAGGAGGGAGGTGGATATTTGAAAGAGACTTTGAATCATAGAGAAAGGATGGATGCAGACAAGGCATGCCATGTTTGAGAAACAAGCTTTCTAATCTAGAGCTCTGCCTAGCTCCTAAACCCTAGTCTCCTCAGCATCTGCTAGCAAGAACCTCCTCTCCACCTCAGGCAGTTGATCTTCAATCTCTGGATCTCCAATGGTCTTCATCTCCTCAGGTCTTCAGCTTCCCCAGGTCCCCAGACAATCCCAATACCCAAGCAAGCAAGCAATAATCCCCAGAGGGCACACCACACCAGTCAATCAGATATATACAGAGAGTATTAATGGCAGTAGGGGAATCCTGACTTTTTCTAAGGGGATCTAATAACTACCCATAGCCCCTATAGTCCCATAGCTAAACTATTCAAACCCTAAGTCCTAGGGGAAATGAATTGATTCTCCTAAGTCATCACCTAAAACCCTAGTTTGTTCATGTTGTTCAAGCCTACATTAATCACCTAAAATTAATTTCTAAAAATGGGAACTAAATTGTTTCTACAAGTTTAATGTCTAAACTAAACAACCTAAAAAGAATGGACAAAAAATATGAAAGCATTTAATAGAACAAAAATTACTAAAATCATGCATGAAATGAAGCTATTTAAAATGACATTTATTTAGAAAATATGGAAAAAATATGAAATGAAAATGAAAATGCAATTTTATTTAATGACAATTTTCTACACATTCTAATGAAAATGATGTAAAAAGAATGGATTAAAAATAATTTTTTATGTATTTATTATGAATTTTTAAAATGAATGAAAAAACATGAAAAGAAAAATAATAAAAAAGAATAGAGAAATAGCCAGGGGGGTTTATTCAGCAAACGCGCTCAGTTAAAATCAGGATGGGCCAAGCAGACGGGGGTGCGCATAGCAAATTACTAAGCCCAGAACGAAGTCAGCATTAAAGAAAATAAAAAAAACAAGCTGGGGGTGAGAATAGCATAGGATATCACGTTCTAATGGAATTGGGCTCACTAACGGGGGGTGGGGATATCACTACTCGCTCAGGCCCGCCCGTTTCAATTAATGAAACGGTGCGTTTAGGGCACCAACACATCTCCCTCCAAAATCTGCTTTAAACACCAGCCACACGATGGCTCCTCAAGTCAAAGGTCTTGCATGAAATGGACCGCCCAGATTTCGTCTTCCTCATTGGATTATGAGAGCTTAGGGTTTACACCATGAAAGCACATGCACGAGTACAATTTCTCCCAATCTGTTCTCACTCCACAATCCATGAAACACCACGATGTAAACATGAAAAACACTCTAAATTCCTCCCTCTACACGTCTATGGTATTAGATTGCATTAAAACTCAGCCAATCAACAAACCCGATCGAGACAAGTTCTGGTCACCATGGAAATACTCTGCAACTCATCAGCACAATTCTCCATCAAACCTAGACTAATCCCTTCCATGACTAATGGTGATCATCCTGCGCTAACAACCTAATATTATAATGGCTTAACCTAAGAGTTCTAGGTCCTAACAGTTTTTACAACCTGCTATGAATTGTCTCTATTCAGCCTCAAATTCATCTAAACTAACCTCCTAACATCCTAGACCATGAATATACTAGTAAAACTACCTAAATCTCCCTAGATTGAATGAGTTAGAAAGATTTGCACCTTGAGCAAGCTTTAATGGAGGCTGAGCAATCACGTGGATCCAGGCTCTTGTATGCTTCAATCTTGATCCATTCTTGATGTACTTGATTCTTTTTGCAATATTTGGATGAAACTTGGCTTGGATCTTGATCTACAACTGAATTTGCAGCTTGTATGTTCTTGAAGAAAGTGCACAAAATTGAGCTCTAACCACCAAATCTTTGATTCAATTCTGATCCAGGATGATGATTGAATGCAGGAGGATCAATGTTGATGAAAATTGATGAAGATTTTGAGAGATTGAAGTGAAATTGCAAAGAGAAAGAATGAGAGAATTTGGGAAATTCTTGGTGAAAAATGAGTCCAACCCTTGATCAATCTTCATTTCATGTTTATATAGTGTTCAATGGTAACTTCTAGATCCCTCTTACACATTCCCTTGCCTTCCAACTTTGATTCATTTTGGCTATGTTTCTTAAAATGCAAGTAACCAAGGATAACTTTTCTTTTTCCTTCTAAACTCAAAAAAGTGTTTGAACCATTGTCTCTAGAATGTCTTTTCCATTCAAAATCATATATTGGAAGTCTCCATTTGGACTTATAAATCTCCCAAACCATTTTCCACTTTGACTTTATTCAAATTATAAGCCATTTTAGTTCAAATTTGGACCAATCATGCAACTTCATGTTATGAGCTTTTCCAACAATTTGTGACCTTCTTTCTAGACTTAAAATCACATTTGGAGAAAGTTTGATGTTGTAAGTTTTTCCATTTGAGGCCTCCTTGTATGAGTTTTGGACATAGGTTAAAATGACCTGTAATTCACAAATGCCCAAAATACCCTTTGCTTGCCAAGACCATAAGTTGAGCTCCACACATCATATGAGGGCATGCTATACCATTCTAGAAAGCTAAGACAATGAGGAACAATTCTTATGTTGACCAAGAACTCATTTGAAATCTCCTTGAGGGGTAAAAATTGCTTGGAAGTCAAGTCACTTTCACAGACAAAATTTCAGATACCTCAGATGACCTGTAACTTGCAAGGACCATAACTTGAGTTCTATAAATCTCCTTGATGTCTTCCACCACTCAAATTAAAGGTCTTGAGATCCTCTACAAGTTTCATGTTGGCCAAGAAGCCATTTGAAGCTAGCATTTTGACTTATCTTGCTTGGAAATTTGACCTAAACTAGGGGATTTTACACAGAAACCCTAATTTAGAAACTCCTCTTCTCCTTGATTTCTCTTGAATTCTCCTTGGCATATCTCTATATCCTTCTTTATATATCCAATGATGAACCCCCCATCTCTCCACTAGACTTGAATGCCCCTTAAGTCAGTCAATTGACCTAGGGTTGACCTAGGGTTGACCCAGATGAAACCCTAGTTGACTGCCTTCAGCTATAGCTCTTGTGCTCTCATCAATGACTTGTCTCCTTCTCCAAATGACTTTCTAAGTCTCTCATAAGGTCTAGATACTCTCCATGCCTTCAACTCACAGCTCACAACCCTCTTGTTGACCCTCAGATACCCTCAGCTAGGAGATGGACTCAAGGCTTGATCTGCTGAACTCTTTGCTTTCAAATTCTTTCCTGACGACTTGAATGAGATTGAATTGGGATAATAACCTCTTGATAGGCTTCTAGAGATGAGAATGATGATTGGTCCCCTGTTGAATGACTTGCTATGCTTATGCTATGCAGATGGTTAGTCTATGTACATGACTCTATATGCAAATGCTAATGACATTGAAACATAAACCAAGTGAATAAGGTTGGGCAAATTTTAGGGTGCAACAATATTACTAAGAGCTTGATTGCTTCTAGTGCAAGTCAATCACAAGATAATTAAAGTTGCTTTAAACAAAGCAATTTAAAAAAAAAACTCTTCACGTTGATATTCTATCAAGCCATAATTGGGTTCATGTTACTTATATAAGATTGATACACCACAGACCTAAGTTAATATATGAAATATCTATAAGCAAAGTCTATATTATGTGGCATACAATAAATGCAATTATGCAATAAAGGAGTTAAGGGAAGAAGAAAAGATACACAAGGCTATATAGTGGTTCGACGTTCGTCTTCACTTTGCCTACTCCACTCTTCAATGGTGTTAATTAATCATTGGAAAATAATCACGGTCTTCCACTATTTTGATAAGTTTGATACACGAATTTTGGTTACAACAAACTATCACACGATAATTCCCTCTATTGATGCAGACACTCAAACTGCTAACAAAAATAAGATCCTTCAAGATCTTGACCCAATAATCTCATTATCCATAATAACCCGCTCCAAGTATTCGTGTGTGGCAACCCCTTGATCCCATAAATTTCTTGTCTGAGAGATTTCCCTCTATTGAGCGTATAATGGACAACTCTCAACTTTGTATGCAGGAAATCTTTCTCCAACGCCACCAAAGAATGACAACTTCCAACTCCTCCTTACAAACATTTGATAGCTGACCTCGCCAAAGTCTTCCTTTGAGTATATTGAGAAACTCTCTTCTTAATCAATAATAAAGAAAACCAAAATTCGTTTAATAAATTATACATCCGCTTTGTACAAATAACAAACTTCAAACAAAAAAACATTATATACCCTAATGTACCCTAGTCTTCTTCAATCACTCAATCTTTAGAGATGAAGTTTCTCAACAATGGAATAGACTAAGGATAAAGATGATAAATAATTCCAGAATATCTCAAAAACCAATCTAAAAATACAAGGTGTTAGTCAAGGAATTAGATGAATGTGAATGAAGAACACACACACACACACACACACACACAAAAGGTTCTCTCAAATTTATGGGTAAATGAGCCTTGCTGCTTTATTGTTATCATGCGCTTGATCAATCATGATTAATACACAATATTAATCAACTCACTCTCTCCAATTCATAATCAGAAACAACAAAGTTGCACAAGAATAATGTATAATACAAAAAAGTGAATCTAACATGGATAACACTCAAGAGATTGTTCTAGAGAAGAAGAGAAAGATTCATAGTAATGGGTATATACACGCTAAGAGAAGGCAAAATTACATATTTGTCTCTACGGGTTTCACCCATAGGTTTCACTTATTTGTTACTTTCATCAAAGAAATAACTATTTTATCAAGGATTAAAAATGGGTCTTATGAAGCTTTGATTCAAATAAAGAAGAAATTTTGATCCAAATCAATTTGAGCAGAGCCCAAATATGGATTCATGAAGGCAGTTGATTCAAATCAATTTTTACACTTGATTCGGATTACATGAGGTTGTGATTCAAATCATGTTTATTTTGTGATTCATATTAAATGGTCCAAGGAAATTCCTATACTTAACAAAAATCCGGATTCGAATCATGTTTTACACTTGATTTGAATCAAGCAATTAAAAAATCCAAATTTAAGAGTTCTAACTTGTGATTAAAGCAATGCCTGTTGAAACAACAAAATAGCCACTTGCTAGGCTTATAAAGAAACAATATCATAGATTAAAGTACTCTTATTTAATTGAGCAAGGAGGGTTCTTAATGGTACACCATATAATATCTGAAGCGATTATAATATAAATGGAATACGAATAACGCACAAGCACACAAATATTAAATGAGAATCAAATTTAAAACACACAAATAGACTAAAACAACTATATTCAAATCAACAAAAAAATATCAAAACAAATAAATGATACCATACAATACCATGCATGCACTTCCAATCATTATCTGTAGGACCGAGAGGTTTTATTGATATAAATATATTTATACCTGAAACAATTACAAAGCTCTAATTTTAGTGTCATTTTCAACTTCCCAAAAGGCCATGCTCTCTAGAAGGGCACACTCATTAACTATGCTCTTCCAAAGACTTGGATCATAAGATTTAGCTTCAATTCCATCATTCACTCTGAGTTTTCTATCATACTTACCTATAATCATATTACACGAGAGATCCTTTTATCCACTATTTATTTTCCATCCAAGCTTAGCAATGCAAGCTTTGTTCATATCTGACAATTTCCTCTGACCCAATTCACCATGCTTATCAGGTTTTGCTACTTATTCCCACTTTAAAGTAAGCAAATATTTTTTCCCTGAAGCCTCACCTCATATGAATTTCCTTTGGACCTGTTAGATATTCTTAAAGAAGGTATTTGGTATCATATTACTCATCATAGTATATGTTGGAATTTCCTTCAGCACTGACTTAGCTAGAGTTAACCTTCCTGCAAAGGACAATTGTTTGCCTCTCCAGCTAGACAACTTAGTTTTGGCCGGGTCCACTAGATATTGATAGTCCTTCGCCTTAGGGAACTTTCCTGTGAGAGGCACTCCTAGGTAATACCCAAACTTCTTTGCTTCTTTAATTCCATAAAATTGAATAATCTTTCTTCTCGTATAAACATCAGTACTTTTGGAGAATAAAATCCTAGACTTATCATAACTAATTCTCTGACCGGATTCTCCATAATATTTATCTAAAACTTCCATAATGCAAGTTATTTGATTCTCTACAACTCTTCCAAACAAAATTAAATCGTCAGCAAACATAAGGCAAGAAACAGTGGGGCTTGACTTCCCAGCTTTCGCTCCTTCACATCTTCCCTCCTCTACTTGCTCAATTATCATATGAGATAGCTTGTCAATACATAGGACAAAAACATAAGGAGAAATGAGGTATCCTTGTCTAAGTCCCTTTTTGGTTTCAAAATACTCACCTTTATTACCATTCCATAAAACACACATTTTCACAAACGAAATAGATTCCATGATGATATGCCTTAACTCATCTGGAATTCCTACCTCATGTAACACTATATTTACAATAGTCCAAATTATAAGCTTTTGCTAAATCAATTTTAATTGCAAATAATCATTTTTTATCATATTCATATTATGAAACATTTCATGGGACACCACTATGTTTTCATGGATGCTCCTATTGGGAATGAAGTTTGTTTGATAAGGAAACAATATTTCATTTATACCTAACTTCAGTCTGTTCACAATTATTTGCTAAGGACCTTATAAATGGTGTTACAAAGTGCTATAAGTATAAAACAATTCATTAGATGAGGATATTAGACTTTAAGGATTATAAAAATATCAATGTAGTTTACCTTAGTAGTGTCACTTGGCTTGTCCCACAACTTCTTAATAAAAGTGCACACACTGTTCCCTTATATGTTCCACAAGACATGATAAAAGCCACCTAGAAATCCATTAATCTCTAGATATTTCCAAGGGGACATGCCATTGTTAGCATGCAGTTTACGCGCGAACAACCTCTGACCTCCTAACGCAGGTTTACTTGCGGAATCGGCCAAACAAGTCCCAGAATGATGGTTTGTAATGTATGGGATGGTGGTGAAATGATGTTGTTTAGAGTAGGTTGAAGATAAATTATAGAAAGACGGTGTAAACTTAAACAAAGATGAAAGCATAAACAAGAGAAAATATAAACAACAAGACAAATAAATCTTTAAATTTGATGATATAAATTGCTTATTAAAAAAAAATGTGGATGCAATCATACATTTTGTAGGAATGAAAACTCTTTTTCTCTTAAAGCTTAGTACTTAGAATGTTTTTCCCTTACAATGTTACAAAATGCGTCCTCTAAAATGAAATTGGACATTGCCTTAAATAGGAAAATAAAATAACTGCCATGTTGAGTTTGGTGGCGCCACATGTCCTTCCAACACTTCTGTAACTTCCCACATTCACAGCCTTCAAAATTTCTTCCCGCTCAAATGTTTCCTTCCTTTGTGTTGGCTTCCTTGCCCATCAGCCGACCTTGTCGACAGAACTTTCCTGAGTCAACCCACAAGCCTTCCTCTACTGACATCGGCTCACCTTATTTCCTTCTCCATATTTCCTAGCCTATCGACCAACAAACCAGTCTTTGTGTCGCTTCTCTTTAGTCGAAACTTCTAGCCAACAAGATGCCCCTCAAAACCCAGTTTCGACGGAATACTCTGTCGACCAAGAAACTTGGAGTTTTGGTTCTATGGAGTTTTAACTGTGTCTTGGTTATGACACAACAATACCATCATTGTTTTTTGTCGAATCAACCACGCGTCACCCACAGTCTGATGTGATAATGGTGCCTTTCTGCGCCACGATTTCCAAGAAGAACTAATCATGTTTGGTCACATCCGAACGTCATGGGTTTTGAACCACTCCCACTCACTTTTAGAATTAGAAACGTCTTTTTCCTTTTCAATTATGCACCAAATTACCTATAAATAGCTCATTTCCACACTTGATTTCTTTTCCCCAACTTTTCTCTTGCTTCAACTTTCCTGCAAACCTTTGCTTTCCAAAGTTCTTCAACATCCTTTCCAATGGCTTCTTCAACCATTTCCCCCATTCACACCACCAACAACAATCCTATAGCGTTTGTTCTTTCTGAAGTTGATTCTCTTAGGCCCCTTCTAAACCCGACGTCTGCTAATGACGTGGTGGTGGCTGCCTGGAAACGCCAGATGGTCATCCATTTTACTGTTGCTAGAAAGCTACATGCTTTCCATGGGCTGTATCTTGCTAACAAGGCCAGCCATGAGGAGCTCCAGATGTTCTTTCCTTGCTTTTTGGCCACCATCTCCCCAACTTTCCAGAAGGGTGGCACTCTCGACCTAAAATTCATGGCGCCAAAGGCCCGTGTTTTCCAGTCGATGCCTACCTGTCGCTATTGCGAAAATCGAGGCCGGAAATGATAGAAGAGTCGCCACCGTGCGTTATTTATCCCAAGAGAGGGAAAGGAAACGCTCAGAGAAAACCTAACGAAAAGAGGGATAAGATCGGTCATCGCAACCAAATCTTGGGTTCGGGAGTCGGTTACGCAAGGGGAAAGTATTAGTACCCCTCACGTCCGTCGTACTCGACTGGATCCATGCTTGTTGTCTATCTAAAAGGGTGATTGAAACTATCTAAATACAGGCTAAAGGGCAAAAGAAAAAGAAAGTGACTCGACAAAGCAACGACGCTTTGTGCCTACGTATCTCATCTGAAGTGAGAATTAAGAGTCAGCGTAGTTCGGATAACTACGGGCGAAAGGTGGGGAAGGTTGCTCGCCAAAACATCGCGTCTTGTACCTACGTACTTTCATCTGGTATGAAAGATCAGAGCAAACGTAGTTCGGGCTAAAAGGGAACACAGGTTTGTTCAACTGTTTTTACCCGAGTAGGGTTAACAATCAGTTCTAGCAGTTTGGTGTATGCAGCTCGACCATTAGAGACTTAGGCGTTACTGTTTGTGATAGAACCAAGAGATAACAAAACTCTCCTTATGAAAATGATTTTCCAAGATTAAAAGGCCCCAAAGGGCAAAAAGAAGTTTGAATGATTTGTTTTTGTGTTTTTTAGAGAAGAAGTGTTTTTGATTTGTTTGCAATTCATATAGCACTAGAGACTATGACTTAGGAGTGAATGCGTTGCATATCACCCAAAGGGTTCTATACTAAACATTCAAGCCATTTAAGATAAACTCCTCAACAACCCTTTCCCGAGTGCTTAAGGCTCATAACGTACCATACTCATTAACCTTTATTAGGTGTTTTATGTTTGTTTTGAGATGAGAAGAGAAAGGACACTAAATGGGGACTAAATCCAAACCTAAAGTTACCATGCAATGGTGGTCCTAAGATTTAGATAAAGGAATTCTACCTAATGTTATCATACATGGTTAAGATCCTAATGTCTAACATAACCTCCCTTGAGCAAGAGAGATTAGAGGTCCTAAGGGAAAGAAACAACAGAGGAACAAGAAACAACACAAACATGCAAACATGGAATGCAAATGAGGGAGGAAATTAGTGTGGGGAAATAGCCTCCATAAGTTCATCTCAACCTCATTCAACACTATGACAAATGCAAGAAATGAAGGGATCAAGAAATGCATCAATTGAAACACACAAGAGCATTAAAAATGGGATGAAATGGCCTGAACCAAACAACATCAACCATAATGCAAAACACAAACACAAATGAAAGGCAAAGAAGACCTAAAACAAAGTGAGGATGGGAGGCTATATGAGGACAGCAAGAAACTCATAATTTGCACTCAACCATGAGCATCACAAGAAAGATGCATAAGAAAGCACAAAGAAGTCCTCATGGATTCATCATTTTTAAGCATGCTTCAAGTACCTCCAAAGGAGGGACCAAGTTACCTCAATTAAGATTCCAAAGTCATTGGGAAGCAAGGAAAATGAAATAAAAGTTCTCAAAGGAAAAAGGAGGTAAACAACAAGGAAATGCAAGCAAATTCCCAAAGGAAAGCAAGCATGTTTCACAAAGAAACCCTAATTGAGAACTCAAAAGTAAGCAATCAAATGAACAAGCAAAATACAATATAATAACCTAAAAATGAGCAAGCATAATCCTTAACATGTTAGAAACATGAATCAATAGGCATTGAGAGCTCAAAGGATCCATAAATGTCATATCCAAGTCAAACTAGGTCAAGATGTATGTGTGAACCTCCCTTTGGGTAACTTGACTTGCAAGTTACTCTAAAAATAGGAAAATGATTCAAAAATTATCAAATAAAATGCAAAAAGCTCATAAATATGTTGGAAACCAGAGGCCAAAAGGTTACAATCAAAATCACTTCACAACATCACCATAGAAATTGATTCACAAGGGTGCTCCATTGTGAAAGAGGATTGTTTAGGGTCAAATGAAGTGCATCAAAAGTCAACTCAAAATTCAACCAATCAGGGGGAAAATGGTCCTCAAAAATTCATCAACTCATCCTTGATATGAGGATTGAATTTTATTCATTGGATCAAAAGGAAATGAGAGAAACAAATAAAAACCAAAACATGTCAAGATTTAAGTCAAATAAAACACTTCCAATGTTAAATCTCATTTTTAATTGAAAAATAATTCATAAAATAAAATAAAAATTTCTAAAAATAAGAGGACATCTTAGGGAGTCCAAAACATATTTTTTTGGGGATTTTACCACACTTGGAAGTATTTTAAAATAATTCAAATCTAAACAGAAATAAAATAAAACAAAAAGAAAATAAAATATAAAAAAAACAAAGGGCTGGGGGTGCAGGAAGCAGCCCAGAAACGTTGGAAAATCCATGGGCTCACAAAAGGGGGGTGCCAATAGCACGCCCAGCCCATCATCCAAAATAAAGAAACAAAAACATGGGGATCCAATGTGGTATGGTCAACAGAGGAACATGGTACACCAAGCTTCAGACCGTCTGATCAGAAAGTAATCAGATCAAGGGGCTCACATTCACACACGTCATTTAATGAAGTTTCCAGCTGGATTTGGTGTGTGTGGTCAACGCAAGTGCACCGTAGGTCTTAATCAGAACCATTGAAACAAAAATCAAACACATCAAAGAGACAGAAATGAAACACGTGGCTCTGGTTGGGTTTAAAAAAGAGGAGGGAGAACTAGGCGGCCGAAACCACTGTTCCGGTCGTCTTCTCCGGCGAATCAACATGAAACATCCACGGCCAAAATCCTAGGTACCTCCAAACTCAACCAAAATGAGCAAAATAAAAGCCAGAAATGATCTCCAGGTTATGTGGATCATGAATCCACTAGCCATTTTCATTGATCAAGCCTTAAAAAGCCAAAACGAAAAGAAATAGAAATGAGCTCAAATGAAAAAAGTTCACAAACAACCATGAAATCATTCCAGAATCCATCTATGATATGAAAGGATTAAAAAGACATGAAAATAGCGTGATAAAAATGCTTGAACAGAGAGATATTTTGAAAGAAAAGAAACCTAGAAATAAGCTTCCACAGTGCTCAGTTTGTTAGCAAAGCTTGCAATAAAACGCCCAGAAATGTTCAATGAGTCTCAAGGATTATTTTGAAATGTCTTATTTTGATTGAAACTCAGTGAAAGTGGAAAACAATTTTTGACTTTTTTCTCTTTTTCTCTCAATCTGTTCTTGCGCAATCCCTCACCAAAACCAGTTCTGAAGGCATGTGAATGAAGTTGAGATTAAATATGATGGATTCAGATGGAAATAAAGTCTGATTCTATGCTCTTTGGGCCCAATTGGATTTTTATTTTTTCACCTTATGGCCATTTGAATAGTGCACGAAATTCACCTTGATCAGCTGTAAATATGGCTCATTTTGCTTGCATTTGAGGTAGGTTGATCAAAGGGCTGAGAATGGCTCCTTGATTTGGTCTTATGGCAAGGTTTGGATATGTTACTTAATCTTGAAGAAATCTTGAAAATGGATACCAAGATGAACTCAAACCTTAAATACAAAGATGGCATTGTGTTTCAAATGTGTTTGGCACTCAAAAAATGCACAAGGTTGGTACAAAATGATTCCAAATGATTTAAATTTGATTTTTCCCTTTTAAGGCCTTTTTTCATGGAAATTTCATTAGGGATTCTTCAATCCAAGCCAAAACTTTGATGCCTTGATTTTTTTGTTGAGCAAATGACCCCATTTGGAGCAAGTTTGAAGTTGGAAAGATTTCCATTTGAAGTGTGCAAAGTGGTAAAATGGACCTATAATGAAAATGACCTGTAATCTTGCTTTCCCAAATCAGATGAAGGACTTCTAGTACTCTTTGGAAAGCTAAGATCATGAGGAACAACTTTCATGTTCATAAAAAGTTGAGGAGAAACATCCTTCTAGGTCAAAAATGGCTTGGAAGTTGGTTGACTTTTGTTGACCAAAATCACATTCATCTGAGGACCTGTAACTTGTCTGCTTCATAACATGAGTTCTATAAATCCAATCAAGTACTTCTAGTACTCTAAAGAAAGCTAAGAACATGACCTACAAGTTTCATGTTGGGGCCAAGATGAGATGAGACTTGTATCTTGAGATAGGTGGCCTTGAAGTTAGGCACTGAACATGGGATTTTACCCTGAGAACCCTAATTCAATAACTCCTCACACTCTTGCTTCTTGATTAATTAATATTGAAATGATATCCCATGTATCTTAATACAACATTCCATGACCATAAAGACTTGGAATTAAGTCTTAATCTCCTTCAATTTCACAGTTGACTCAGGGCTGACCAAATGAAAACCCTAATTGCACCATTTTCCACTGTAGCTCTTCACACTTGGTATAAACACTTGAATGAACCCCACAATGACTCTCAAGGCTTCCAATGATCTTAAATGATCATCTCCCTCCATAAACATGGGCTTGTGATCCTCAGATGATCTTCACATGGCCTCCTAGACAGGAGGTGAACCACACACACTTATCTGTTTATCCAAAGGGCTTTGACTTGTCTCTGATTATGATAACCCCCCTGTTGACTTGAATACAACATCTTGATTAGGCTTAGAACCCTTGGCAAATTCCTCTTGTCACATACACATCTCTTGATCCCCTGTAAAATGCAAAATACTATGCAATGCAATATGCTAGAATAAAAAAATGAGACATAAACCAAGTAAAGAAAAGGTTGGGCAAATTTTGGGGTACAACACTACCCCAGGAAACAAGGATTATATTCCCTGTTTAAACAAGGTCCAAAACAAACGTCAGGACCAATGGAAGACGACTGGCATCTTTGGCGCCATCTAACTTTCCAAGAACACACACGGGGTCAATCCTTGTCTACTGTTGGCGTCAATGTTTTTCTAGGAAGGTTCGACCAACACGTTCTACTTCCCTTGTGGCATGTTGATGTCGACTCTCTTCGATGTAGTAGCCATTACGAGTCTTTCCCCTCTGGGTGAGACATTTGATCCGACCCTAGAGACGGATGCTACCTTCAACTTCGACCGTGCTGGCTTCCAGAACTTCATAGAGGATCACCATGATAAAGGCTCCACCGACGTGTCGGAAAAAAGCACACTACCTTTCTGACTCTCTGTATGTCCTACTACCTCTTCTGTCCTGGCACTCTATAAATATCCAAGAGTTATATCAGCCTGGCGATCCATATACATGAGGTTCGACAGGTATCTTTGGGTAAACTGATGTTTCCTCCCTCTATCATTCTCTTGGTCTGTCGGCCTTGAGAATAAAACTTCTCCATGAAACTATCAAGTCCTTGAACGTATCAGGGCCCATGTGGTTTCTACAACATTGGCTCAACTCCACCTTCGAGCATCAAATGGGTTATCCCATGTCTGCAACAATGTAACGTCTCAATGACGACCGTCCCGTAGAAGGCGTTCAACTTTCCTTGATGACCACACAGGAGACCCCCAACAAAACTCTTTTCATGAAGTATATCACCATGTTTACTGAGGCAAACACCTTCGTTCCTGACATGGCTCCTTTTATGCATCGACGATTTGGTCTGTCATGGTTCAGAAATCCTTTCCCTGGCGCTTCTCTAAAGACAGCAGTAATGTCAAATTCAATATGGTGGGTGTTTCTGACTCCTACCATGTTGTCGTTTCAAATCAAGACGGGAAACAACAGTTATCGGTTCATGAACTACCAGCCTAATCTGGTGGCCCGACAGTTTGGATTGAGCCAAATGCTGCCAAAGTCTTTGGTACAACATTCTTCTGACATTGTATGGGTTGGTCGACGGCTTGTGACCTGCCTCAAATTTTCTAGGTCGACTCAGTGTCTTAAGTTGCCAGTTTTCTCTTTTCAACCATATTTCTTCACCACCGAAGGCTTTAATATTTAGTGGTAGGCATACCAAGCCCAATGTTTCAACCGTGACCTCTTCTTGGAGAATGTGTTCGACGCCTTTGCTGCTCTCGTGGGTGAAGTCCCTGCCCCGACAATCTATGTAGCTGTTGAGAACCCCTCAGGAGCTGGTGTCTCCGAGGATATCTCCAAGAAGGTACTTTCTCCATTTTTCTTGTTTGTCTTTCATTGATTGCCAACATATTATTTTTTGTGCTTCTTTCTCCAGCGTCGAAAACGGGAACCACCAGTTGCGTCGACCTCGACTAAGCTAACAAAGAAACAAAAAATCCCAAATCATCAGGTATCTCATGTTCTTTGGTGTCTATTTATATTTTCCTCCTCTTGCCAACTCATGTTGCTGTATGTTAGGTTACTAAAAAAGCGTCGGCTCCTGAAGGTGGCGTGTCGGATGAAATTACCCAATCTCGGGTGTTTCTCTTTGAGACGTCGAACTCTCCCCCTTCTATCCCCTTGGTCAAGAAGAAGAAGGTTCCCAGAAAAAGGACTCCCTCCAAAATGGTCACCTCGACCGTAAGGCCTACTGTTCTTGAGAATCTAACTGAAGTTTTCCAGGTTGTCGCCACTAAACTCCCTCCAACACAAGATACTGATGAGGTATTTATTGTTCTTATTCTTTTAGTCTCTATATTACATGGGTGTTTTCTTATTTATGCTGCCTTCCGCAGGACATCTCGGTCGACACAACCGTTACTGTAAATGCTGATCATGCCACGACTACTACTGGAAATCCCCCTGAAACGATGCCTCTTTTTAGCCCTTAAAAGGTCGATGAATTCCAAGTGGTGTCGACAGAAGAAGACCCAGCGGCGAAAACACCCCATGTTGACCACACCAATAATGAGGCTAATTGGGATGGTACGCCACTGGCGGCAAAGAAAACCCTATGATTATCCCAACCATTGCCGAAAGAACCTCGACTCCCCTAGGTTCTGCTGAAGGCAGCCCTTCTGTTGAAAAGATGCCTACCCTAGAGGAAATCTTAGCTATGAAAAAGTCAAACCCAGCAGAGACTCTGAAGGCTCTTCTCAAGCTTCGCCAGTTGATTATGGATACCACCTCTACTGGTTCGGAGGACACTCTCAACCCAAAGATGGATGATTCTTTCGTCCTAAAACTTCAACAATTAAGGACATATTTGTTTGAGGATAAGTTCCGGGACGCAGTTGTAGAAGAGTCAGTTGTAGCTTGCAACGTCTTTAAAGTATTGGATGAACTCTCTCATTTTAGAGTGCCTGCCTCTATGGCCAAGTATTTCATTGAGTTCGAGGCCTTCTTTACTTAGCTGGCAAAAGACCTATCAATGTGCAAGCAAGCTGATGCTCAAATTAGGGGGAAGATTAATAAAATGAAATGAGAGTGGTATTTCAGCTCCCTTTGTAAGAAAAAACTTGAAGATTTTAAAACCACAAAAAGAGAGTGCTCTGACAAGCATTGTGCCTTCGACCAGAAGATATTTGATTATCAAGCTCAGATGGCGGAACTTGAGAGAAAGATTGCTGAAGTTGAAAAACAGAAGACTTCTTTGGATTCTGGCAGACCTCTACCGGCTCAGGAGGTTATCGACCAGGAAGTGTCTCAGCGGATAGCTCACGTCGAAACTGCCCTCGAGCTAAAGATGACTATCGACCAAATGCGGCAGACACAATTTCTTTTGGAAAGTAAAGTGGATCATGAAAGAGCCCCTTTTGAAGACTTTAAGTCAAAGTTTCCAGCATAGTCGTATTTTTCTTTTAGTTGACAAATGTTTTTTTTGTAACTCCATTTTGGAGCTCTTTTGTAAACTATGTTAGCCTTCCACCAACATAGGCCAATTATCAATGAAACATTATTTTTGGATTTGAACCTCTTCTAACATAGGTCTATATTTTTTCAAATATTTCTCATTTACTCTTATGACTTGTTGGTCCCCATCTATCTCTTGGACCTCGTACGCGTTGTTACTGAATGTTTGGGTTACTTGGAATGGTCCTTCCTAATTTGGTGGCCACTTTCCTAACATTCGATTCCGTCGATCCACAGGAAATATTGCCTTCCATACATAATCATTGACTGCAAAGGTCTTTTTCCTGACCTTCTTATTGTATGCTTTGGCCACCCGTGTCTTTTGGCGTAATAGCCTATCTAGCGCTACCATCCTTTCTTCATCTAAGTCCACCATTTTGTCTAGCATCATGCTCCAATATTGCTCCGATGGAATGTCATGCTGACATTTCACTCTAATTGACTGTAAACAAATATCTGCTAGCAAAACAGTTGTAAGAACACAGATTGTTTCTTAGTTATATCTCTATGTTTTGATGATAACACTTATGAATTTTGTATTCAAGAATTATATACTCTAAATTTGTTCTAGACTGTTTGCTACAGGTACTAAAGAAAATATTCTTAAAAGAGCAAATTTGGATCTGAACAATGTTATTATGAAAGGCTTCATAGGTTCAAGAGCATCTTAAATGAAGATCTGAACGCTGCTTCCAGAAGAATCTGATTACTGTCTTTTGAAGATTCTGAAGCAGGAGCCTCTAAAGAATAGAAGACTCTGCTCTGATGGATTTACACGCTCAACCTATAAGCAATTACTAAAACTGAAATTCAGACATTTTATTAACTTACTTTGAATTTAAGTCTTTCAGATTACATTGATATATCTGACATAATTCATTGAAGTTACCCTGAGACTGTTTCAACCAGAACCTGATCCTCCAAAGAAAATCTAAGTATTCAATCAACTCTGATATCTTACTCTGATACATTTATTCTGAAAAAGAATTCAAGCAAGATGATAACCAGGCGCTCTGACTAAAGGAAGTCATATTTATCTGGCATCAAGATTTGATTCTGAACTCTTTCATTAGGCTCTGAATCTGAAATATACTTAATCAGAAAGGGAAGTATTCTATCCTGTTGAAGTATTTATTTCAGGGGGAGATTGTTAATCTCAGGGGGAGTTATAATTCATACTATTTATTGAACAAAATTTCTCATGTTTTGTCATCATCAAAAAGGGGGAGATTGTAAGAACACAGATTGTTTCTTAGTTATATCTCTATGTTTTAATGATAACACTTATGAATTTTGTATTCAAGAATTATATACTCTAAATTTCTTCTAGACTGTTTGCTACAGGTACTAAAGAAAATATTCTTAAAAGAGCAAATTTGGATCTGAACAATGTTATTATGAAAGGCTTCATAGGTTCAAGAGCATCTTAAATGAAGATCTGAACGCTGCTTCCATAAGAATCTGATTACTGTCTTTTGAAGATTCTGAAGCATGAGCCTCTAAAGAATAGAAGACTCTGCTCTGATGGATTTACACGCTCAAGCACACAAGCTGCACATACTCTGATTCAGCTCAATCTGAAGAACATCCAAGACTCTGAAGATCCAGAAGATCTCTACTCTGGAGACTCTGAAGATTCAGATTCTAATGTTGAAAGCTGAACTTACTTAGTGAAGAAGATTTAAATATGTACGTTGGCTTATCTCAACAGCTCTTTCCTCTTTTGTGCTAGACACAAGGACACAGACAAAAAGGTTTTATCTGTGCATTCCATTCTAAGGAAAGCTTCTGCAAAGTGAAGACAAAAGGCATCAGGCTTGTTTCAGCACAGCCTCCAATGTAAAGACAAAAGGCTTCAGGCTTTTCTGCACAGCCTTCAACGTTAACAAGACTTCATGGATCTAAGTGCCTATATAAAGAAGTCCACTCCATCTTCTTCAGTATCGAACTTCTAGCAAAATCACTCATCAAAGCAAAACTCTCAAAGCTCTTATTATTTTATTTTGCTATAACATTGTTCTTAACTTAAGAGAAATATCACAGTTGTGATAACAGCTTATTAGAAGCATTCATACTCTTGTAAAAGTTTTACATTGTTTGTAAAAGGTTTTCCTTAAGAGGATCCAGTTGGGATCAGTTGCTCTTGAGAAGACTAAGAACAGTTGTTCTTAGGTGTTACTATTGTAATCTGTTTGATTAAATAGTGGATTAAGTCCTTGGCAGAGAAAGGCAAATCACTCTTGAGAGGGTGGACTGGAGTAGTTGTATTCAACGAACCAGGATAAAAATATCTGTGTTTAAATCTTTGATTTTTAGAATTACTTATTCAACCCCCCCCCCCCTTCTAAGTAATTTTCTCACCTTCAGTTGGTATCAGAGCTCCGGTTCTGCGTGTGCTACCACTTAACCGTGTCAGTAAAGATCCAGTGAGAAAAGTTACTTTTTTATATATTTGTTTGTCATTATGGGTGACACATCTACATCTAACTGTAACAAATACGAAGGAGATAGAATCAGCACAAAACCTCCCATGTTTGATGGAGAAAAATTTGATTACTGGAAGGACAGGATAGAAAGTTTCTTCCTGGGGTATGATGCTGATTTGTGGGACTTGGTTATTGATGGCTATGAACATCCTACAAATGAGGATGGCAAGAAAGTTGACAGAAAATCAATGACAGAAGTCCAGAAGAAGGATTTCAAGAATCACCATAAAGCTAGGACAATATTGCTTAATGCAATCTCTCATACTGAGTATGAGAAGATTACTAACAGAGAAACAGCTCATGGAATGTTTGAGTCACTTAAAATGACTCATGAAGGAAATTCTCAAGTGAAGGAGACCAAAGCTCTGGCGCTTATACAGAAGTATGAAGCGTTCAAAATGGAAGAATCTAAAAATATAGAAACTATGTTTTCTAGATTCCAGATCCTTACTGCTGGTCTAAAGGTTCTAGACAAGGGATACTCTACATCAGATCACGTAAAGAAAATCATCAGAAGTATGCCTACCAGATGGAGACCAATGGTGACTGCCTTGAAGATGGCTAAAGATCTGAACAAGATCTCTCTAGAAGAACTCATCAGCTCACTGAGGAGCCATGAGATTGAGCTTGAGGAAGATGAACCTCAGAAGAAAGAAAAAGGTAAATCTATTGCATTAAAATCTAACAAAACTGCTAAAGCTTTGCAGGTCATTCAAGAAAGCTCTGAAGAATCTTCTTCTGAAGAAGAAGATGAGTTATCCATGCTGTCCAGAAGGATCAACAGGCTCTGGAAGCACAACGGAAAGAAATTCAACAACTTCAGAAAATCTGATCATAGAAAGGAATCTTCTGGGCACAGAAGATCTGGCAAGAAAGAAGTTGTATGCTATGAGTGCAAAGAGCCTGGGCATTATAAGAATGATTGCCCCAAACTTCAAAGAGAAAAACCCAAGAAGAAGGTCGACAAAAAGAAGAAGGTTCTGATGGCAACATGGGATGACTCAGATGATTCTGAATCATCTTCTGGATCAGAAGAAGAATGTGCAAATGTTGCACTAATGGCCAGCACGGAAGATCAAGAGGAAGGAACCTCAGGATATGAATCAGATTCTGAATCTGATGATGATGCAAAAGAGGTAATGGCTAAACTTTCCAAAGAAGAACTTACAAAAGTTTTAACAGAAGTTCTTAAAAGTTACAACAACATCAAACTCAAATACAAGAAGCTAAAAAGCAATCTTGAATCTGAGATTGATCTTCTGAAAACAGAACTTGTTGAGCAAAAAGAAATAAATTTGAAAATCAAAAATGACTTTGAAAAAACTCAGCAAGAATCTGAATCTGAGACTAAGTCATGTGAAAATATTTTAGAAAAATATGACTCCAGTTTTCAGAGATTTCTCACTAAGAGCATAGACAGAAGTAAGATGGCTTCCATGATCTATGGTGTTAGTGGAAACAACAGAAGAGGCATTGGATATGAATCTTCATCTGGAAGCAATCCAAAACCTGTTGACAAACTTTTCATCAGGAAGACACCTCTGTATTCTCAATTCAAATTTGGCCACTTGAATGACATTAAACACACAAGCTCTGAGAAGAATACTTATGTGTTTAAACCCAAGGCAAGCCAGAATAAACATTATGTTGTAAAACAGAAGTTTAGGCAAACCTACAAACCAACTAACCCCAAAGGACCCAAGAAGGTCTGGGTACCTAAAAACAAAATAATTCTTGTTGCAGATGTTCTTAGCAGCAAGATCCGGACGCCAGTCATGGTACCTGGACTCTGGATGCTCACGACACATGACAGGAGAAAGGTCTATGTTCCAAAGCCTGGAACTTAGATCTGGAGGTGACGTGAAGTTTGGAGGGAACCAGAAAGGCAAGATCATTGGATCTGGCACTGTTGGAAATGGTAAACTTCCCTCTATAACTAATGTTTTACTTGTTGAAGGTCTAAAACATAACTTATTGTCCATAAGTCAATTAAGTGACAATGGTTATGATATTACCTTTAATCAAAAATGTTGTAAAGCTATATGTCAAAAGGATGGCTCTATCCTATTTAGTGGTAAGAGGAAAAACAACATTTATAAAATAAACCTTTCAGAACTCATAGTTCAAAATGTTAAATGCCTATTGTCTGTTAATGAAGAGCAATGGGTCTGGCACAGAAGATTGGGCCATATTAATATGAGACGTATATCTCAGATTAATAAACTTAATCTTGTCAGAGGACTCTCTGATCTGAAGTTCACTTCAGATGCTCTTTGTGAAGCATGCCAAAAAGGGAAGTTTTCTAAAACATCTTTTAAATCAAAAAATGTTGTTTCTACTTCCAAACCACTAGAACTACTTCATATTGATCTGTTTGGACCAGTGAAAACTGCATCCATCAGAGGCAAGAAGTATGGATTAGTCATTGTTGATGACTATAGTAGATGGACATGGGTAAAGTTCTTAAAACACAAGGACGAGTCACATGCTGTGTTCTTTGACTTCTGCAAGCAAGTCCAGACTGAAAAAGATTTCAAAATTGTAAAAGTCAGAAGTGATCAAGGAGGTGAATTTGAAAATAAATATTTTGAAAAATATTTTTCTGAAAATGGCATTGCTCATGATTTTTCCTGTCCTAGAACTCCACAACAAAATGGGATTGTAGAGAGGAAAAACAGGACTCTGCAAGAAATGGCCAGAACCATGATCAATGAGACAAATCTGGCAAAACACTTTTGGGCAGAAGCAATCAACACAGCGTGTTATATTCAGAACAGAGTGTCTATAAGGCCTCTTCTGAAGAAGACTCCATATGAACTGTGGAAGAACAGAAAGCCTAACATTTCTTATTTTCATCCTTTTGGATGTACTTGTTATATACTTAACACTAAAGAAAATCTTAACAAGTTTGATTCCAAAGCACAAAAGTGTTTCATGCTTGGTTATTCTGAACGCTCTAAAGGCTACAGAGTTTTCAATTCTGAAACACAGATTGTGGAAGAATCTATTCATGTAAGATTTGATGATAAGCTTGGCTCTGAAAAGCCAAAGCAGTTTGACAATTCTGCAGACAGAGAAGTGATTCTCACAGACTCTGAAGGATCAGAGGCAGAAAAGGCTAAAGAAAAGGAATCTGAAGCAACTCCAGATGCTATTCGCCTATCTTCTCAATCGGACAACTTACACATTTCTGAAAGATCAAATGTCAGAGGATCTTCTTCTAGAATTAAGGCATCTCACCCAGAAGATGTGATCATTGGAAAGAAAGATGATACAATTAGGACAAGATCCTATCTCAGAACATCTGAATCTTCATTGTTTGGCTTAGTATCAATAATTGAACCAACATCTGTGGATGAGGCTCTGAAAGATAATGAATGGATTATTGCCATGCAAGAAGAGCTAAATCAATTCACCAGAAATGAAGTTTAGGATCTGGTTCCTAGACCTAAAGGATTCAATGTTATTGGAACAAAATGGGTCTTCAGGAATAAGTTGAATGAAAAGGGAGAAGTAGAAAGGAATAAGGCAAGGCTGGTTGCTCAAGGATACAGTCAACAAGAAGGTATTGATTACACTGAGACATATGCTCCAGTGGCAAGGTTAGAATCTATTCGTCTTCTTATTTCATTTGCTGCACAGAATAACATCACTCTGTATCAGATGGATGTTAAAAGTGCTTTTCTTAATGGTATTATAGAAGAAGAAGTATATGTCCACCAACCTCCTGGTTTTGAAAGTGAAAACTTTCCAGATCATGTTTTCAAATTAAAGAAATCTCTTTATGGATTAAAACAAGCTCCCAGAGCTTGGTATGAGAGGTTGAGCAACTTCCTTCTGAAGAAAAATTTTATCAGAGGAAAAGTGGATACAACTTTATTCTGTAAAACTGTTAAGAAAGATTTGTTGATTTGTCAAATTTATGTAGATGACATTATTTTTGGATCAACAAATATTACGCTTGGAAAGGAGTTTGCTAAATGTATGCAGGAAGAATTTGAAATGAGCATGATGGGAGAATTGAGATTCTTCTTGGGAATCCAAGTCAACCAGACTCCAGAGTGCACCTACATACATCAAACCAAATATGTTAAAGAGCTTCTGAAGAAGTTCAACATGGTTGATAGCAAAATGGCAAAGACTCCAATGCACCCTACAAGCACTCTAGGTAAGGAAGAGGTAAGTAAGAAGGTAGATCAAAAACTCTACAGAGGAATGATAGGATCTCTTCTATACTTGACTGCTTCTAGACCAAATATTCTGTTTAGTGTCTGCTTATGTGCAAGATTCCAATCAGATCCTAGAGTATCACACTTAACAGCTGTTAAGAGGATTCTAAGGTATCTGAAAGGTACTACTAACATGGGTTTGTGTTACAGAAGATCTGATGAATTTTCATTAGTTGGATTCTGTGATGCTGATTATGCTGGAGACAGAGTTGAACGTAAAAGCACTTCTGGAAGCTGTCAGTTTCTTGGAAGTCATCTGATCTCATGGTACATCAAGAAGCAACCTACTATTGCACTATCAACTACAGAGGCAGAATACATTGCTGCTGCTGGATGTTGTACGCAGATGCTCTGGATGAAGAGTCAATTAGAAGATTATCAAATCTATGAGAATGCACATACAAAGCAAACACGTGTCACTCAGTATCTGAAACGATGGAGTGCTCAACTGAATTGACGTTTGAGGTATTGCTTTGAAAATCTCATTTTTCTTGGTTTTCCCCCCAGCTGTCATAAATTTAAAGTGAAATGATTATTTTCATTAAATGTTGTCCAAACGTGCGTATGTGTCTTTTGTTGTGCCCAATGCTTGATTTTTGGTTCTCTATAAATATCACCTATCACACTATTTTCACACTTTCCACATTCACTGCATTCATGCGTTTCTGTTCTCTCTTCAAACTCTACCAAAACCCTAAACCTAAACCAAGATCTTCTTCTTCAATGGCTTCTACTTCAAACACTGCTGCAAAATCCAACAAGACTATAATGTACAAAGAACCATAACAAACCTTATTTACTCCTGTGGCAGATCTTGAGGTTCTATGTGAAAGCTTCATTGATCTTGATTCATTAAAGGAAAATGGGTTTGACCTAACTCCTGCCATTAAAGCTCAAGGTTGGGAGAAATACTTTGAAAGATTGATGGGTCCTGTATATCCATCACTGGTAAAGGAATTCTGGATTCATGCAAGCGCTGGTCCTAAGTTTATTCATTCATCGGTTCTTGGAATGGAGATAGTTATTACTGAGAAACTGATCAGGCAACTGTTCAGTTATACCGAATCTGATGGAGTTTCAAACCTTGCTTCTTCTCGTATCGATATGGCTAGGGTTTATGAAGAAATTACTATAGCTGGAATGCCATCAAGTAAGGTTAAAGATCTGAAACCCATCTATAGGATCTGGGCAAAAATATTTATGAGTACATTTTTTCACAGAAAACCATCCAACTCACCAGACTATGTGAGTTCGGAACATCTGTATTTCATGTACTGCATCAGCCAGAATGTCAAAGTGGATCTACCGTATCTAATCTTCAGTCATCTACTAACTCATGTCAAAGAAACCAGAGAGGAGGTAAGAGCTAAAGCTGGGAAAGTTAGAACTTGGATACCCCTGGGAAGATTGATTTCAGACATCCTTGTTGAAAACAAGCTGGTACAGCATCTGACAGATGCAAAGATTACAGAAGATCTGACTTACATCATTGGATCTGAAATAAATGGACTCAATCTGAAAAGGATGAAAATCATTTCAGAATTGAAAGGACAACTAAGGAAGATAAACTCTGAAGAGGTTCAAGGCAGAAGAATTCCTGTGGAAGACTTTCCACTATTCAGTGCAGATGAACCAAAGGAATTTGTCTGGATGTACATTACAGAATGTCTAAAGGAAGGAATTCCTCTACCTACTAATCTTGTTCAGAAACCAGGAGAAGAATTGCTCAATCTGATGAAGGAAAGGCGTAGTAAGAGGAAAGCTGAAGAAGGATCAGTTCAGAAGAAGAGAAAAGCATCTGAAGTTTCAAGAAAGAAGAAGAAAGAAGGAAAGAAAGCCAGAATCAGTTCTAGAGAAGCCACTCTGGAAGAGATCAAAGACACCATTCATCAGGTATTAGCATCTGATCCTACACCTACTGTTCATTCACCCCTTTCATCACCTCAACTCTCTCCAAACCTTAGACAAAGAACTTCTAAACCCAAACAGTTTGTCAATCTTTCATCTGAACCACTCTCCTCTGAACCAGTAAATTTACAACCATCTCCTGTACCAATTCCATCTGAACCACAACCTCAAACAATTCAATCAGAAATTCCACCAACAGAACCAACTCAACCAGAAAACACTCAAACAGAAATTCCACAACCAACTATGTCACAACCAGAAAATTCCCAATTAGAGACTCTCCAACCAGAAACAATTATTTCAGAACAAAACCAACCAGAGATTGTTCAAACTGAACACTCTGAACAAACAATTCCCTCATAAGATCCAAATCTTTTTGACAATATTCTTGATATACAACCCCTCAATCAATCAATTATAATTTCTTCAACATCTGTTCACTCAGATGAATCTTCTGATTCATCTGATTCATCTGATTGTGATTCAGAGTCACTCAAACAAGCTCGTTCTGAAAGTGTTATGAAGGAACATCTTAACATTTCCATGTTTCATACTCCACCAAACTCTCCACCTCATCAACAACCATCTGAAATTCAACATTCTGAAACTCAAACATCTGGAACCCAAACCATTCCTCAACCACCTGAAACCAATCCATCTGAAACTCAGCCTTTTCCTTCACCATCTGAACTCCCTCAATCTGACATCCACACTTCTCAACCACCATCACCACAACCATCTGAACCTACTCCTGTTAACACCCCTAATCCTTTTTCCTCTGAACAGTCAGATCTAGGATCTTGTGTTAATACTATGTTTGAAATTTTCAAAAAGGAGTTAGATTCTGAATATGATCGTGTTAAGGATGTATGTATGTCTAGTTTGGATACAACTGTTTCAAATACTGCTTGGAAGCGCTTCATCTGGATGTTCAACAAAGCTGCCTTAAAAGTTAGAGCTAAATGCTCTAAGCTTGCTAAGACTAAATTTGCAGAATTAATCAAGGTAACTCTAATGAACATGCCTCCTCCTCCTCCTGTGTTACTTTTGGAAGCTGCTCCTCCAGTAGTTCCTGAATCTGAAATGGTTGAACAAGCTTCTAATGAAAATCAATCTGAAGGGAACTCTGCTGCTACTGCATCCGCTCCGTCTTCATCTGTGGTTGCAGAACTTGTGAATGATGTGAAGGATATAAAGGACTGGATGATCAAGCAAGAGAAGACAACTGATGAAATCAAGACCTGGATGTCTAAGCAAGAAGAGTCAGCTGCCAAGATGACAGAAGCTTCTGACCCTTATTGCCTCTCGCCAGACTTAGTTTTATTTGTTGTTTTGCACATGAACTGCCTTTGCTGTTTGTTTTTTGTTGTGTTATGTGTTTTGGCTTCTGCCTGTTTGACTGTGAACTTTGGTTTGTTTAATTGCATGATAATGTGTTTGCTCCTACATGCCTCTTTTCTTCTGTATCTTTCTGTCTTTGAAAATCTTTTTGATTATGACAAAAAGGGGGAGAAAAAGAGAAACTGAGTGTTCAACCTATAAGCAATTACTAAAACTGAAATTCAGACATTTTATTAACTTACTTTGAATTTAAGTCTTTCAGATTACATTGATATATCTGACATAATTCATTGAAGTTACCCTGAGACTGTTTCAACCAGAACCTGATCCTCCAAAGAAAATCTAAGTATTCAATCAACTCTGATATCTTACTCTGATACATTTATTCTGAAAAAGAATTCAAGCAAGATGATAACCAGGCGCTCTGACTAAAGGAAGTCATATTTATCTGGCATCAAGATTTGATTCTGAACTCTTTCATTAGGCTCTGAATCTGAAATATACTTAATCAGAAAGGGAAGTATTCTATCCTGTTGAAGTATTTATTTCAGGGGGAGATTGTTAATCTCAGGGGGAGTTATAATTCATACTATTTATTGAACAAAATTTCTCATGTTTTGTCATCATCAAAAAGGGGGAGATTGTAAGAACACAGATTGTTTCTTAGTTATATCTCTATGTTTTAATGATAACACTTATGAATTTTGTATTCAAGAATTATATACTCTAAATTTCTTCTAGACTGTTTGCTACAGGTACTAAAGAAAATATTCTTAAAAGAGCAAATTTGGATCTGAACAATGTTATTATGAAAGGCTTCATAGGTTCAAGAGCATCTTAAATGAAGATCTGAACGCTGCTTCCATAAGAATCTGATTACTGTCTTTTGAAGATTCTGAAGCATGAGCCTCTAAAGAATAGAAGACTCTGCTCTGATGGATTTACACACTCAAGCACACAAGCTGCACATACTCTGATTCAGCTCAATCTGAAGAACATCCAAGACTCTGAAGATCCAGAAGATCTCTACTCTGGAGACTCTGAAGATTCAGATTCTAATGTTGAAAGCTGAACTTACTTAGTGAAGAAGATTTAAATATGTACGTTGGCTTATCTCAACAGCTCTTTCCTCTTTTGTGCTAGACACAAGGACACAGACAAAAAGGTTTTATCTGTGCATTCCATTCTAAGGAAAGCTTCTGCAAAGTGAAGACAAAAGGCATCAGGCTTGTTTCAGCACAGCCTCCAATGTAAAGACAAAAGGCTTCAGGCTTTTCTGCACAGCCTTCAACGTTAACAAGACTTCATGGATCTAAGTGCCTATATAAAGAAGTCCACTCCATCTTCTTCAGTATCGAACTTCTAGCAAAATCATTCATCAAAGCAAAACTCTCAAAGCTCTTATTATTTTATTTTGCTATAACATTGTTCTTAACTTAAGAGAAATATCACAGTTGTGATAACAGCTTATTAGAAGCATTCATACTCTTGTAAAAGTTTTACATTGTTTGTAAAAGGTTTTCCTTAAGAGGATCCAGTTGGGATCAGTTGCTCTTGAGAAGACTAAGAACAGTTGTTCTTAGGTGTTACTATTGTAATCTGTTTGATTAAATAGTGGATTAAGTCCTTGACAGAGAAAGGCAAATCACTCTTGAGAGGGTGGACTGGAGTAGTTGTATTCAACGAACCAGGATAAAAATATCTGTGTTTAAATCTTTGATTTTTAGAATTACTTATTCAACCCCCCCCCCCTTCTAAGTAATTTTCTCACCTTCAACAGCATCATGACCGAATGTCAAATGAAACAGATTTGAATTGGTCGACTCCTTAGGGGACGTTTGACATGCCCATAAAATTTGATCTAACGTTCTATGTTAGTTCTTGGGCTTCTTGGAAACGTGTTTCTTAATGAGTCCAATTACCACTTTGTTGGCAGCTTCAACTTGACTGTTGCCTGAACATAATATGGTGTCGAAGTGATCAACTTAAAACCTATCTCTGTTGTAAATTTATGCATCTTCTAGCCAACAAACACAGAACCTTGGTCTGTCATGATGGTTTCAGGAATCCCAAATCTGTACAAAATATGGTTATGGATAAATTCAACCACAGTCTCTTGGTCTACTTTTACCAAAGGTACAACCTCTATCCACTTTGTGAAATAGTCTATTCCTACAAGGATGAATTTGTGTTGTTTCGACGAGCCTGGTAAAATTTCTCCTATAATATCCAACGCCCAACCACGAAAGAGCCATGGTTTAATGATGGTGTGCAATTCACTAGCTGGCACGTGCTGGACGTTTGCGTGTCTTTGAAAATCTTGGCACCTCTTTGCAAAGTCTATGAAATCTTTGAGCATGCTTGACCAATACACACCTTGTCAAAACAGTAGCCATTTCATTTTATGGCTAGCTTGGTGAGCCCCGCATGTCCCACTATGGACTTCCGCAATTGCTAAATACGCGTCTGCGTCCCCAGACACTTAAGCAACATCCCTTGTTGCGTCTTTTTTAATAACTCATTCCCCATTAGGACGTAACTTAAAGCTATGTACTTAATCTTTCTATCAGCCCTTCCCACCAAATTTTCCAAATACTCGACAATTGATTTTCTCCAGTCTGACGGTGATAGATTGCAGATAACGAAGATTTCAAAGTTTCCCAAACTTTCAATTAAATTCTCTGTCGAGATGTTTTCCCCACCGGCTTCTATCAAGTCTGATGATGGTAGTACCTTAGATACCATCTTTTTCTTAATTTCAATGAAGTCTCTCAGCCATCCCGCTGACACTTTATACCCAGAGGCGATTTGCATTAAATCATTGGCCTCTTGATTTTCTATCCTGGGCATGTGTATAATGCTAACAACCTCGAAGCATTCCAAGAGTCGTTTCTCCATCGTGAAGTACACCACGAGTTATTCCTTGACGCATTTATACTCTCTCGTGATCTGTTTAATCACCAGTTCAAAGTTGTCTTTTATTTCGACTCTCTTGGAACCCAGATCCTTAAGGATCTTGAGGCCAGTGATCAAGGCTTCATATTCTTCCTCATTATTAGAACATTTTCCGTCGACTCTACATTTGAATCTAGTAGGACATCCGTGCGGGGATATTATCAAGATTGCAATACCTGTTCCATTCTTATGACTTGATCCGTTAAAGTATAACTTCCAAGGATCTGCATTGACCATCCACAATAATGATTCGACCACTGCATGGTCGACAATAAAGTCTGCCACTATTTTTCCTTTCATTTCTCTTAGAGGTACATACGTTAATGCGAATTCAGTTAGTGCTAGTGCCTACTTCCCAATTCGACTATGCAGAATGGTTTAGACAACATATGCTTAATAATATCAAAATGATACGAAACATAAACCTCAACTGGTTTAATATATTGTTGGCTTAAATATACTTTTAGTCCCCCTATTTACAAAATTTTAACATTTTAGTTCCCCTTTTAGTTTTTCCAACCTTTTAGTCCCTTAAGTTGTCACTTTTTGGGATTTTTTTAGTCCCCCTCCTATTTTGATTATGTGGTGCTCAAAATGGTGGTTGGGCATGGTCAGTTAGATGCCAAGTCATTTAAATAGTTGCCAAGTTAATGACATGGCATAAAATTTGTATTTTCATTATTTTTTAAACCTGTAAACGAATTTGAAATGTGTTTAAATATCAAAGAGCCCTAATTTCTTCATAATTTCCCTAATTTCTTCAGCTGCTTCCATAACCTCATCAACAATCTGCGAACAAATTGCAAAGACATCATGGAATGTAAAGAGCAAGGAAGAACGAAAAGCAAGGAAGAAGTGAAATACGGTATGAGGTAAGTGAAACTTTTTTTACTGGAATTAGGGTTTATGGTCTCATCTTCGTTTCTTTATTCATAATGTGGTCCGTTTTTCATTTTCTTTATTATGAACGTGAGTCCCAAAATATGTTGTTTATTATCAATGTTGGACCAAATAATGTTTTTTAGACTAAATTATGGTTTATTAAGAATGTGGTCTCCAATATTGATGTTTATTATGAACCCTTGTTTCTATTACAGACCAAGTCAAAAGCAAGGCATTAGGATATGATTTCATCTTAGGGGAAAGTTAGTGTCTGAACCTATGAAGTGGTATGTTAACAGGGTAATTTCTTAAATGAACTGGGAATGGGATATGGATTATGTGTCGTATATGCAATTGAGAGAGTTGATTCACAATAAGGGATATACCAACATTAAGTGTTTATGGTATTGGAACCCCAAGTATAGTTTTTCGCGTGGCCTTAGACCCCTAAATTTTGATCAAGATGTGTTGAAATTTGTTGCTGATGTTAAGGATTATGATGTTGTAGATGTGTATATAGAGCACTTAATTTGTACTTCATATATTATATATGAGGCTGAGCTAGGAAAGGAAGATGTGGATGGAAAGGAATATGAGAATGTGGAGGGAAAGGAACATGAGAATGTGGAGGCTAAGGAATATAGAATATGGAGGGAAATGAGAATGTGGAGGGAAAGGAAGATGAGAATGTGGATGGAAAGGAAGATGAGAATATGGAGGGTAATGAAGATGTTGACTCTATGGAAGATAGGGATGTGGAGGGAAATGAACATGAGAATGTGGAGGTTGGAATAGGAAAGGAAGATGATAATGTGAATGGAAAGGAACATGACAATGTGGATGATAATGGCGATTCATTAAGTGAAGGTAACAATGAATATGTTGCAAGTGAAGGTGAGAATGATTCATCAAGTGAAGGTGAGGATGACTATGTTAAAAGTGAGTATGACACTAATTCAATCAATGTGGATTGGACCACAGTGCTACAAGGTTATGAAAATGTGTGGCAAGCTGCTAAGATAGTGTGTCAAGATTGTGATCATGACTCTGATCAGCTACATACACCTCCTACTAAGACATAGCCCTAATATGAAACCTGTGGGTTTGATTATTGAGTCATTTGACAGATAGGGAATGAAATTGTCCCATGATCAAGCATATAGAGCCAAAAGGAAGGAAATGGATATGATTCAAGGAGCTGGAATTGATTAATTTTTACATTTGAGAAGTTATGCTGAAGAGCTGCTTAAATGAAACCCCAATAGTACAGTTCTGGTGCAGTGTGATGACTCTAAGGAAGGACCTATGTTTGAAAGGATATATATTTGTTTGGAAGCCTGAAAGTATGGATTTACCAAATAATGTAGGCCACTTATAGGGTTAGATGCTTGTTTTTTGAAGGGTGACTTTGGTGGGCAATTGATGGCAGCCATAGGCGGGGATGGAAACAATGAGATTTTTCCTATTGCATATGCTATTGTGGAAGCAGAGACAAAAGCATCTTGGGAGTGGTTCATATACCTTCTACTTGAAGACTTATATGAAATCAAGCACAGAGCTTATACCTTCATTTCAGATGAGCAAAAGGTATCCCTTACATATTCATTTAATAATATTATAATGTCATAATATTGTAATGTCATACTTTGTAGGGTTTAGTACCAGCTGTTCAAAGTGTAAGTGAACATGTGGAGCAAATACTATGTGTGAAGCATCTCTATAGCAATTGGAAAAAGAAACATCCAGGACTTGAATGAAAAGAGGCAGTGTGAAGTGCTGCAAGAGCTACAACCATTCCAGTATGGGAGAGGGCAATGCAACGATTAAAATCTTTCAAAGAAGCAGCTTGGAAGGATATGTTGGACATCACTACTCACTTACGGACCAGGTCACATTTCAAAACATACTCTAAGTGTGATCTACAAGTTAATAATATGTATGAGGCCTTCAATAGGGCAATTCAAGAGTGTAGGGATAAACCCATAATCACTTTGTTGGATGGTATTAAACATTACTTGACTAAGAGGATTACTAGTCAAAAGGAGCTTATGAATACATAACTGGTGATATTTGCCCTAGAATTCAATTGCTTCTTGAAAATAAAAAAAACATGCACAATCTTAGACACCCACATGGCATGGTGATGATGATTTGTCCATCTTTGGTGTCACCAATGGCATAGAGACATACTCTGTAGATCTGAAATAGCAGACATGTGCTTGCAGAAAATGAGATTTGACTGGTATTCCATGTAGTCATGCCATATCATGTATATGGAAAAACAAGAAAAAACCTGAAGATTATGTCTCTGAGTATTACAGGTTTGTGCATTCACCATATAAATCTGTTTATTATGTTTGCTTAGTATGACTAAATCTGTTTATTATTAGTTGTGCAGGAAGTCTTTTTTCAATATAGTTATTCACATATAATATACCCTACAAATAGGCCCCAACTATGGCCTTTGTTGGAGGGTCAGGTACCAATCAAACCACCAGTGCTCAGAAGGGCCATTGGTCGACCCAAGAAGCTGAGGAACAAAGTGAACAATGAACCAAGAAATCCACATGTACTTCCTAGGAAGATTACAATTGTGAGCTGTCATAAATGTGGTGCCATGTGACACAACAAAATGAGTTGCAAAGGAAAAAAGGCTGCTGAGATAGTCATTCCCAAAGGTGGTAACAAGAAGAAGGGCAATGCATAAAAGGATGGAAAGAGACAGAAACTTGAAACAAAAGGTGGAAAGAAGGCAAAGGCAGTTGTAACAGAAATTGGGAACTCATCACAAGCACATCAACATTCTCAAGATTAGTTCAAATTAGGTTCTATATGCTTCATGTCAGTTTGTAATAGTTAGGTTTTATGACATTTTGTGGATTGTGTCACTTTGTAATCAGTTTGTGGTTTATGTAATAAGTTTGTAGTTATTTTGTAATCAGTTTATTGTCCATGTATTGGAACAAGTTATTTCCTATGTAATGACTTTAATGATATCTCTATGAAGTAACGCTCAATTTCAACTTCCTTTTCAATTAATTATACAATATTGCAACTGACATGTCCTTCAATTCATCACAACCTTCCTAAGTAATAACTATAATTGGAACATGTACTATGTAATGACTAATTGGAACATGTCCTATAATTGGAACATGTACAATCTGTAAACAAATGGATTACATTATTGGAACATGTACAATTATCGCACCTCGAAAATTCATTCGAAAACGCGACCCTCGCGTAAAAGGCGCGGAAATGCGGTTCGACAGAGTCGCCACCAAACTTTATTTATCCCGAATGAACGGGAGAGGAAAATATCGATAAAACCTCTTAAAAAAACGGAAGGAACACGGCCGTCGCAACCTAATGTTCCTGGGTTCGGGAGTCGGTTACGCAAGGGGAAGGTATTAGCACCCCTCACGTCTGTTGTACTCAACGGGAACCTCTTAACTCGGATTGTGATGAAAGTTAGCTAAGCTTAATTCTTCTCTTCTCAATACTAAAATACTATACGGTACTATAAAGGATAAAGACACTAGGGTAAAGGGGATGGTTAGAGGATAGGGTGCTCGCCAAGGATTGGGGCCCTTGTGCCTACATATGCTCATTCAGACGAGAATGAGAAATCAGAGCGTCATAGTTCGACTACGGGAAAGGATGGGGGAAACAGAAGATGGAGGGGATTGTGGAGGAAGATAGAAGTGTGCTCGCCAAGATCATCACAATCTTGTGCCTACGTATCTTACATTCAAGAGTGAATGAAGAATCAGAGCATACGTAGTTCGTGGTAATAACCACGAAAAGAAACGGGAAACAGGAGGATCGATAGAAGGTTGCTCACCAAGATCATCGCAATCTTGTGCCTACGCATCTTACATTCAAGAATGAATAAAGAATCAGAGCAGTCGTAGTTCGTGGTAACAACCACGAAAAGAAACGGGATTTAATGGGTTTGAAGGTGGGCACGGATGACGATTACTCGAATCTTAAGAAAGACTTCTCGGACCCAAGTTATCGGGAGAGTGAACCAAATACTTGGAGCTCTCTCTTTTTCATCTTGAAGATAAGGTTGTACTTGAAAGGGTGAGTTTGGACTGATGACGATTACTTGAAGCTTAAGAAAGACTTCTCGGACCCAAGTAATCGGGAGAGCGAACCAAAGACTTGGAACTCTCTCTTTTTCATCACAGAAGGGAATGTGTTTGAAAGGTGAGGTTGATCAGATGACGACTACTTGAAGCTTAAGAAAGACTTCTTGGACCCAAGTAGTCGGGAGAGCGAACCAAAGACTTGGAACTCTCTCTTTTTCATTGCAAAAGAAGGTTGTTTGAGTGGTATCTGAACGGGTGAGAGGTTGGATGATGATTGAACATTGTCGAGTTGCTAATGTTATTTAAAGGAGTCAATTGCTCACACATGAATAAGATAACTCGCATCCAAACAACCGAAAGCAAGATCAAAGACTTGAACCCACTCTTTATACCTTGATCATTATCATTGTAGGTAATTCAAGCAACGATAGTTAATTATCCCACGATCCACCTTGATCCAACACACAAGCCCTCCAGAAATCCTCTACATACTGGATAGTTTTCTTTGTCTACCCATCCGTCCACGGATGCTAGACAGATATTATCATCAACAGGTCGCTCAAAGCGTCTGCAACTCCCTCAAAATCCCACTGAAAAACTCTGATTCCCATCTGACACAACATTCGACGGTATCTCATACCACTTTGCAGCTTCCTCAATATATCTCCTAGATAGCTTCAGCACAGGATGATTAATCCTCATTGGTAAGAAATAAGTTAATCTTGTCGATCTATCCACAACCACTCAAATCAAATCATACCCCTTCAAATTCTTCGGAAAACCCGGCACAAAGTCTATGGAAATACTATTCCATCCCACTCGGGAATATTCAATAGTTGCATCCGACCCAACGGTCTCTGACGTTTATTCTCCGACATTCTAATAAGTCTAATCCAGTATATACAAACTCAATCACTCCTCTCTTCATCTGTGGTCCTCAAAATAATTCCTCAAATTCGGTCACACCTTCCCAGCACCTGCATGGATACTCCATTTATCTCAATGTCCTTCTTCCCGTGTACTTTCATCCAACTCACACTATTCAGAACACATACTCCATCCTGACATCTCATGATACCATTTCCATAAATCCAAAAATCACCTCCTCGACTTTTATCCCTTAAATTCAATCAATCTATTAACTCGGATTAGAATTCCGACCTCCTCGAATCTCATCGAGAATACCAATAGTCAGTCGTATCATATAAAGTTCAACTCCATGAGACATCTCTTCACAGACTACAATCATATTCTGAATTTACTCAATCAGTCCTAACTTCATTACCATCATCATCAGTACATATAGAGATTTCCAATGCAATAACTCAGTTACCACTTGGTCTCAATCGAATGGTAACTCAACCAAGACCATACTCTTTCAGAAGTCTCAAATATTTCCTCTGCATCATATTCAACTTCTCAAACCAAACAAATACCTTAAGATCTTAAGATCATTAACCATCTCAAATCTCAACTAAACAATTGAGGCTTCCAAACTTAGGTAGAAACACACAACAACACCCAACTCTAAATCACTTGTCTGATAATTCCCTTATGTACTTTAAGTTGCTTCAAAGCATAGCCAAAACTCGTTGATGTTGCACTTAACATATCTCTCAGTCATATTAACAAAGCATTACAGTGCAACAAATAGTTCCGTCAGATTCGGCAAGACCAACACACGAGCTATTGACAACTTTCCAAAAACTCTCTGAACTTCTTCACAGTGGCATATCACTACTTCTTCTCCAATACTGATAACACAAGTTCCCGATGCTCAACATGATCCTCTATATTCTTCGAATTATCAAACACATTCCATCAATAAATTAATTAATTTCCCTGCCACTACTTCACCATCACACAGAGCATTAAAATAACGTCCAACGCTCCGAATGGTGCCTCAAAAGACGAAAACAACATTTTCACACTCCGAAGGCCACTCAACGCATTTCAACTCTTGAAATTCCAAAGGTCTAATTATACCCGTATTGTACTCCACATTTTACTTTCCTTAATAATCACTGAAAGTCATTATACATTCTTATACTCGACTTCACACTTTGCTGTCGTAGCATACACACCAAACACAAGCCTCAACACAACTTAATCAATCTTAATTCCTTGGCCACTCAAACAAACGTATAATATGGAGCTTCCAATATCTGATTATTCTCTGCAACTAAGTCGATCACAACTCAACTTCACGTCTTGGCTGTTTATCCCTTATCTTGTCAGGATAATTCTCAGACTACCACAATCAAACGGTAAACCGACAACTCCTCCACTTCCATCAATACTCAATATTTCCATCGAAATCAAACATCTCATCACTGTCCTGCACCGACTCATCAAAACAATTCTCAAGTGCTCGGCTTTACTCAAGACAATTCACTGCACCACGCCATCTAAGCTTGCAAGACACATCTATCCCATCCAACACAATCCCAACTACTATCAACAAGAGATTAAGGGTGATCAGTTCCTCAATTTGTCAATAGACAGCCGAAACCATAATGGGGCATAAACCATCTTTACCAAACTATAATAGCGTTTAACTACACACTAAGCTACAACTCCACACTTGCAACCTTCTAAGGAATCACAAGCTTCTCCCCCACTTTGATCATTCCCACTTCTGCAAACGAAGATTAAACAACAAACATGTATCGACAGTGTTTTCATACACATGTCGCATACAAGGGAACGAATAACATTAAACAACATGGCCGGACGGACCGACCTGCTCTGATACCACTTTTGTAACACCCCCTTCTATACCCCACTTATATATGCATATAAAACAATTAAGCACATACAAATTATCAGAGTAAAAAGGTTTTATAATAAGGTATAAAAGAAGAATGCCACAATTTCACCAATAAAACACTTTCACATTTTTCTCCATAAGATATGTAACATTTTCAAAATTAAACGGAAGATCAAATCATTTAATCGTTTTCAAAATATTAATCCACGTACACACAAGTTAATCCAAATTAATACATCATATCAGTTAGATTACACAATCACATCAACTGATACATCGCAATGTATCACAAAAGAATGACTATACTAGTCTAACTACCCGGTGTTACATATCAGAGCAGCAGACTCAAAAGAATGAAGAATACTTCACAAAAGGGACTCCAGCATCCTAATCTGCAATGCCTCATAGAGCATTATAAAACAGCAGAAGGGTGAGAAATATAACCATAATAATCAATGCATAAGATTATATATATACAGGTATCATATAATTGCATTCTACATTTCTCACCACAAATTCATTTCATAGTTATATTTACCATATTAAACAAATATGAACATACCCAAACATATCCCTTCATACATATTCCCCGATCATCCAAAACTCATTATATTCACAAGCATATTTCATATATCCATGACATTTATGCTATTACCACGTCATCAAACAATGCACATATATCCACGATATATTCCCATGCATTTCTCACTATTATTAACGATGCACACATATCCACGATATGTTCCCATGCATCTCATACAATTATTAACGATGCACACATATCCACGATATGTTCCCATGCATCTCTCACAATTATTAACGATGCACACATATCCACGATATATTCCCATGCATCCCTCACAATTATTAACGATGCACACATATCCATGATATGTTCCCATGCATCCCTCACAATTCAATACAATATCATATTTAGCAAGCAATGCACGCATATCCATCATTATGCTCTCATGCATTCTTCATGTATTTTAACATACAATCGCATATAAACAATATGCATCCACAACACATTTTTCATAGTATGTTTATTCTTTATCTCATGCCATCTCATACAAGGTATACACATCACAATACCAATCATACAATTATAAGTTATGCACACATATCCACCATGTTCTCATGCATACTCATCACATAATTGTATACACATCAAGCATTCGCAAGTTCATTAGACAATACACATACATTCATCATTGTATTCACATGTATTTCTATTTATCACAATTAATACGCATCGCACATCAACTAGGATTCACGCTCGTAGGCTACCCACAGCACACATCATCACAATAGATCATATCTATATCATATCATAGAGGCATTCCCCTATGAGAAGCAACCAAACCATCTCCACATGAACAACACAACAAAAGAAAAATGTTGTCACATTCGCCTTCATTCGCCTGGCGAACCCTCGCAGCGAACCTTCGCCTGGCCTTCGCCTGGCGAACTCTCTCAGCGAACACTCGCTAGGCTTCGCCTGGCGAGACTTCCCAGCGAGCCCAAGTCAGTAGCTACTGACTTCATTCGCCACCATTCGCCAGCACCTTCGCTGGGCGAACCTTCGCTATCCAACTTCGCTTGGCGAACTCGCCAGCGAAGTCCACTGGAACTTAAACTTAATTATTCGCCAGCATTTGCTGGGCTTCGCCTGGCGAAGCTTCGCCTTCGCTCGCCTGGCGAGAGCCAGCGAACCTGCGCAGAACAGAACCTTATTCTGTCTCTCCTTCATCAATCCATCATCAACCAAACCTCAAACATCCAAATCAGTACAAATAACATCAATACATGTTACCCGACTATTCTACGGCATTATTGCTCAGTTTCAACCGATTAAATCATCAATCTACCGATTATCCAACATTTGCCCTAATTGGAAAGTGATGAAAACTCTACCAAAACCCCAACCCAACATACATAACATCATGCAATGATCAAATAGAAACATTTCTCACCCTTACCTTGGTTTAATCGAAGCTTTGAGTTGCCTTTGATGATTTCCACACTTTTCTTCTTCTTCTTCTCTTTTCTCCTCCTTTAACTTCTTTCTCTTTTTCTTCCCTTTTCTTTTTTTTCTTACCAACTCTTATCTCCTTTTCTTCTATTTCTATTCTTTATATTTATTTCCATTCTATTTCCTCCATAATACCTTTCTCTTTATTTCTTTCCAATATATTTACTCTCTCAAAACATCTATCAATCCATTAAACAAACATCTAATTATTCAAATAATTAGAATAATCCAAATAAATCAATTAATTAATTATTGAAAATTGGGCTGTTACAGAAGGTGGGTCGATGAAAATCTGGGTTTTCATTGAAATGAGTTTTGATTGAAGGTGGATTTGCAGCAGGTTTATGAAGAATGAGGAGTTTAAGAGAGTGGCAGATGAGAAACGGAAGGGAAGAAGTGTGGTTCGTTTAGAGGTTAAAGGAGGTTTATGGAGTTTCAGTGGTGATGATTGGTTCGAAAATGGAAGACGGTTTAGGGGGTGTGTTGGTGATGAACGAAGGTTGAGAAACGGTGGAGGGTGGCGCCGGAACAATAGGGTTTTTAGGCTCAAAGGTTGAAGACAATGAATAGTGTTTTATACCACCAAGGGAATGATACGTGGCGGCTTGGTTAATGATTTGCTGATTAATTAATTAATAATGCTGATTAGTAATACTCTAATAATCCTAATTTAATCCTAACTAGAACTAATACTAACTTAATTCTATATTAATCTATTTTAATAACTAATAAAAATCTAAACCTACTTCTAATTAGATCTAAAAACTAATTAACTGATTAAGCTAATCTAATAAAAAAGTATTCTAAAACCTAATCTACTAATTAGACTTAATAAAAACTAATCTTAACTAATTCAAAATAAATCTCTTCTAAACTCTACTAAAAAACAAATAATAATAATAATAATAATCTAATTCTAAATTTCTAATAAAATTAATATCTATTTTCTAAAAACTCTATTCTAATTTTTATTTCTATTAAAATTATTTTATAAAAACCAAAACCTTCTAAATAACTTCAGGATCTAAATCTATTTCTAATAAACCTATTAAAAATTCTATAATGAAAAAATATATTATAACTTTAAATTCTAAATAAAACAAAATTTATAAATCAATTCTATTAAAAAGACTATTTCTATTCTAAAAAAAAAATGTATTTCTAGTTAAAAAATTCTAATTAATTCCTATAAAAATTCTATTCTAAATAACTCTATTTCTAAAAATTTAAATTAATCCTAAATTAAAAAAATTAATTTCTATTAACAAACAAAACATGTACAAAGAAATAGGAAAATATGACAAAATTTAAAAAAACACAAAAACAACTTTAGTCCACGTGTCGCGCTCTCATTGGCCAGAAATGATAACAATTGGAAAACGCCCAATTGTGAGTGGACACGTGTCTATGACATGAAATTATGCGGGCAATGCAAAAATGAAAATGGAATCGAAAAAATAGAAAATATTTGAAAAGAGGTGGGACAAATTTAGGGTATGACAACAATCTATAAACTTTCAGGAAGACTTTTTTCAATAATAGTTATTCACATATAATGTACAATCTGTAAACAAGTTGGAACATGTACTATGAATGACTAATTAGAACATGTCCTATAAGCAACATTTGCTATAATAATCTGCTATAAGCAACATGACTAATTGGAACATGTCCTATAAGCAACATTTGTTATAATAATCTGTTATAAAAACTATATAACCAATATACCATATAAACCATAAAATAAACCAAAAATAATTCTCATTCTCATTCATCATTTCATGGGTTACATTCATATAAACTATAAACATATTAAACCAAAACTCATCATTCTCATTCATCAATTCATGGGTTATATTCATACAGTCAAATTCATTACACTTGTTACAACTAAACCATAAACATACTACATCATTTTTTAACCACAACCTATTTCATTACACTTGATGCGACTAAACCTAATAACATTACAAAGCTTATAGCACATGTAAACTTCAGTTACATATTAAGGAACTTGATCTTCATCTTCAACTCATCCTCTTTGACCCTGCATTCATTAACCTTATTCTGCTCTGAGCATAATTTTCCTTCAAAGATGTAATCATTTCTTTTACTCTTGCGGTCATCTCTTCGTCATACCAAACAAAATGGCCACACCTATTTTGTCCCACAAGCTACAGGCAATATATGAGGAAAAAATGTAAGACATTTTCATGATTGGAGAAAGTAGAAGTGATAAATCATAGACAAATAATACCTTATATATCCCATAGCCATAAAAGCGTCATCTTGGGTTAGAATCAGTCCATGATGTCATCAGTGGTGGTTCTAGGCCGCACAGACATTCGCCATAGTTTGATTTGAAGTTCGAATGGGATTTTGTACGACTGCTTGCTTGGGAAAAACCAGACATGGGCAAGACGAGGTAGAAGATAAAGTATAAGACATGGAGGAGAAAGAGTAGTAGCAGAATTCTTGGAGATGAATAAAGGGATAAACACGATAAAATCAGAGTTCTTCATTATGTAGATTGTCTAACATTAATTTTTATTTTTTAAAATATTAATGTTTTATTAAAATTTATAAATGACATGGCAACTATTTAAATGACTTGGCATCTAACTGACCATGCCCAATCACCATTTTGAGCGCCACGTAATCAAAACAGGAGGGGGACTAAAAAAAACCCAAAAAGTGACAACTTGAGGGACTAAAAGGCTGAAAAAAATTAAAAGGGGGACTAAAACGTTAAAAATGTGTAAATATGGGGACTAAAAGTGCATTTAAGCCTATATTATTTTAATTTCATACATGATAAATACAAGCATAGGCACAACTTTTCGATCATAGTGTACCTAGTTTCAGCATCTATTAACATTCGACTAAGGTAATAAATGGGTCTTTCGACGCCACAATCATCCTCTTGTGCTAACATGCTTCCTATAGTTGTGTTCGACGCAGGGATGTACAACTTCATGCTTTTATTCATACTAGGTGGCAATAAAATGGGAGGCCTCGTGAGGTACTCTTTGATGGTGTCGAAAGCCTCTTACTGCTCCTGTCCCTAGTGAAAGTCACTTTCTTTCTTGGCCTTGAGCAATGGAGAGAACACCTTTGTCTTGCCACTTATATTTGATATAAACCTTCTCAAAAAGTTTATCTTCCCCAACAAAGATTGGAGTTGTTTCTTCATTGAAGGAGGCTTGAGATCCAAAATTGCCTTGGTTTTGTTTTGGTTGATTTCGATGCCCTTTTATGGACTACAAATCCCAGGAAATCTCCTGCATGTACACAAAAAGCACACTTTAGTGGATTCATTTTTAATCCATATTTCCTCATTCTCTCAAATGAATGTCGAAGGTGGTTAAGTGACCATTCTCTGATGAGGATTTTATGACAATGTCATCAATGTACACCTGCATCAAGTTTTCAATAAAATTATGAAATATAGCATTCATGGCTCTTTGATAAGTTGCCCCGGTGTTTTTTAAACCAAATGGCATTACAATCCATTCATACGTTCCTAAAGCCCTAGGGCACCAAAACTCCGTTTTGGGAACATCATCTTCGGCTATGAGGATTTGGTTATAACCAAAGTATCCGTCGAGCATACTCAAATACTTAAAAATCGCGGCTGAATCGACCAACATTTTTGCCACAGGAATTGAATACTCCTCTTTAGGGGTAGCGTTGTTCAAGTCCTTGAAATCTATACAGACTCTCAAAGTCCCATTTTTCTTAATAACAGGAACTATGTTTACTAACCATTCGACGTACCTTACAGTTCTGATGAACCGGCTTTTGATCAGTCTCTCAATCTCCTGCTTGATCTTTAAAGTGATCTTTGGAGAGAAACACCGTGGCTTTTATTTTAATGGCCTTTTTCCTGGATGAATTGGTAGTCGGTGTTCTACTACACTCCGACTCAAGCCAGGCATTTCGCCATAATCCCAGGCAAAGCAATCTTTGTACTCCTTCAATCCCTCGATCATCTTGACCTTCATCTTCGACCCAATATTAGTACTTTAATACGTAGGTCTCTTCGTTGCCCCATCACCCAAGTCAATTTCTTCGGGTGGGTTTTACGCCTGCATTCTCTGCAGCTCAATGGATAGCCTTTTCTCAAACCCTAAAGGCTCATTGTCATAGATGCAATCAAGCCTCCGGCTTTCCGAAGTTGTTGTCTGGCCTTGTCGGCTAATTACTTGCATACTGTTATCGACGTCACCAGTTGTGTTTTGTTGCTTTCCTACTTCTAGCACCGACCTTTGCTTGTTTTCAGCTAAATAAGTCAAAATTCGAGTCAAACTCTCTGACTCAGTAGTCATTTTCATCAATTGTAGACCACCCTGTAGGTGGGAGTTCCTTTGTAGGCTCCATTGTAGCGTCAGCAACATCCAAAACGAATCCATAGTCAGGATCCAAGTTCAGGATGCAACCCGTGTTGGCAGAAGTATAAGATCCTGATCCATCATCACAAGGTGCCACATTTTCTAGGTGTTGGTCTAAATATTTCTTTGCACCCTTTGCTTCATCAATCCTGTAATAACTCTGGTCGGCTTCGATATTCTCAAGACGCCATCTTTCCTCCAAATGCTTAACCTCTGATGCAGAGTTGAAGGCACTTCCCCTATCCCGTGGATTCATCCTCGACCCAACAAGAGGTTGAAATTATCCTTCGAGTTTATTACCATTAAGACGAGTAGTGGTACCTGCAGCTAGATCAACTTGGACAACTCCCAAAATGTTGTTGGTTTTACCTTCATAATTGGATAGAACAATGTTATGTTGTCTGAGATTAGCTTCAGTCTTTCCAATCTTTTTGAACAACATGTGGGGCATTAAATTGATAGCTACCCCTCCGTCTATGAACACCTTGTTAACTGCCACTCCGTCGACCTTTGCTTTTATGAACAATGGCTTTAAATGGTACAACATTCCAGGACTAGGTCTTTCAAACATAGTTGTTTGTTCTTCCATCGCACCACTGTTCATCACGTAGTAACATAGTGGCTTGTCTTTTGTAGTCTCGTCTGATAGGAAATTTTCTTCTGCTTCAGAGACTTCCGACACCCCATCATATTCTGCCAGCAATATTGACACGATGCCACAATTTACAACGAAGTCTTCACCATATGTATCATCATTGGTGTCATCATACATGTCTTTGTCGAAATCGTCTTCCGGGGATGGGATATATTCCTCATCCGACTGGGGTGTACTATGGTTCTTCTTCATCCGACTAGTGAGTATATTCTGGTTCTTTCTTGTTTTCACCTCCAGACATGTACTTCAAGCTCTGGGTTGACACCACCCATTTCTCTTCTGAAGTCTCCACAGTCACTGCCGTAGTCTGGTTCGTCACAATTTTCTCCTTCTTGACCCACCTTGCCTTTGGGCATTGCCTTTTCAGTCCAGGGGGTCCTACAGGCTTCAGGAGCAAAGTCGAAGCCTCTTTGGTAGCCTTTTTGTTTCATTGATATCGCCTCCACTGGGTCCTTGTCATATGATTCTTTCCTTTGTAGTTGGAGGAAACCACATAACCCCTAGGTTCAATACCCTTTTCTGAGGCCTTTGCCCCCTTTTCTAGATCTAATACCTTCCACTTCATCCGCTTGCTCCCTTGTTGGCTCACAAGTGCCACCCACTTATCTTGTGGGGTATCTGATGATGGCACAAAGATCTTAGGTCGTGCCGGTTGGAACAACTTCCTATATTCTTCGTTCCAACGAGGAGCACCGTTCTTGTCGAACACGAATCTAGGGACTGATAGCTTACTGGCTTGCAATGCCATTTTCCTACCCGCTTCGTACTTCTCAACAGCTTTTTCGTTAAACATGACGTTGCACTTTGGGCATAATGCAGCATTTGATCCACTCACCCTGCATTTCTCTTGGAAATCAATCAAACTTTCGCCAACCTGAGGGTAGACTGCCTCGAGTCTCTCTTCAGACTTCTTATCGGGACCATCAATAGTCTCGACCATCATGCATTCAAATGCTTCAGTTGTCAAGTACTCGTTCAGACCTTCAGTAGCCTCAACCATCATGCAGTTATATAGCTCAAAATATAAGGCTTCATCGACCTTCAGAGGATCCGTGTCCACCTACATCTTTGGTTTTTCGCCAAATTAAAGTTGGTTTTCTTTCAAAGCTTTCTGCACTAAGTCCCTGAAAAGAACACATTGAGATGTCTTATGACCAAGGAAATTATGAAATTTACAAAATCCCATTTTCTTATTTTCTTCTAAACGGGGATCTTTTGCCCCAAGAGGGACACTAATCTGACCATCTTTAACTAATAAATCAAATATTTCATCGCACTTAGATACATCAAAAGTATACGTTTTTGCGACATATTTATCTGTTTTTTCGATTTCAACAGGATTTTTTCCATTCAATGGTTTTAATGATTTGCATGTGTACGGAGGCCCTGGCTTCAATTCAGCCACGTTGACCTCGTTATCATAGACGTGTTCCTCATTGTTAGAATAGTATTCGTCAACAGCCACATATGAAACTTTCTCTTTCTTACGGTATCTGTTAGCCTGGGTTTTTTCATTTTTTAAACGTTCGACCTGTCAAACCCTATCAGTTAGTTGTGCCATATCTCTGAGATATTGCGTGTCTAACTTTTTCCTGATCAAATAATCTAGGCCACCAGCCTCCATCTCAACTATCTCATGTTCAGGGACTTGCGTGAAGCATCACGCTTTCAACAGTCTAAACCTGTTAAGATATTGGTCCACCAACTATGTAGCTTTCGCTTGACGCTGGCTAACTCTTTCAGACTAGTTTTCAATTATCTCATGTAAAACTGTTCATGCAACAATCTTTCCAATTGTGCCCAGGTATGGACAAACTGTGGGGGTAAGGTGGTGAACCAAGTAAATGCATTTTTGGTGAGGGAACTTGGGAAGTACTTCATTTTTAAGTCCTCGTTGTTTGCTATGTCGCCAACTTTGGTATGGTATCTGACAACATGTTCGACGGTGGACTCCTCGGTCTCTCCGGCGAATTTGGTAAACTTTGGCACCTTCCACCCTCTGGGAAACTCTGTTTGTAGAACAAATTCTGGTAGTGGGGATGTATATATTGGTCGTCGAAGGCTTGGGTTTGCCCCGTTGTGAATCATAATTCATTCCATCATGGCTTTGTGTCGAGCCTGTCTGACCACATAGTCTGGGTTCTGGTTTCTATGAACTAAAACAACAGGAGGCTTTTGGGCCATCCTGGGCGTGTGTTCAACCTCATGGGGTTGCTGGTTAGTTGTCTTGTTAAAGACTTCGTCTTGTCGAATTGGCATCTCCGGTCGAGGCGATGGCGTCTGTCAACCCGGAGCCCTATGAGCGCCTAAAAAATCATCTATCCATGTCATCTGAGTTGCCAATTGTTGGTAACTCTGAGTCGAATTGTGTATTAGTGGTCTTAATATGGTGCCCATTTGCTGGGTCAACATGTGGACTATTTCGTGATTACTTTCATCTATCTGCTGTCACATGATGGCGTCAGAACTTGACGTGAAAGTTGGAAATGAAAGTGACGGAACACTAAACTCTAGGGGACTGGTAACTTGGTTTACCAAAGGCCCTAACCCCTGATACGATGAAAAAGCTTATGAAGAGCTTTCCCCAAAGAGTGGGCCGTTGTGATGCAGGCTTGACATGAACTTTGTCAGCATCCCAAAGGCCCGGGGTGTGGGCATTATGAAACTAGGCATATATTGCCCCCAATTCCTGTCATCATAGGCCTAGGTTCGGGCTGACGTGGCGTCATAATAGGCCCACTATGAGCAGTCGAAACTGCAGACACAACGTCAGCGTCGACGTCGGTTGTTTGAGTCACAACCGTATTTCCCTCCGAAGACGGTTCTCCGTTTGGACATGGTATCACCATCTTACCACTGCGCAGATGCATACACCCAAACCGACGAGTCCCAATAGGTGTGCCAATTTGTTCGCATGCAGTTTTCGCGCGATCAACTTCTCCTAACGCAGGTTTACTTGCGGGACCGACCAAACAAGTCCCAGAATGATGGTTTGTAATGTATGGGATGGTGGTGGAATGATGTTGTTTATAATAGGTTGAAGATAAATTCTATAAAGACTGTGTAAACTTAAACAAAGATGAACGTATAAACAAGAGAAAATACAAACAACAAGGCAAATAAATCTTTAAATTTGATTATATAAATTGCTTATTAAGAGCAAATGTGGACGTGATCATACATTTTGCAGGAATGAAAACTATTTTCTCTTAACGCTTGGTACTTAGAGTGTTTTTCCCTTACAATGTTACAAAATGCCTCCTCTAAAATGAAACTGGACATTGCCTTAAATAGAAAAATAAAATAACTGTCATGTTGAGTTTGGTGGCGCCACGTGTCCTTCCACCACTTCTGTAACTTCCCACGTTCACAACCTTCAAAATTTCTTCCGGCTCAAATGTTTCCTTCCTTTGTGTTGGCTTCCTTGCCCATCAGTCGACCTTGTCGACAGAACTTGTCTGAGTCGACCCACAAGCCTTCCTCTGCTGGCGTCGGCTCACCTTATTTCCTTCTACATCTTTCCCAGCTTGACGACCCACAAACCAGTCTTTGTGTCGCTTCTCTTTAGTCGAAACTTCCAACCAATAGCCATACATAGCCTTTTTTATCTCTACATCCTTTAACTCTTCATTCAAACTTTGTTTTATATTAGAATCAAGAGAAGGGAAACACACCCTAATTTGTCTCCAAGTTCTAGTCTCTACATCTGTTGTATAGAATCTCTGTTAGCTCTCTTTGAACAAACTCTCGATAATCTCAAGATCTTCAATACACTATCCATTCGAGTTCTTAATCATGATAATCATTTTTCTTCTCTGCCTTTGAACCTCTTTCACATGGAAGAAACGGGTGTTCATATCCCCATTAACAAGCTACTTAGATTTGGATATTTATTACCAAACTAATTCTTCTTAGTATAAGGTTTTGGATAACTCTTGTTAAATATTCTTCTCTGAACTGTTCAACCCATTATGCCCTCTGCCTTCTTGAATAACTCTTTGAATTCCGCCTAATCTTCTCATCAAGTTGTTATTCTTCTTTTGTGTGTGTGGATGTTTTTAACTATATGCATATTCCAATCACTAGCACAATGTATCACTCTAGTGAAATCTAGCACCAAAGTACTGTTATCTTCCCAAGCTACTTTGATCATATCTTAATAAGTATCGTCCAACACTCAGACACATTAAAATTTGAAATATTTGGGTAAATTTCTCCTTCCATTATCCTTGAGAGAAACAAGAATAGGATGATGGTCAAAGAAATCAACACGAGTTAGCACCTTGACATGGGCATCAGGAAATTGAAGCCTCCACTTTTCGTTACATAAGGCTTTATCAAGTCTCTCATACACCCTAATGCCCCATGGGAAGTTTGACCTCTCCAAGTATATAGAAAACAAAAAGTAATGACCACCAAGATAATGCATATATTATTTTATTTAATATATGACCCATTTTTTCATATAATTGTTTTTTTTCTCTTTCATATACTTTTTATCTGCAAGTCTGCCTCTTGGTAATATTTTTATCTTAAAAGCAGTATTCGCGTACAATTCCGCTTTAGGGCTGCCAGTTTCATTCCGGGCTTCCTGGAATAAAATTTTTGTGAAGGGACTGATTATCCGCCAAGCTTGCAAATGGAGTCCTGAATTAGCTGCTGCTTGTGAAGTCTGGAAGGAAATCAAATTTGAATTCCCAGCAATGGATACTTTGTAATCCAGTAATAATAATTCGTTCTATTATTATGCTTATGATACCTCGCAGGGCTCGAAAAAAGGCTTCAATATATCTTATTTGATATGGATCTTCATTTGATATATTTTATCTATCTTTTTTCTATTTGATTCTAATTCTATATTAACTCATAAATATAGATTGAGTTATATATTAATTGTATATATATATATATATATATATATATATATATATATATATATATATATATATATATATATATATATATATATATATATATATATCCATTAGGTTGCACTCATCTACTCTGTTTTGAAAAAGATTGCGCTTACAGTTTGAAACATACTCTCCTTCTCTTTTCTCCGTAGTTGCCATTAAATAATTGAAATCACCTCCAAAAAACCAACCATGATTCATATTAAACGATATCTTATGAACCTCTTACCACAATTTTTTATACCGATTTATAGAGAAGAAAATAATATTTGTGCCAATTTTATGGTTAATGTGGGCTTCACTTGTAACTCTCTCCATTTTTTTACTTCATTTCTAATAACATTAGGAAAGATTTTGTACAAAATAGACTAAAAATACTTTTTATAATAGATTTTCTTCTTTTTAATGGGTTTTTAGAATTGTCCCTCTTGTTATAAAAACATACGAGGCTTTATTTTAAAAAACTACAATTATTTCTCTATAAAAGTATATTCAAATAAAGAATGTATTTTAATAAAAAGACGATTACTTCTTTTTATTTAACAAAGTGAATATATTATCACCAAACCCAAGTCACGTGATCCAATACCACCCACCGCATTATAAGCGCCACAATGCACGCCATTTATAGGGATAATAACAATCAACCTCAGATCACCCTTTCAAACAACCACTCATAATTTTAAATTTTAAAAGTGTCAAAATCCCAAATCCCAAATATCTAAATATTTAAAATTATACTTTGTAAAAAAATATTTAAAATATATTTAGTGAAAAAATTAATGCAAATATATGCGAAGTAAGTAGATAAAAAAAAATGAAATTGTGGATATAATTAATTTGATGATTTTCAAATTTTGTTGAAAAATATAAATGATGATCGGTAGCTATTCCTATAAAATTTATCATATAATCCTAGTTCTATTTGAAATAATTTTTAAAGAATTTTCATGATGAGACATAATTGATGAACGCATGCAACTTTAATTATATACTTTCTAAATATAAATATATTTTTTATTAAAAAAGCCTTTTCAATTATTTCAATATTAATTTAAATGGTTTAAGTGCAAAAAAATAAAATCTGAATCACATAAAAGTTAGTATATGTACGTATATCAACAAATATACAAAAGTACAACAAAACAAAAAAAAAGAAAAGAAAAAGTATACAAGGTAACAAAACCTTAAGTTTGACAAAAATGTAAGACTGATTGATTTTAGTTAGGTGTTTGTATTTTTTTCAATTTTAAAAAATGAATATGAGACGAGTAATGAAGACACTGGTATCTATCATAAATCTGGTTTATTTATTATTTAAAATAGTTTATTTTAAAATTTTATAATATTTATTTTTTTATTTGTTGTATACTTTATCATTTAAAATATTTGAAATATATGTTTAAAAAAATTCATGATTATTTTATTTATTATTTCTAATATTTGTTAGAGTTCAGGACAAATTATAAATTTGGAGAAATTGATCGTTTCAATTTATAAAATTGACTCAATTGTTAGTGTGAAATGTATTATTTATCCTTCTTTGAGTTTGAATTCAAGTTTGAAGAAGAGTAAAGCAAAATATTCTCTTCCCCCATCCAGTTGTCGTTCTATCAATAAGTGATAACAAATAATATATATTAATAAGTTGTCAATTAGATGACTTGAAAAACTTGTGAACCTCTTTGTTGAAAGAATGAGGTCTCTAGATTATAAAACATGATCTCTGATTTTATTTAAAAGAACGCATAAGATTTCTAATTATTATTGAATACAACTCTAAATTAGGCCAAAATGCTCGCATTTTGAGAAAAGATGAACACAACTTTCTTTTTTATCGCATCCATATGTCCATCTCGTCAAACTTGATATAATTATTCTCCATCTCGCTAAATTATCTTTAGAGAATTCTATTATTAATCGGCTTCCACACGATCATAGACACTTTTAGCAGCATAATTTTGTTTCATCTTTTGGATCAGTTTAAGATCTAGTTGGTCCTTAGATATTAGAATGTTCTACCATATTTTGCCAAATAAGCATTACCACGAGCAAAAATCCATTGTTAGCTATTAGAAATATTTTCTTGCAAAACAATGTTAACAAAAAAAAAGCCACCTATTCATCCTCTCACGTGAATAATCACCTCCATGGCCTCTAACTAATACCTCATACACCAAACATATTATTCTCATCTTTGCAACAAACATATCTATGCTTGTTGTCAACTCATAAAGATGACGGAACTAAAATTTAAGATTTACACCCTCTAGCTAATGATCATTCAAAAAAGACAATCATTTATATTTTGTCCATCGAATGACATAAATAGTCAGCTAACCATCAACTCGGATTCACCGCACCCCTTTTCCAACTCTACCCAAATCCCTCCACAACATAGACGCCATATTACCTCCATCCTTGATACTTCCACATTTTATCCTATATTTTGCATATAATATCTTAAACCACCATCCAATGTGATCAGTGTGCATCCACCACCACCATTTTATTTTTATCACGACTAGGTTGAAATTTTTTATCCTCCGAACACTTAAGCCACCTATATCCTTATTTCAACACTTTTTTTTCTTCTAATTAATTCAATAGATCTTAAGCACATTACAAAAAGACATAAATAAAGATTTGATATAAGAGATATTACCCAAAAAAACATAAATTAAAATAAATCGACAAAGATGTCAAAACACATTTGTGATTATTAGGTGACCATCCATGGACAAAATTTTGCTTTTTTACTTCGACAACATATTTTAATTATCTCTAAAATAGGTTGCCTCCAATCAATTGAAAGACCAAATTTTTATTTATTTTTACTTCGATAATAACTTATTTTAACTGTCTCCAAAATAACTTATTTTACAATTTAACACCACTAAAACCTCTTCCAACAAGAACTTCACGCATTTAACACCACACAAAAATAAAATATTTATTTTAATAATCAAAGTGTTTCTTTGATAACTTAAAAAATATTATATTATATAAGACGGAAATTTAATATTTTATATTTTTTTCCATTATAAAATATACTATTTTGTTTATTACGATTAAAAAATATCAATTTGTATAAAATTAAAAGTTATAATTTATTTTAAAATATTTTTTATTAGTGATATATGAAGAAAAATTAAAATAAATTGATACATTAATATCTTATTTATAATATAAAAAAAAATAATAATGAAACAATTATTTTTCTAGAAGCCTAGAGTGTTATATATTATTTTGGGACAGAGGCAATGTTTTATATACAATACAATAATATGTTACTTTTGGCCATATATATCTTTATTTGTGATTTTATAGTCTTTTCAATATCATTTTAAACAAATTATTAACGTGAAATGTAACTTTCATAAACAATGTGATATTTCTTGTATTAAGAGCAAATGAAATCTTTAATTAAAATTTTTTATTTTAAACTTATTTTTATATTTTATATTTTTATGGTTTCATAGGTGTCATGTCCATAAATAATATCATCTCAACATTAATTAAAGATAATATTGAAAAGAAAAAAAAAAGACTACTAAATCGTAAGAAAAAAGAACATACTCCTCCATTCAAATTTTAAAATGTTTTAAATATATGATACAAAATTAAAAATATAGTAAATTTTGTATAAAAAATATGAAATAATTTGTAAAAATTATCTTTTATTAATAATAACAGAAAGAAAATTTTAAACTATTAAAATAGACATTTAATAAATAGGGAAAAATATGACAGTTAATTAAATATTAGACTTAGTTATAATTTTGATTTTTCAATTTTATATTATTTACGAAACTAATTTCCATATTTTAAATTTAAATAATTCTAATTTTTTTCTTCATATTTTTACTAAGAATAAATGCTGTGTCAATTTTTATAGTGATCAAGGTTTAAATTTAAAATAAGTTGATTAATTTTATAAATAAAATAAAATAAATAATTAAAATTTGAATCAAAATATTAATATTGTATTAAATTTATAAAATGATTTATAACTTGAGATAAAACGGACGGAAGAAATATTAAAATGATTCAAATAAAAACAAAAGATGAAGAAATGTCAAAATGAAAAAAATGGATGAAGAAATGTCAATGATTCAAATAAAAAAATGGATGGTCATGTTAGATCTGTTCATAACCTTATTATTTTTATTGATATAGAAATCAAAAATATAACTCTAAAATAATCCTTATGAGTCGATATACCCTCAACTTGTATCTCTTAAACACATCAAAATTCAATCAGAGAATAAAAGAAAAAGTGTACCTAAGTTTGCCATTGAAAATCATTGGGGGGTTTGTGGGTATTTGATCTTTTGATTTGTAAAGTTCATTTATGGCTCATTGATTTTTCTCTGATGGGGATGAAGAGAGAATTTCTGATAAGTCATTTTATGTTGTCTACAAATGGGAATCATAACTCCTATAAATAACCTTAGGATTATTTCTTAGTGTTCAATATTCTAATTTGCCCCCTCATCAAATTAGATATTGACTTATGGTATCTAGACATTAATATTACCTTTCATGATATTTATACTTTTAGCCAAAAACTTATTATTAATTAAACCACTGCAACCTTGGCTAATTACATAATGGCCCTAACACATGTAATATTATAATTGTGATCCAAAAATTCTAACGATCTCCCACTGGTCACATATGTAATCATACACATGTGTTAGACTTTATGAGCTCAAAATTCTCCATTATATTCCTTAAGCATATCCAAATTATCTCGTCCATTAGTCATGTCAATATACAGAATCAAAGTGATTTTCATTATATCAATCACAACTAAACCCTTCAATGATCACTAATAATGACACAACTAAATAGCATAGATCCATCATGAAATATGCAACATGAAAATCACATGAAGTTGGTCTGTATATGTCAATTTTCGACTTATCCTACTTTAATTTAGTGAGATCATTCAATAACTTTATTGTACAAAATTTAAACTACTGAATATCAAACTTTATTAATTGGAAAATATCCAAAATCATAGTATGCATACTTAATACCAAACACATAATCTAAAATTCATAATCGACTAACTTGCACTAAACCAAAGACTCCTCTAACGGTAAAATATCCATGTGAGTCGTGCGCTCATGAAACACCTTGGGTGGAAGAATTTTTGTAAGAGGATCTACTATCATGGAGTTTGTCTCCAAGTGTTATATGGAAATCTGTCCACTTTGTACAATTTCCTTAATAGCTAGGAACTTGATGTCAATATGTTTTGACTTGGTCGAGATCCTATTATTATTGGAATACATGATGACTGATTTGTTGTCACAATATAACTTAAGTTTCCTTTCGATTCCTCCCACAATTCGCAGCCCAGTGACAAGATTTCTCAGTCAAATCTCATGGTTGGATGACTCATAACATGCTATAAACTTTGCTTCCATGGTGGATGAAGTCGTAAGAGTTTTCTTAGCACCGCACCAAGAAGCTGTATCACCACCCAACATGTAGATATAGCCTGAAGTGGATCTTTTACTGTCTTGGCATCCAGCAAAATATGAGTAAGAGTATCCACTGATCTCTAACTGGTCTGACCTTTTATATGTGATCATATAGTCTTATGTTCTCTTTAAATACCTCATAACCTTTTTGTCTGCTTTCCAATGATCCATTTCTGGATTGCTCAAATATCTGCCTAACATTCCAACTATTAATGCAATATCCTGACGCATACACGCTTAGGCATACATCAGAATCCCTACAACTGATACGTAAGGAATCTTTTAAACTTCTTTAGTTTCTAAGTTTCCTTTTGGGCACTGACTTAGACTGAATTTGTCTCCCTTAGCAATTGAAGTATCTTCTGATTTATATTTCTGCATGTCAAACCTTTTAAGTACCTTTTCAATATAGATCTTTTGTGATAATCCTAGAATACCTCGAGATTGGTCTCGATGTATTTGAATTCCTAATACAAAGGATGCATCACCAAGATCTTTCATTTCGAATGTTCTTGATAGAAATTTCTTGGTTTCGTGCATCATGCCTATATTATTGGCGGCAAGCATTATTTCATCAACATATATGATCAGGAAAATGTACTTGCTCCCACTGAATTTGTGATACACACAATCTTCAACAACATTCACTTCAAAAACCAAATGAGAGGATTACTTCATGAAACTTGTGGTACCACTGACGAGATGCCTATTTTAGTCCATCAATGGATTTTGTTAATTTGCAAACCATATTATTTGAGTCTCCCGACACAAATTTTTCTGGTTGTACCATATAGATTGTTTCATCAACGTTGCCATTGAGAAAAGCCTTCTTGACATCCATTTGATGGAGTTCCAAATCATATTGTGCAACAAGATCTATGGTTGTCCTAAAAGAGTCTTTCGATGAAATCGGAGATAAAGTCTCTTTAAAATCAATCCCTTCCTTTTGAGTATAACCCTTAGCCACAAGACGAGCTTTATACCTCTCTACATTACCATTAGAATCCCGCTTGGTCTTAAAAATCCATTTCAACCAATGGGTTTTACACCTTCTGGTAATGGGACAAGTTCCCAGACTTTATTGTCTTGTATATACTTATGCGCCTCCTTCGTTTCTTCAATCCACTTTTCCGAGTTGAAATATTGCATGGCTTTATGGAAGTTGATTGGATCATCTTCCATCATACCATTATTTTCCTCATGCTCTTAGAGAAAGACTATGTAATCATCCAGAATAACATTTCTCCTTTCTCTATTGGGTCTCCGTAAAGGTATTGGTTCTTTAACACTTGTTCTTAAGAATTTTGAGTTTGTTCTTCATGAATTATCAAATCATCTTGAATAGGAGGAAAGTCAACAATTTCTTGTAGAGGTTCCATACTTGCTTGATTAAAAGCAACTATATTAATCGATTTTGGAATTGTTACATATTTTCCTATAAAACAAAGTCTCTAACCTTATTCTCCCCCCCCCCCCCCCCCCAAACTCAATGTCCTCAAAGAATGTGGATGTTCCCGTCTCAAAAATTGAATTAATTTGGGATCATAAATTTGTAGCCTTTAGACCTCAAGAATGTCGTGTTTAATGATCATGAGACACATGCGATTGGAGCGATCTCACTTGTCATCACCTTTCCTCTGTTTAGAGGTGGTAGATTCTGTAGGAGAAGCAAGTTGCTTTTTTCTTAATGCAAGGTCAAGATCTATGTAGCCAAGAACAATCTCTATGTTCTCTTTACAGTCCTTGAAATTTGCCCCATTAAGGACCGAAACCAAATTCAGATTGGCAAATATTGAAGCAATTGTAGCTGAAAATCAAGAACAGAATTAAACATTTTAAATGTACTTACATAAAAAAAAATTGAATTATCAATTTGTTCAAATAAAGACATAACACATCTCCAGATACATATTGTACCATCAATATTGAGTCTTTAGACACTAATATTAACTGCTAGTGGTACTCTTGTTGTAATGATCAAACATTGATAATAAAAGCATATTGAATAATAAACTCATCTTTAGATTGATTTATTATTCACATGTAAGACATTATAAATATCACATGTTTACCATCAAAGACGCGTATGTCCTTTGGGTCAATTGATACTCGAATGGACAAACATACACACAACTAGAAAATTATTCAACCTTTTTCATAAGTGATTTTTATGAAAAGAGACCACTTTGTCGACTTTTTCATTTTAATTACTTACTCAAAAGTCAAATTATTATATAAATTTACATATCGTAGTCAAAACTTGAATAAAATTATACCAAAATTTATTTAATTTGTTATGTGAAGCACAAAAAAAAAAACTAAATTTATCAAAGTTATTTATTTATTAAAATTAATTTTTTTAATAAATAAATAAAAAACTTAAACACTTAAGTAAAATATAAAAATTTGTTCATAGATAACAAAAAATTATTCACTGAAATAAAAGAAATTAAGAATACTGTTGCCGGCGTTGTTACTAAACGTAAGAAGAAAAAAATATATTCAAACAATTTCATAATACTCATATACCACCTAAGAGCAACTTTAGTGCAGGGTTGTTAAACCAAAATTCTTTATAGTTTAAGTTAGTAATAAGGAATTTGCATTATAGTAGTGCTGACATGGCATATGGGATGCTCTAAAACTAGTTTACGTGCTCTACACAAGCAACGTATTCTAACTCATTATTTAACATAAATAATAAATTTTTATTAATTATTTAACATAAATAATAGATTTTTATTAACCATTTAATACCATGTGGGGTCAAGTTTTGGTTTCTTATAGAAAACCACCATTAAAGTAAAAACTACTCAAATCAACTATAAATTTTTTAAATCCTACAAATCACTTTGGTCCCACCAAAAGTATCTTAGTTTACCCATTTAGTTTACTCCCACTAAAGATGCTCTAAGAGAAATTATTTTGAATGGGATATTAGAATACCCATATGTTTGCGTCAAAATCAAGTTTTTTTCAAATATTATATGTTTGACATTTAAAACGAAAAACAGTTAACATAAATTCAAAAACAAATGATCAACAAGATGAAAATAATGATTTATACAATGAGAAGATCAAAGTGATCCCAATTAATCCTAAAATCAAATTGAATCTAATAGGGAGGCTCCTATAACACTTGTTAGATCTGGTCATAACTTTATTATTTCTATTGATATAAAAATCAAGAACGAAATTCTAAAATAATCTCCGATATACCCTTAACTTGTACTCCTTAAGCTCATATAGACTTCAATCAGAGAATAAAAGCGAAAGCGTGTTTACCATTGAGAATCATTAAAGATTTGTGAGTATTTGATCTTTCGATTTGTAGAATTTCTTTATGCCTCCTTGATTTTCCTCTTATGGAGTGAAGAGAGAATTTTTGATAAGATGTTTTGCGTTGTCTACAAAAAGGAACCATAATCCTTATAAATAATCTTAAGGTTATTTTTTAGTGTTCAATATTTTAATATGATCCTTCATCAAATTAGATATTGACTTATGATATATACACATTAATATTACCTTTCATTTATACTTTTAACTACAAATTTATTATTAGCTTTCATTAATTATATAATAACCCTAACTCACGTTACAATTGTGACTCACAAATTTTAACAGAACAAAGTTGTACAGTTTTGGAATTAAAAGTACAATTATATCTATACAGGTATTTGTTCAAAATAAATTTCACATGCTAGTATTATTTATTTGAGTAAAAATCTATTTAGATTTCTCACAAAAATTACATAACTCAAATTAATCCTTAAAAAAACTTATATTTAATTCATTAAATAATTTTATTGGGCTATATTAGTCATTTTGTAATATTTTTTTAAAATAATTTTTTTCTACTTTTAAATTGTGAATAGAATGTCATGTGTATTATTTATTCCATATGCATTTTTTTTGTAATTACATGGACAAACATGCTGGATTTTATTTTTCATTTTTCATTTTTAAATACTAAATTTATTTTTATTTTTAAACAATTCAAATTTAAAAATATCAAAAAAGTCAAAATTTGTTCTAAGAACGAATCAAACCAAATACCTTTAAACCACATCCTATACAAAACCTATGGATCTCGAACCAAAGTCCATTCAAGATAAATGGTAGTCTTTACCACAAAACTAATCAATTTCTATTGTTAATATTTCTAATGAGGAATATTTAACTTAATAATTCAAAATAAACATTTACTTATTTATTTATTTATCTTTTTCAAATAACACACAAACAAATATTTATTTATTTCAAATTAATTCAAATTAAATAATAATTAATTGATTTAATAATAATTTAAATAATTACTAAAATATTTAATTAATTTATATTAAATAATCGACTAATTTTTTGAAGTATTTAATTAATTCAAATTAAATATTAATCAATTAAATAAATAATTTAAAAATTTAATTGATTAATATTTAATTTAAATTAATTAAATACTTATAAAAATAATTAATTATTATTAAATTTGAATTAATCAAATACCTAAAAAATTTAATTAGTTATTATTTAAATTAAATTAATTAAATACTTCAAAGTTGATTGTTATTTAATTTGTTAATTACAAAATTTAATAATCAATTGAATAACTATTAAACTAATTTATTATTATTTAATTTGAATTAATTTAAAATAAATAAATATCTATTTGTGAGTTATTTGAAATAAAAAAATAAATGTTTATTCTAAATTATTAAATTCAATATTATTTATTAAAAATATTAATAATAAAAATGGATTGGTTTAATGGTAAAGTGACTATCATTTATCTTGAAGAAACTTGAGGTTGAGACCTCATATATTTTGTATTTAGTATTTTTCTTGAAGTGACTTTGAGAATTAGAGTTATTAGACCAATTTACATTGGTCTAAGAGGCATATAAAGGGCCTTGGGTTCGATTCTTTTATTAACGACAAATTAAAAATAAAATAAAATTAAATGTGATTGGTCCACGTAATTATTAACATGTAACATAAATAATATACAGTCCAAGCACAATTTAAATATAAAAGAATAGAAAAAAATATTAATAAAATAATTAATATAACCAAGTTAAATTTTGTATAAAATTAATGAGTAAATATGTTTTTGGTCCCTATAAATATATCACATTTCATTTTTAAAAGACATATTTTGCTTCCTACAAAACTTTTGATGCATGTAGTTTTAGTTTTTACTATTTTTAAAAATTTTAAAAACTATTTAATTACTCATAAACTTTTAAATGAGTTTTTTTATACGTGTTCAAATGATTAAAATATTTATTTATCAAATTATATAATTTTTTAAAATGAGAAAAATTAAATATAAATTTTTTAAATTTCAAAAAATAATTATAAAAATAATAAAAATCTTGTCTTATAAATTAAATTTTGAATTTTTTTTTTCGAAAATTTTTTTATAGGACTCTAAATATATCTGTAAAATAATTATTTAAAAATGCACATTGATTTAATAGTTAAAACTAAAATTACATGCATAATTATTTTGTAAGGACGAAAATATATTTCGTTTATAGGACGAATAACAAAATTTAGTATTTTATAAAACTAAAAACATATTTAATCCTAAAATTAAATATGATTTTTTTTTCTCTGGGATTGAGATTAATTTGAGTTTTGTAACTTTGCAAGGAATGAAACTAGTTCTTTGCTTTATTTATTACTTGAGATATTTTAATTACTTTTTAAGTTAAATCGTTTGGTTCAGACTTTACCGGAAAGAAACCCTTATAGTTATAGTATATATGATATATAAATATAAATACAAAACAAACTACAAAGTATATTCAAACAAAAGAATAAAAAGAAAAGAAAATCTGTCTCTCTCTCCTTGGCTCTTCTTTCTCTCTCTTCCATTTCTCCATGGTGAAACCAACGGAAAACGCAGTGTCACCGGAAAGTTTATCGAACAACACTGCAAATTCACTGTAATTCGAGCAGAAGTAGCGTTTAGCACCTCTTTGAATTCGAACAATGCCTATCTCCAGGTACCACATTCGTAGCGCGCACAGTTTGGCGGATCCGGAGCTGCACCGTGCCGCCGATAAGGATGACTCCGAAGCTCTACTTGAGGCCGTAGCCATGAGCGGACTCGTAGGCTTCTTGCGCCAGCTTGGCGACCTCGCTCAGTCAGTTCTCTCTCTAACCGTTTTCTTGTGTTGACTGGTGCTGAATTATGTTCATAGTTTCCGTGATGGCGTTGAGCTTTTGAAAAAATTTAAATAAAATGATAATTTAGTTTTTCTATAATTGAATTGTTGTTGGTGGTGATGATGATGTTAATGTTACTTGAGTGAGCTTTGATTCATCGAATTTTTATTTATTTTTCATTATTTTTTTTTGTCTGTTTGGAAATTTGTTAGTTTGGAGTTTCTAATTTGGTGGTTAGGTATGTGGCTAAATTTGATTTTATATTTTTTTTCTTAAGTATTATTATGAATTTATGATTCAATGTTGTAATGTAGAATTGAATGTTGGTAGCTGATTTAGAATATTACTTTTTTTGTTTAAATTTATTTTGCCTTTTCTCTGTGTCTTCTTCCTTGATTCCTTGATTCCTTTTGTTCTTTTGTATGTAGTCTTTTTTTTTGTATGTAAGCTACTTTTTGGGTGGATAAAAAAGGAAGAAAATGGACGGTTGTTGCATAGATTGGTTGAGAATATGTTGGATACTTTTTTAAATAGATGGATATTTGATTTGATGATGTGTGAACCATAATTCTGGAATTAAGTTTCATGGCAGATTTAAAAATTGAGTTACTGGTCGTAAACATGATTTGACGAGTTATGCTCATTTTTTTTGTATGATAACAGAAATTATAATTTTTATTAAATCACAGAAGGAGAAATGAGATTTAAGTAAGATTATTTTACAGCTGACTAGCATTTCAGATTCTGAAATTTTTTGTTTGGTGGGTACACTGTGGCTGTTAAGGATTCAAGGGTCAATCCTAAAATCTGCTATCCATAATCTCTTCATCAACCACCTGATTAAGCCCAGGTGGCTCAGTATTCTGATTAATTTAACTATAATGTTATATGGTAGGAAAATCTTATATTTTGTCAGAAGTAAGGTGATCATGGAATTCGGTTCCCTGCAGTGAATCTTTACAAAAAATAGTTCCATTTTGTATTCTTGGCTTTAACATTTAATTTTACAGTCACAGGCTGCTGTTAAGTTCTCTGCATTTTAACTGTGTATCATTTTGATTAGATTTGCTGCTGAGCTGTTCCACGACTTGCATGAAGAAGTAATGGCTACTGCTGAAAGAGGCCACAGTCTTATGTCTCGTGTTCAACAGATTGAGGCTGAAATTCCTCCACTTGAGAAAGCATTTTTGTCAAGAACTCATCATTCATCTTTCTTCACAAATGGAGGTTAACTAATTGATGGAGTTCTTTTGTTCATTATTTATGTTTGTAATTTGAATTGTAGGTGATAACGAGTTCCATGAAGAATTTTAATTTGCTTCTTGCACTGCAGGGATTGACTGGTGTCCTAATCTTCGATCTGAACAGAATCTTGTTTCACGCGGAGATTTACCTAGATTTATAATGGATTCATATGAAGAATGCCGTGGTCCACCTAGACTTTTCCTTCTAGACAAGTATGGTGACCAGATTTGAAAAATACAATTTTAGTATTAATATTATTTAGTTATTATTTTATGGATAGCTGAAGCTTTTGTTAGGTTTGATGTGGCTGGTGCCGGAGCATGTCTGAAGCGTTATTCTGATCCATCATTCTTTAAAGCAGAGCCTGCTTCATCTGTAAGTGTAACAGCAACAGTAGAAGTTCACAGGGAAAGGAAAATTCGTAAAGTCAAGGTACTAAAAGGACTGATTCTACCACTTGATGACATAATTTTTCTCGAATTGTTTTAAGACTTAATTAAAACACAATTGTATGCAATGGAAAATTGAATATTTGCAATTTTGGATATTAAATATGTATAATTTGTATTTCCAGCAAAAGAAAGGGGAATGGCGGAGGGATGGTGAAACCCCTGGAGCTGTACTATCACATTCAAAGTGAGTACCAATAATTTTACTGTGGTGCATAAGCTATGCCTTTGATTTGTCAAATGCAAAAATGTCCTTATAATGGCTAATCAGTTACTCAATTCATTTTCATTATTGCAGACTACATCAGTTGTTTCTTGAGGAGCGTATTGAGAATGTGTGTAGTGATCCTGCTCGTCTTGTGAAACTGAAAAAAAGACAATTTGATGGATCTGCAGTTGAAGCAAAATCTGGGAGAAGTTACATGGAGGAAATTCTGGAAATGACCTCACCTGATCATAAAATGGCTTGTGAAACTTCAATCAATCCACTGCCTGTGAAATTGATGTCAAACGACACTAGTGAAACTGGGATTGAAATACTCGAAATCAATGGCATTTCACATATGAGAAGGTCTATTGAAAATGGAAAAACACATTCTTCATCAAATGAGCAGGAATTAGAACTTAATTCAAGCTCAGAAGTAGGCAGGAAGACAAATGGATATCTTGTGAAGGAGCCCGGACAAATCTCTTCTGGTGGGACAGGTGAAGTGTCTTCTAAGCATCTCAAGGTACCTGATGAAGCAGAACTAGTGGATGATGATGGACAAAACAAATCTCTTCTGGTTAAGACAAATGGATATCTTGTGAAGGAGCCCGAAAAAATCTCTTCTGGTGGGACAGGTCAAGTGTCTTCTAAGCATCTCAAGGTACCTGATGAAACAGAACTAGTGGATGATGATGGACAAAACAAATCTCTTCTGGTGAAGTCAAATGGATATCTTGTGAAGGAGCCCGAAGAAACCTCTTCTGGTGGGATAGGTGAAGCGTCTTCTAAGCATCTCAAGGTACCTGATGAAACAGAACTAGTGGATGATGATGGACAAAACCAAAGAGAAGGCAGCCTAGACTGCTATCATTCTGATGACACGGCTAGTGAGGTTGATGATTATATGGATGCATTAGCTACCATAGACTCCGAGTTGGAAATAGACAATGAGTGTGGACCTAAGAAAAGCCTCTTGAATGTTCAAAAGGTAATTGATTCAAATGGTGAAGAGGAACATCAGCTGCAAGCTCCGTTTTCAGATTCTCAATCATTTGGAGACTCATCATTATCTGAGGAAATGAGTTCATTTGAACAAGATAGAAGTGAAGAGAATAATGAAGTACAAGCTCAGCTGCCAGACTCTCGGTCAGCAGGAACGTCCTGTGCATCAGATGATGACAATAGTTCATTCAGAAAAGATAGAACTGAAGAACATACCCAACTGCATGCTCAGTTGTCAGATTTTCAATCTATTGGAAATTCCTCACCAGAAACTGAAAATATGCTTTCCAACCAGCTTCCACAAACTGGTGAATTGAAAAAAAATTATGATGAGTGTGTCACACATGATGATGCACATGATCTTGGGGGAGAAATATCTGATTCTGAACCTGTCTCTTCTGGTTCATGTCCGGTGGATTCAGGATGTTTATTATTGTCTTCGGATCATGGAGCTACAGCTCTATCAGATAAAACGCCACATGTTCCTGTTGAACGGCATTTAAGACTAGAAGATGATGAAGACGCCATCTCCCTAATAAAAGATAGTAATCTCCCAGTTGTTTATTTTGACAACAATTCTTTGAACAACTTGGATGTCTGCAATTCTCATGTCCATTCCCATACTACATTACAAGTTTCCAATGATTTAAATTTGGCACATGAAGGCGAATGTGGTGATCATTCTGACATCAAAGTGATGCAGGATGAATCTCATAATGAGTACTGTTCTGAAATATCAACTGTTGGAGACATTGGTTCACGAGGGGAGAATCCCATTTGTCTGCCCATGGAATTAGACCTTAATTTGGGCACTAAAATGCAGCTTGACGACTGGGACTTACAATCTGATGATGATATCAAAGCAATGCAACTTGATTCAGAAGATTTGTTTCCTGTTGTGGAGACTACCGTAGAGAATAGCTTTGCAGAGGAGCTATTCTCTGATTTTATTCAAGGGAATCCACTAGACGGACCACATTCGGTAGAAGTTAAAACTCTTTATTCTGACTATCTTTCAAATTTTGAAGAGGTACCAAAGATAATGCTTGGTGATGAAAGAAATGGATCCACCTGCAGTTTGGATCAAGTTGAAGATGACGATCTTATTAATCATCCTCCTTGCCCTAATTACATACTGCAGGATGATGATATCATGGTAAATGATATGTTCCCTGTAAAGGTTCTGTCCAAAAATCTAGCCGTATCTCCTATTCCTTCTCTTGATAATACTGAAACTGATGCAAGTGTTGTTAATTGTCAAGCTTCAAATTTTATTTCCTCCCCATCAATGAATCCTCCAAATTTGCTTGAATCTTTACCAGCTTCTCCAGATTCCAATAGGATGGAAATGGAATCCAATGAGGTAGAGTTGACAAAAATTTCCATAGACTTGAATGCAGAGAAGAGGGAAAATCAACTCGAACCATTTTCATATATGACATCTCCAGTGAGTAGCCTTACAAATTTGGAAGAATCTATTTCTACTTTTGAAGATTCGCACTGGAAAAATTTGGAAGTCAGTGAGGAAGTTGCAAGAGACTCTTTGACAGAGTTAACGTCACATTTAGTAGTGGATCAACTGAAAATTGCTTCTACTGATGAACTGTTGAGCCTGAACAGATCAGACTCTTCTAACTCTAGTGTATGTAATAATCAACATTCATTGCTTAAGGATAAAGACCAAGATGGTTCTTCTCTCAATGACATGAAAATGGTGACCCAATGTTCAGAGCTAGACTCTCAGGATTCAGAATCTACAATTGTTCGCAAGAATGATCTACAGAACAGTAAAGATAGTTTTTCACCACCTTCCTATAATCAACTGGAGCCTGAAACCCATTTAGAGTGGACCTTAAAACCACGAGTTGTGCAGCATGATGTGGGTTTTCTGCTCAAAAATGAAGAAAAATGCACCTCTTCAAAATTTGAACCTCAGCCGATGCCGATATCAAATCACTTGGAGGGAGAGAGAATAAATTGTGTTGCTTCTGAGTTTTCTGCAGAAGTCCATCTAGAGGAATCTTCAGATGGTTCCGCATCAAAGTCATCTGATCAGAAGATTAACTCATCAAAACATTTCATGGATCCATCGAAACCTCTCCTTCCTAATCTTTTTCCCAAGGCAACCAAAATAAACCTCGAGGAAACGCCGCCTATGCCCCCTCTACCACCTATGCAGTGGATAATGAGCAGGGCCCAAAATGCTTCCTTAGTGTCAGAGAGAGAAGAAATAGGTGTAAGTCATGTATTATTTCAACCAGTACAGCCAGTTAAACCTGATTATAACTCTCAAATTGACTTATCAACTTCTGAAAGAGTAACCTTGCCATATCAGAATCCTTTTTTGCCTGCTGTGGCTGTGGAGAGTAATAACTGCCTACACTCTTCTGGGTTATCAGCAGGTATTTCAGAGCATCCTGTTGCTATTCCTTTGCAGCTTCCTGTGATGGTAAATGAAGCAAATGGTCGGCATAATTACCAAGTTTTGGAGAGAAGTCAAATTCACAACCCTTTCTTAGCATTACCAATGCTATCTTATGGTTGGCTGCCACATGGACGTGTCAAAGCTTCAGAGGGAGAAAGCATTTTGAAATCAAATCCATGCCCACCAATACATCTCACTGAATGTGCTGTTTTTGGGGATGATCCTAGCTACCAACAAGAAACACTGCCTCAGTTCAAGAGTCAGTTAATGGAAAATACTAGTTTAGAAGCTAAAGACGATAATCTTGGAGAAAGTGTATTGAATTCAAGTTCATGCCCACCAATACTGCCTGCTGAATGTGCTGTTCCTGGGGCTGATACCATCTTTCAACAAGAAAAACAGACCCATTCTTCTGGTCAAATAATGGAAGATACTAGTTTTGAAGCTAAAATGGACAGTCCTGAAGAATCGCACTCAGTGCTACCATCTGAATGTCCTGTATCTGGAGGTGACCCCATTTCTTCAAATGAACAACATTCTCATTCTCCAAATGCATTAATGGAAGAGACTGTTCTGGAATTTACAGCACTTGAGGAGACATCAATTCATTTGGAAAGAGATCAAGGTGATCATATTGTCTCACCTAAGTCACCATCACCAAGTGTAGAAATTGTGCAGCCCAATCACGGCCTGCTGCCTTCAGAGGGGGATGTGACACTGTCATTGGATACATCCTCCCAATCATCAGAATTTGATAATCAAATACCAAATGGAAAATCAAAGAAGCTTCCTCCACCTCAGAATCATTTATTTGATGTTGTTGCTGCTCTTGACAAAAGCAGGGTAAAGACAGTTTTATTGTTCGTGTCAAATTTACTCTTTGTGCAGTCTCAATTTTTGCATAACACGCTGCCTTTGTACCACTGCAGCTGAGGAAGGTCACTGATCGTGTTAGGCCCCCAATAGCACCAAAGGTAGATGAAAGAGACTCATTGTTAGAACAGATTAGAACGAAGGTAAGAGCCAGCAACTTTAATCTTTTTTTTACAGGAACTTGGGTCTTGTTCATGCTATTTTTACCCTTTTTGTATCAAATTCTTGTATTTTGATATTTCAACATATTATTTTTCAGTCCTTCAACTTGAGGCCTGCTGTGGTTACACGCCCCAACATTCAGGGTCCCAAAACGAACTTGAGGGTTGCTGCCATCTTGGAGAAAGCAAATTCTATTCGCCAGGTCTATCTCTCTTTCTTTATTAAATTATTCTATTACGTGTATCAGTGTATGTTCTCTGTTATGTTTTGGTAAACCGCATGCGCTCTTTCCCTCTCTTTCTCTGCACCAACATACCCCTTCTCTTCCGGGTAAACTAAACTAGTATCGATAACTGAAACAGGCTTTGGCTGGAAGTGATGAAGACGATGATGCTTGGAGTGATTCTTGAATTTACTACATAATGAAAAATACAGATCTCAGTGGCAGTAGATGTTTTTCTGATGTGGGTTTATTCTCCATATTGAATAGGAAATTTACTTTAATATACAGGATTTATCATCCTACTGTGTGTTCATAAACGGTACTCTGGACAACACGTGTCCCCTCCCTGAGTCCTCCTAATTCACATTCAGTTCTGTAAAATGGGAACAAGCACCTTCCGTTGCATCGATCCAGAACATTTTACAGAGGTGAAACTTGCGTCAGTCCGGTCAGGCTCAGCGTGTAAGAGATGTATCCATCCAGATCTACCAACCTGTTAGAATTTTCTCTTCGTATGAGTATGTGTATATTTGTGTTGTGGTTTTCATAAGTAAATTCGTAATTCTGTATTAGCGGTATACTGATAATTGCCTGGTAACACCATGTAGTTCATCTCGTTTGTGTCCCATACATAGTATATATATGTATACATGTGAGGAAAATATTTTCATTAGTATTTTTTTCTTCTATAATTGTATATAGACAGCATTAGAAAATTGAAATTTGTCAGAGGAAATTATAAATATATACTATTTGCGAACTCATTTCTCTTTAGCTGCTTGTGCATTAGCTACTGCTATAACTTTCTCTATTTTTTTTTTTTGAATCATCTACAACTTTCTTTAGATCATCATGGCCTTGTGCAAATATATTTTTAGATGGATTTGGTACTTTCTCTGGATCATCATGGCCTTATCCAAAGCCAAAGCAAAAGTACTAACAGCATTCCGTCAGCTTCAGAGGCGCAGGCACATGCCCAATGTTACTGATCATCTTTATGGTGGCATTGTTCCATTTAAGAGTCATAAAAATCTTAGAAAAGGTGAATCCATAGCACCTGAACTCCTTCATGTAAGTGAAGGATCTCAGCTTTTGTTGTGATTTTTTCAAAGAACTATGTTTTCTCAACAACGTGCTTGCGAGAACTGCATAAGATCCTATTTTTTAAAGTTACCTCTCCTATGGTCTCAAAAATCTGGATAAAAAAGTAAGCAACTAAACATGTTGAATTTTGTGGTTGTTACGAATATATAGCAGCACTCAAATAAAGGTGTCTATGAATATTTTTCTTGAAAATTTTAAAGCCTGTGAATTTAACATTAATCTTTAGAATCAATTTGCTCTCACCAATTATAATATATTGAATGCAATTAATATTAACAGTCACGACCCTTGTGCCCGCTACTGCGCTCATGCCCGTAGCAACGATTAATTTTGGGTACCTCTTCCCGTCCTAATGACTAGTTTCTAGAAATTACCTATTCTTCAGGGAACGGTTATCTCTTCCTGAAAATAGGGATTAATGGCCAAGCGTTAGGGGTACTATAAAAATCCTATCATTTGAGAGGGTCAGGTATTCAATATTCATCCTAACACACACATACTCTGTACTTGCCCTCTTTTCACCTGATTCTCACTTTAGCATCGGAGTGCCTTGCAGGTACACCCCCTCCTCATCTCTCACACCCAGCATCACAGACATTGTCTCTGGCCCACTTCAGGTTCAGATCAGCCGGTAAGATCAGTGGCGCCGTCTGTGGTAAACTCTGTTATCCCCATCTTTCTTCCATCGTAGATTCATGACCAAAATAGTTCTTCCAAACTCCAATCACGGCCATCTGTGACAACACCCATTATGCTCGCAACTCTGCCTTTTTCCCCATCAACAAGACTGATACTGACAGAGCGGCCCCCTTTCTTGGGGACGATGCCCACCAACAAAGAGATGAAGCTACCACGTCTCCCTCCCCCGTTCGTCCTGATCACAATGAGGTCTAGCCCATCCAGGACCACCAGCCAGTCCCAGTTCCTCCCTGCGTCGACCCGGCCACGACAGTCTTCCTCGAGGCTCTCAACAAGTCGACCCGGCCACGACAGTCTTCCTCGAGGCTCTCAACAAGACCAACCTTTTAATCCTCCATCAGTATACGAGGATTGGAGCCCTAGAAGATTCCAGTCGTCCAAAATCCTCTCCGCCGAGGAAAGAGCGCCAGAGATCACAGAGTCCTCCTCCCTGGCGTAAAAGAAACCATCGGGCACCTCTAGAGCCAGAGTCCCAGGCCGTCAGAAAGTGCGACCACATCTTCCCTCGGAGCCAATACTCTCTGAGAACTAAGAGGACCAGAAGGGATCAATGAGCAGAGTCCCAACGTTCGCCTCTGCCCAGATCTAAGGGTCGGGCACAAACCCCATCTCCCCATTGAGATCGCCATCATACCTTTAGGAAAAGCACCCGCTCTCCGTCATGGTCCAGCAGCAGCAATGATGAACCCCGTGGCCCGTTGTCCCAAGAGATTATGGTTATGTGCCTAATGAAGGGACTAGAAAAACCCCATCTCTGGGCACGTATGATGGTACTACGGACCCTGACGAGCACATCAAAAATATAAATGCTTTGCTTGATTACCATGTGTCGCACCTCAAAAAATTCAAATCGAGATCGTACGACCCTCGCGTAAAAGGTGCGGAAATGCGGTTCGATAGAGTCGCCACTGAACTTTATTAATCCCCCAAAAGGGAAAGGAAAATATCGAGAAAATATCTTAAAACAAAAGGATAAGAACAAAGGTCGTCGCAACCTATATTCCGGGTTTGGGAGTCAGTTACGCAAGGGGAAGATATTAGCACCCCTCACGTCCGTTGTACTCAACGGGAACCTCTTAGCTTGAATTGTGATGAACGTTAGCTAAGCTTAGTTATCTTCTTATCAATGATAAATGCGAAACAATATGATAATAGGGATAACAACGCTAAGAGGAAATAAATGGTTATAGGATAGGGTGCTCGCCAAGGATTAGGACCCTTGTGCCTATGTAAGCTTATTCGGACGAGAATGAGAAATCAGAACTCTCGTAGTTTGACTACGGAAAAGGATAGGGGGAAAACAGAAGGTGAAAGGGATTGTGACGGAATGATGGAGAAAGATAGAAGTGTGGAAAAGGTGGAAAAAGAAAAAGGTAGAAAAAGATAGAAGGTAGCTCGCCAATATTATCGCAATCTTGTGCCTACGTATCTTACATTCAGACGAGAATGAAGAATCAGAGCGTCCGTAGTTCGTGGAGACGACCACAAAAAGATGAAGGGTTGAATGGTTTGAAGTGAGGTACGAATGACAATTACCCAAAGCTTAAGAAAGGCTCTTCGGTCCTAAGTAATTAAGAGAGTGATTCAAATACTTGACTCACTCTCTTTTTCATCTTGAAAAGAAGTTGGAATGGTGTTTGAATGATGAGTGGTTAGGAGAGATAATTGAATGTTGTCGAGTTGGAAATGTTATTAGAGGCGTCAATTGCTCACACGCGAGTAAGATAACTCGCATCCAAACAACTCAAGGGATATCAAAGGCTCAATCCCCCTCTTTTAACCTTGAAAGGAATTACATAGTTGTTAATTGTTTTGATAGTTTAATTGAGAAAAATCCATTTGACGTTGGACCAAGGGTTTGACTTATATTCGCGTGCAAAACATGGTGGAATGGAAGGTTGTTTGAAAATGGCTTGATGATGAGTCGAGGATTTGGTTGAAAACGGAACCGGCTTGACGATGAATCAAAGGTTAGGTTGTGAGAAACGATACTAGTCCCTGAGGGTGCTCCCAATATCGAAACTACGATGAAATGTGAAAGTGTGTGCAATAGGTTGATGGCGAATACGGACGAGCACTCGACTTACAAGGGGTGTTTAAAAATGGCTCGATGACAAATAGAGAATTAGTTTGAAAACAATTTAGTCTACGCTAGCCCCTAAGGGTGCTCTTAGAAGATAAACCATGATCAAAGAAACACAAATGCGTACATCGGAATGGGAGAAGGGTACATGTAAGTTACACGGGATTGCAAAAAATAAAAGGGTTCATTGTCAGGTAGCCCAAGAGGAAGCCGTGTGTGTGCGAGGTGTCCTAAACTAAGCCTTGAGCAAAAGTCGGACAAAACTCCAAGCTAGGGTTTCTTACAAAGTCCAATGATCCAACAGTCCACCAATTTAGGATTTTATTGTTTCGATAACTGTTAGGTGTTTTTGGATATGTGTGAATAAGAGACGAACAATATGAATATGAATACGAACAATTATAAATAATATGACAAGATAATATAACAATATAATCAAGATAATATCCATAATAATATGAACAAGATAAATATTAACAAGTATATGAACAAGATAATATAACCGAGATATAATGACTGATTTTAAATCAAGGGTATATTTGACTGAAAAGTAAAACAATAATATGTTAACAGAAAGTAAAGTTAGTCGTTAGTTCGTTTAAATCGAATCGGGACGAAATATAGCGCTAAACCTTCGTAGCTCGATCTATGACGAAGATCAAGCTATAGAAGGTTGCGTAATTTGATATCCGTGCTAAAAACAAGATAGAGAAATGATATTAAGGATCATTCTCCAATGTAATCGTGTTACACGGGCCAAAAGAAAAGGGGGATCTCGTCTTAATCATAAACTCGTGTCAATTAATTAAAGGTAGCCTATCACGATCCCAAAGTGTAGAAAATGACCCCAATGGTCATTTTCCACAGATTTGACATAATGAAGGTTATCGACTTTGATAAATTGACGTCTACAAATCTAAAGACTTCATCGATCGAAATATGAAAATAAAATCGAGATGAAAAAGAAAATGAAGAAAATGAAAAGAGAAAAAAAGAAGTGGTTTCAGATTCTTCACCATTTATCAATAATTTGACTAGTGGTGATTTGTTGATTTCTTCATCGACCAAAAAATAAAATCGAAAATGAAAAAGAGAAATTAAGCTAAGAATGAGATAAATTATGAATAAATTAATTGAAAATCAAATTAAATTATGGGATTTAAAATCAAATTAAATGTTAACTAAAAAAACAAGTTTTTGCTAAAAAGATAAATAATGTTTTAAAAAAACCGGTGGGGGGTTTATTGAAAAAACTGGTGGTGCAAAGAGTGGGCTGTGAAGAAACACAATAAAGGGAATCATCATGGGCCATAGGCCCATTCATCCCCATAGAAAACACTGAGATAAAGAAGCAAAGGGTGCTAACAAGGATTGGCGTGGGCCCTATGACCCACCAACACAACATGGTTTTTAAAAAAACTCAATAATCAATACCATATGAGTAAAGTTCAATCAGAACACGTCAAAGCTCACCCACAATCCATTTTAAAAAACAATATAAAAAGAACAAAAATCAAAAAAAGGCAAAAAAAAATGCGCTTGAACTCTTTACGATATTCATCGCGCTGTAGAACAACAAGAAGCAACACCTTCTCCTTCGTGAATCCCTCCTTGCAACCATTCGTCCCAGTCTCCTCATTTGATTCAGGTTTGCACTTTTGTGACTCGTTCTTCCCCAAATCCTTCGTCTCAATCTCTCTCTGTCTTGGTTTTGTTTTGATTCAATTTCTGGACTATTTTGAAACGGTTGTGATGATTTGGAACCTGGTTCGTGTGGTTGTCAGATGGTAAAGGGTTTTCTTTGATTTGGTTTCTGTATTGGAATAAGTTCTGGATCGAATGAGCTTTTTGGGGTAAACGATGAAGAACAGTTTTGCTGGTTGAAAAAGGTGGTTATGCAGATGTTTTTCTGTTTTCCTCCTAAATCCCCCTTCTTTCTGATGAAGAATTGATGCGTGTTATATGGGAGGATCAGGGGTAGAAACGGGAGAAAAAATTGAAAGAAAAAGAAAGAATCTGCTACGGGTTGTGTGGGGTAGGGGTGTGCATGGATTATAAACCAAACCAAACCAAACCACATATATGGTTTGGTTTGGATCTTAAAACAGTTTATATAAAACCAGTTTATTTTTTTAAAACCGGTTTACAAGTGGATTAGTTCAGTTTCAAATCGGTTTTAAAAAAAATAGTTTTTTTAAAAACCAGTTTTAAACCGGTTTCTCTCAAAACCAGTTTTTTATTTTTTTTAAAGAAATCAGTTTTAAAATCAATTTTATAAAAAAAAAAACAATTTTAAAACCAATTTTTTTAAAAAATCAATTTTATTGCAAACTATCAAATAATTGATAAACCACCTGAAACATTTTAATTCTATACTTTGTATTAAGAAATGAAAATGTTCAAGCACGAGTATTTGGCAGTACAGAAAAATTGATTATTACATATATGGAAAATTCATATAGAAAATTAAACATGAATACAGTCAAAGTAATAAGACAACAACCATTAAAATCAATATGCTAGTCTAGGATTCCCAAATCTACCAAATTATTATTGCAAAGACAGGAACTGCAATACCGATGCAAGAGACATTTTCAACCCCTAATGTTTCATCTGGTCCAATTTGTACATGTGATATGAATGCCATATCCACCTCCCATTCTCTTCACACCAGTTGAATGAAAATTTCTACTCACTCTCACAACATAACAACAATGTCTTCCAATTAAAAAGTAGAAAACTAAGGGTAACAACAATGTCTTCCAATTAAAAAGTAGAAAACTAAGGGTAATAAAGGGAAAAACTTAATCAATAATAGAACCAATCCATTTTTATGGTTATGGTTTATAAACCAAACCACTTGTTCTAAACCGGTTTAAAACCAGTTCTAAATGGATTTTGATTTTAACCCAAATTATTTAGTTAAATTTAAATTTATTTTTTTTTAAATTATATCAATTTTTAAATTTAAATACTTAGATTTTAATATATTTTTTCTTTGAAAATAAATATATATTTAAAAAAAAAAACCTAAAAATAAAAAATATTTAAAAAATTAAAAATAAAATTGAAAATAAAAAAAATTCTAAAATAAAAAATTTCAGCAAACTATAAGGACTTAAAATGATAACTAATATTTATAATACATATATTTGTATATTTCAAAACCTCTATCTATTGGTGGAGAAATCTATAATATTTATAATTATTTTTTCATAAAGCTTTAATGAACTTCGAGATTTATAAATGAAAACTAGAGTCAAATCCAACAAGTCAAGTTTTGGTATATTTTCTTGTACATGCCAAATCAAACTCGATGCACTAAGATCTATATAATTAATTACTGAAAGTTCATATAATTAACGGATAGAAATCCATATAATTTGTGAAGTATTAGTACACCATTTTAGGTAGTTAGAGAATTTGTAAACAATTTTTTTTTTCATTTTGAAATACAAAATTTTGAATCTTTTGGTTTAAAATATAAAATTAGTTTATAACGTGTATATGATAAAACATGAAAAGAGACAAAAACATATTAATTTAACAAATAATGAAATTTGGATAACCAATGGATAAACCACATGGAAACCGATTTATATTTGGATAACCAAATTTATATTTTAGCATTTGGTTTGGATTTTTAAAAGTGGAACAATTTGGATACAAATTTGGTTAACAATAACCGATTTTTTTGCACACCCCTAGTGTGGGGTAGCGGTTTGTGGAGGTTTTGCTTTCTATTGCAGGTTGTCATTTGTGTGGAGGTGAGGTGCGAAAGTTACGGTTTGTCATGTGTGTTGGTTGTTGTAACACCCTACTCTACCCCGTACGCGTATTATAGGAATATTAAAGAAAATACATCAGAGTTTTTAAAACACGTAGGATGTTACATAGAAATTTTTCTCATTCAATGAAGTATCAAGTCACTTCATGCTTTCCACAATATTTCAACAAGGTCATTCAACAAAACAGCGGAATAAAATCAATGTTTAAACATAATCCCCACAACCGGTGGTTATACATCATTAATCCAACAGATAAAAGATACGTAATAATTAATCAAGAAAATAAGCAAAATATAACGTAATCCCGTCATCCCATGTTACGTATCAGAGCGACTCATAGAACTCGATCAAATAGCAACATACTCGAAGTACTACTCAGGTACCTGGTCATCTGCACTCCCCAAGGAGCACAGACGCAACAAACCAAAAAGGGGTGAGAACTACATTCAATAAATAAGCGGTGAAATACACATGCTAAGGAGTAGTTACACACCACACATACCATCATACACATGCAACGCACATACACATGCCATCTCAATCACTCGGCATTAATAGCCCATAATCAAATACAAATATGTAATGTGACTCACTGACTCGACATAATGCATGTGGTATCAACACAAATACAAAAGGTTCACCCTATGTCGCTACCGCGAAAATAAGGTGCCGGCAAAACAGAAGAGTCGTCACCTTTCGTTATTTATCCCTCAGAACAGGAAAGGAAACGATCGGAAAAACCTGACGAAAAGGTATAAGAAAAGGTCATCGCAACCAATGTCTGGATTCGGGAGTCGGTTACGCAAGGGGAAGGTATTAGCACCTCTCACGTCCATCGTACTCGATGGGATCCACGCTTGTTGTGCTTATCCGACGGGTTTGTTTAACTATCTACCTAGCAAGGCTGGTCTGAAAAGAAAAGAAAATGACTCGGCAAAGAGTCGCACTTTATGCCTACGTATTCTCATCAGAGAATGAGAAATCAGAGTCAACGTAGTTCGGCTGACTACGGGTTACGGGGAAGGTGGCTCGCCAATACGCCAGTATTGTGCCTACGTACTCTCAATAGATATGAGAGATCAGAGCTTACGTAGTTCGGGATAATACGAATTACGGCAGTTCAAATTCGTCTGTTTTTCGAGTAGGGTTAACAAACAGTTCCAACAGTTTGGTGTACGCAACTCAACCCTTGGAGACTTAGGCGTTATCGTTTGCGGTAGAATTGGGAGTTAACGACACTCTTTTCTTCAGAAAAGCTTCCTTTGAATTATGGGCCCACGGGGCAAAAAGGTTTGAAGTTTAGAACTGTTTTTCATGGATGTTTGCAACTAATATCGCACTAGAGACTATGACCTGAGAGTGAATGTGTCGCATGTCACCCAAAGGGTGCCATACTAAACATCTAAGTTGTCGAAAAGAAACTCTCCGACAACCCTTTCTCAAGTAGCTTAAGGCTCGTAACGTACGACGTCAGTTAACCTTTATTACTATATTTTAATTTGTTTTGAGATGAGAAGAGAGAACAGGCTCAACTAAGGGGAGACTATCAAGTCCTAATGTTGTCATGCCAAGGATTCATCCTATGGTTGAGGTTTGAAACAGGGAACTCCTAGAAGTTATCATTCATAGGTTTCAACCTAAAGTTCTATCATCGCTTCCTTGTCAAAGGAAGTGAGACTCCTAGGGGATCATGTCAATGGTATACGGAAACAGATAAAGCATCAGCTAAACAGTAAACAGTAAACAGTACAGGGAACAACTGTAAATAAAGTGCTGTAAATAAAATGCATGTATGCAACAACCAAGCAGAAGGAGCCAAGCTCAACTTCTAAGCAAACAAGGCACAAAGGCCACAAACCACATAGGCAAGGGAGCTGAGTTCTACCAAATACCAGCAAGCAAAGCCACACAATAAAAATACAAGCAGAGGGAGAAACTCAACCTCTAATGCAATACAAGCAAGGGGAGAAGATCAACCCTTAGGATGTTCTTAGGATTATTCAACTACATGATCTAATCTAAATACATCACACCAATCAAGTCACATCAATACAGTTGCACAAGAAGAAAACGGACAAACAGGAAAAACAAGCCAGCAAACTCCACAGCAGAGCAATCTTCTGACAACAATCCAATCCAAAGTTCGTAACTGTTCTTCAAGTCCACCATCTTCAAGAGAAGGAAAGGGGTACTCCATCTTCAAGCTTTAACAATGCACTCCACCAAGAATGAAGAGAATCAACAAGATGATTATTTGATAATGGGAAGCAGACAGGAAACCAAAGGAATCCCATCTGACACTCAACCAGTCATCAGAGAAAGGTATCCTCAAAAGTTCTACTCATTGTAAATGTCACACATCCCTCCTAAGGAGAGATGAGACTTTAACATGAGGACTTTGAATCATAGGATGGTAATGGAAGGTGAATGAAACCAACCATTATTTGAAGAAAAAAAACTATTTCTAAAACTCTCTCCTAAAACCCTAATCTTATAAGCTACAAAAAGCTAACAAAAAGGAAAGAAAAGCTCCAATCCAAGCTCCATCAGCCACTCCACAAAAGCTTCATCATGTCCATGATATCCTCCAATAAGAACCAGAAGCCCACCATGCAAGAAAAGCCCACTTTGAGTCCATTCCAAACAATCACCAAAGTTGAAGCACCAAATGAACAATCAACTTGAATATTCTATCTAAAATATCAAAACACATCCTAAAAATCTAATTATTTTTCTATGGGAACATGCATTTGTTAATGATTTATAGTTCAAAAATTAGGACCTAATTCAATTTCTAAGTCCTCTAAATAAATCCTAAGTTGCAATGTGTCAAAGGAAACCATTAATGGGGAAAGGCCCTAAACCTACCTCTAAATCAGAAGCTATGGTTGTCTAAAAAATGTGAGAAAAAATCTATGGGAGCATACACGTCTAGCCTAACATCTATCAAAAGCTCAAATCAAAATTCCATACCAATTAATAGAACAAAAATCAACAAACAGAGGTGTCAATTATATAAAATTAAAGAAATACCTAAAATGAGAAAAATATGGATTAAATTGGAAAATCAACAAAAATTAAATCTAACACCCTATAAAAATCACAAATCAACAGAGGATCATGGGGATATTTTTTGTGTATTTTTCTGATTAAAGATGAATTTAAAAATGAATTTAGAAAGAAAAAGGAATAAAAGAAATCAAAAAAAGAAATAACATAAAATGAAAAGCTGGAAAATACGTGGTACGTAGGATCAGGGGACTTGGTAAGCTAATCCTAGGGTTTTCAGTGCATCCACGCAAGCGTCCCAGTCACCAGCTGACTGGGATTAATGAAACGCATCGTTTCATCCCTTGGAGGCAGATCCCAGCTTTGAATCTTGTCCACACGATGATCCTACCAGGTCTTCTATCCAGCTACATCCAATGGCTACGAACTCATCTTCAACCTTGGAACTCAGGTGACCTGAAACAGTTCACGGTGGCTCCCACGGCGGAAACAACCTTCTTCTCCGGCGAGCAAAGATTGCAGGTGTCCAAAACTTATAAACCTTATATCAATTTCACTCAGAATTTCCCCCTGATTCCAAATATGAACTCCAAAATTCCTGAAACCTTATGGATTTTAAAAACCGAAGCCAAATCTTGAAATGGTCATGATCTTGATTCTCACCAAAGCCTAAATTAATGATACGAGAATGATCCTCATGCTTCCCTGATCACCATAAGCTATCACAATTATATTAATTCCTCAAGATCACTCCTAACCGAATCCAAACAGAAATTCCATCTCATGATCAACCATCACCATTTGCTACCAAATCAATCCTAAAACGTTCTACGTTGCACCTAGATCCTAAACACATACTCATTTCTAACTACATCGTGCTAGATTAAGTGGAAAGTTGAATTTTACCAACCTGGTTTCAAGCTTCGAATGGAGGTGTTTCTGACTCAAATCTTGCTCCCAAATCTTCTAGATTCACTCAAGGATGATGATAGAAGCCTTTAGCACCTTCAATTTGATCAGAAACTTGCTTGAATCCCAAAACCGAATTTGAGTTGAATGCTTCAAAACTCCAATGGCTCTCTCTCTACTCAGCATGAATCAACCACCAACACTTGCCCAATCTCACTTGTCATCATTTATAGAACACCATGGAACCTTCTAGAGGTTCAGCCCAGGCCCAATTTGGAAGATCCAAAAATCAAAAAAGCTCTCAAAAGTTCCATATGGCCATGCACGAATTTGGCTTCATAGCTTGCCTTGGAAGCTTTGGATAACTTGCATATCCCATTTAGAATAGATTCAGACCAAAAGGAGTCTCCAAATTGCCTTTGTGAAGGAATTGTGTGATGTTACTTATTTGTGAAGAAAAGTGTTAAAAGCTCATGAAACATAGGTCAAAACAAAATTCTAAAATTGTCAATCTTCTCAAAACATAATTTCTGATTAAAATGAGTGGTCATTTGGCTTGTTTTATGCACATAACCATTTATTTCCATTTCCCACAAAAAATGCCTTTGAATTTCTTCTTTCTTCAAACTACTTCACACCAATCCTTGATATGCGTCAAACCAATTCACCATGAGCCTTTAGTCAACCTAAAAACCACATTTTGAACAAGTTCCATGTTGAACAAAAATCCATTTGACATGTGAAAGTTGGAGATTTTGACCTATGATTGAAAATTGGCCTATAATCTCAAATACCCAAAATACCCTTGACTTGTCAAAGCCATAACTTGAGTTCTACACATCCAATCATGGACTTCTAGTACTCTATGGAAATATAAGAGAATAAGGAACAACATTCATGTTGACCAAAAGTTCACAGGAATCATCCTTCTAGGGCAAAAGTGTCATGCAAGTTGGGTAACTTTCAAGCTCCACATTCACATGTCTCAAATGACTTGTAACTTGTCTGGCTCATAACTTGAGTTCTATAAACCCTATCAAGGACTTCTAGTACTCAAATTAAAGATAAGATTATGACCTACAACAATCATGTTAGGGTCAAGATGAGATGAAGGTCATGTCTTGAGTTAAATGGCCTGGAAGTCAGGGGTCAAGTTAGGGGATTTTACACTGTCAAGTCTTAGAAACCCTAGCCTGAAACTTCTCAAACTCTTCAATCATGATGAGTTAACCTTGTAATCATCCTTATAAAATCTCAATGTATCAATCCATAATCACATGGATCTTGAAATAAGTCTCAACCTTCTTCAAATCCTCAGTTGACTTAGGGTTGACCCAGTCAAACCTTAGCTGCACCAATCAGGGCTGAGGCTTCTTAATCTTGCACAATGATCTGTCTAGGCCTCAAAGTGATCTTCAACACTTCTCATGAGCTCTCTCAAGACCTCAATTCCAACTTCATGGCTTCAGAATCATCTGATGGCTTTCCACAACTCTCAAGTTAGGAGACCTACACACTTGGCTTCAATCACTCTCTCTGAGGATCTTTTAACTTCTCTGACAAGGATATCAACCCTTGAAAACTTGGATAACCTTCTTATCTAGCTTAATAGTCTTGTGTAGCTCTTTATTGGTAATCATACCTCTTGATCTCATGCATACATGCCAATGAAATGCAAATGATAATGCTAATGTGAATGAAATGAAACATAAGCTAGGTAAAGAAAAGATGGGCAAATTTTGGGGTGCAACACCCTAGAATTCGATTCCCGTCGGAATCCGGATAAGTCGTATACGTTCCTATGAACTATAACTTATCTCCACAAAGACTTCCACATGAAGTATGGATGAACTAGGCACCCATCATGGATTCCCACCTAGTCATCTCCACAAGACACATGACATGAAATGCATGACAACACCATTATGAAAATATAATAATAATTTCAAGCATATTTCAAGATCATCAAAGATCCACACGAGCCATCCGCTCACCGTAATCCTCTCGGGAATTATCATCATCACACCAGATCGTCCACACTGGACGGTCCTGGCCCACACATATCAATCACACCCCTAAGGGCAAAAACGTTATTTTCCACATTCTCTCTAATTAAATTCATTACTAATCTTCCTTAGGTTCATTTTAGTCATATTAATCCTACCGATTAAGAGGAATAGTATTCCAAGCGAAATCTGGACAGAAATCACAAAAATGGGAAAAAGTCATCCTAGGCCTGCCCATACGCATATTGCCCTGCCTGTTACGCGTAATGCCCTGCTGTCAGGCCCACCATACGCGTATTTCCCTATCTGTTACGCGTAATGCCCTGCCTTTCAGGCCCATCATACGCGTATTGCCCTACCTGTTACGCGTAATGCCCTGTCCCATACGCGTATCATACACAAATGACCAGAACTGCTGTCAAAACTCAGATTTCATCCCTTTCACGAATCATCACTCAATACTCTTCATTTTACCACTCAGCTCAACCCAGAATTCAGTTTTTTTGTTAATCGTTTCTCTCTACCTCCACTATACTTCATCTATCCATTATTCTCCTAAGATTTCTATCATGTAAGGTTCAATTTCGTTAACCCTCAAACCCTTATTTTCTAGATTTGTTACCTATCAGGATTTTATTTCAGCATCAATGAATTTCCACACGATTTTCATATCAATCCCATATTCATACACATAATCATCATATAATAATCATTAAACAATAACAGTAATTTTAGGGAATTCATCATGATACGAAATTCAGATCAAAGAAACCAAAAACAAACATAAATCCTATGAGAGAAAGGACCTCTCACTACCCTCTCATGCTAATTCACCCAAATTGAAATTCATTTTCCCTCCTTACATTGGATTTGAGCTCTTTCTTGGCAACAATGGAGGAATCTTGGTTCTTTTGCCCTAGCTCTCCTTTCACTGTCTTTTTCCTCTTTTACGTGTTAATTGTCTAACTCTTCCACTAACCCTCTCTTAACCCCTTAATCATCTTTTAATCCCATTAATCCAATTAATAATAATAATAATAATAATAATAATAATAATAATAATAATAATAATAATAATAATAATAATAATAATAATAATAATAATAATAATAATAATAATAATAATAATAATAATAATAATAACTACCATCCTATTAATATTATTATTAATAATAATTAAATAATAATATCAATAACCATAGTATTCTTATTATTGTTATTAAATGGTTAATATTATTATTATTATAGGTCCACCTCACCCCAACTAAGGTCACCTCCCGCTCTTTCCCCTAACTTCATACCCCTAATTAAGGACATCACAAAAAATACGCACACAACAAAGTATAAAATAACTAAATAATTTAAATGGGGTGTTACAATTTTGGGTTGTTGTTATTAGGTTGTAACTTGCAAAAAAAAAGGTTGAATATGTTGTGTACGGTTGTTCATAGCTGTGTGTGTATTGCTGAAGTATGTTGTTGGTATTTGGTATGGGATGGCTCGTGCTTGCATGGTGAATTCTTTTTGGTTTTCTCTTAGCCATTAAAGGTTCATGTTGTATTACATGACATTTTGGTATACAGGGCAGTTGTGTTATGGCTTGGGCTCATGGTAGGATAAAGAGGTGGTTTTGGGCGTAATGTTTGCGAAAATACAAGCTTGGTTAATCATATGCAGTGGGAATAGCATCACACGTGAGTTCTTGACATTTCATGGGGTTTGGCTGAAAAAGCGGCTTTCTCTTTGTATAAATAACTTCTATAGCCTTTTTTTTGTAATGGTGTTTTTTGACAACAAAGAATATGTAATAGACTTGTAATTTGTATCAATTTGACTTTTTTTTTTGAAATAAATTTTGTTTCCCTTTTTTTAGTTTGGATTATGATGAGAAAAAGAAGTGCGTAATGGGCCTTGATGGGTATAATCTCATAAGCCCTTATTTAGTGTAGAAATTTTTGTATGAATGGAATACATGGTAAAATAAATTGGACACTAGAAAATAGATACGTGAACGGATAATCGGAAACGATGTGGACATGATGAATAACAAAAACGGATGGTGGAAAATGAATAATGACTAATGGGTACTATGGATATGGTTTTAAGAAATGGGCTTTAGAGTTGGTAAATGAACCCAAAAAATGCACGACCTGATACCTTGAATTAGCAACCTCTCCTGAATACCAATAAAACCAAAACTTTCACTATGAACCAAGTGGGCGCCAGATGGTCAGAAAATTATGACTTGAAACGAACTATACGACCCAAAACCGTAAATCCTAATTACTATCAACCATGAAGCCCTATGAACTTGGTACAGCTTGGCAACAAACCCTAATTAGAAGCTTAGACCCACACCACCTGAATGGAGCACACCCTGGTTTCAATCAGGAAACAAAATCATGCCTGACCCACAAATTAAGTTAAAACCATTGAACTCCAATCAAGACTTCCTACACACATCCGACCTAACATCTTCAACTGAAAGCAACAACATATTTTTGATTTTGAGAATAACTGTGAGTGGGTAAATGTACAGATGAAAGCTATACATAGGTAGGACAAATTTGGGGTATGCAGATGCCCCTATTTGGTTTTTTTTAGCAGTAAGGAGAAAAGTGATGTGTTGTTTTACATGTGAGGTATGAAGAAGTTGGTCGATGGTATGTATGCGCTGCATTTGGTTTTTGTTAGCTTCTTTCTTTTTTTCAATTAAAATAAAAGAGAGGGAGTAGGATATGGTCAAAGTAGTACAAAGTAGACAGACTTTTCACAAATATAATAAACGAAACAAAATGACATAAATCTTAATCAACAAGTATTTCCAAAAATAACTAAAGACCAAAAATTAAATATTAAAAATAAGAAAATAATAGATAAAATATTTAATATGAAAATCTGAAAGACAAAATAAAAAGAGATTACATAAAAATGTTATTAATTGAAAAATAGAAATAAAATCGGTAAAAAATGAACAATTGAACCGATATTGAGGTGCTCAGAAAAATAAAATGAATACACCAAAATGATCAGTAAAAAATATATGATTTAAAAAAATACGGTGTTTGGTCAAATTTTGAAATATATTTTACCCGCTAAAACGACTTAAACTGTCAAAAAATATGACTGAAAAGTGATCAAAAAATTTAAATGAGCACGCCAGGTTAAACTACGTGAAACATAGATTAATATCATTGATATTTGCAAGCTTGATTTTAAAATTTTTCGTCCACCGACTTTACGCACAATTGACTTTTAGTTTGACCGATTTGCGTGTAATTCCAAAAGTTTATTCCAGCTGATAAATTAGGTATTATGCAAGATGATAGACATAATATGCTATGCAGGCGATGCAAACAAAGTTGTGGGATCTAAGAGTCAAAAGTTAAGGTATGACAGATGCCCCTATTTAAGTTTCTTCGATCCGGAGATGTGAAGATTGAAATCTTCGTTTTGACAAGATCGAAGAGACTTAAATATAAACATGCACAATTTGTGGCCATAAGATACCACAAAAACTCTTATGATCTAGTATGAATGCAAGACTCGATGTTCTGCGGGGAATGAAGCCACATAAGACAAACTAAACGGAGGACAAAGGGGAAACACAGGGGAATAAATAACAGAAAGACACAAGTGAGGAAAACAAAATATTATGGAAATCCGTCAAGGTGACAAAGAGTATCTAGTAATACTTGGAAAGAGATGGACATACCCTAAACAGAGACCCAGACATGCGGAAAAGCACCATATGCTGAAAGGTAACACGTTCTAGAAAACAAATCAGAAACATCTAGAAAAACATTAGATGTGGAATGAGACTAGAAATTTGAGAATATAACTGAGACATCCAAGAAAATAATTAACTTTACTGTGGAACAACAGGAACATCCAGAAAGCAAAAGCAAGTTTACTAGAGAAAAAGTTACAGTCATAAGAGGTTTTGTCAGAAAGGCCTTGAACAAAACTCTGGAAAAGAACAGTAACAACCATCAAACTCACTCAGAAGAATGTTGAATGAACTTTGGAACATAAACAAATATCAGAGATAAACAAGAAAATAACAGAGATATTCAGAATAATATTGAATAAGTTCCACTAGAAAATTTATAATCATCATCCATGAATGGAACCAGATGGAAAAAAAGTCACAACATTCAGAAGATCATTGAATGGGGTGAGGAGAAAATATGGGAAATACACGAGAGACATTCTAGCAAACATAATAGGCATCCAGGAAGGCATTAAATAAACTCAGAAAGACAGAAACATCAGAGACATCAAGAAAAGTATTAAATAAACTCAACAAAACATCAGAGACATTCAGAAAAACATCGAACAAACTCTGAAACACATGAAAACATCAGAGATAAACAGAAAAACATTGAATAAACTCTAGAATACATCTATAAAAGCATTGGATGAACTCCAGAAAACATCAGAGGAATTCGGGAAAACGCCGAATAAACTCTGAAACACATCCTGGAAAGCATTGGATGGAGAATGGAAACAAACTTGAAAACATTCAACAATTGTTAACCAAAGTCAGAAATAAATTAAAGACATCTAGAAGAGCAATAGATGAAGACAAAGATTTTGAAAATACATCTGAAACATTTAGAAAAGCATTAAATGTACCGGTGTCGCTACGCGAAAAATGACACAGAGTCGCCACCGGATTTATTTATCCCAAAGAGGGAAAGGAAAATAGCGATAAAACCTTTAGGGAAAAAGCATGGTCATCGCAACTAAGTCTTAGGGTTCGGGAGTCGGTTATGCGAGGGGAAGGTGTTAACACCCTCTCGCATCCATCGTACTCGATGGGAACCTCCTAGGTTGTTTGGCGTGAATAGGTGTTTTGTTCTAAGAGTTTGCTTGTTTAAAGAAAGAGGGGTTGGTTTATTTATTTTAATGCTCGCCAAGGATTGTGGCCCTTGTGCCTACGTATCCTCACTTAAAAGAAGTGAAGAATCAGAGCTCCGTAGTTCGGAGGCTTATGAAATAATTGTTTGTTGGTTGATTTTATACCTTGAAAAAGGGTTTTTTGATTGATGCCATAAGGCGAAAAATAGTTTGATGAGTTGATGTTATTTTTAGGTTTTTATTAGAGAAGAATCTATTCTTGATTAGGATTATACAAAAGACTTTGGATAGAGATGAATGTCTTGAATAACCAAGTCGAGCGCCTTATATTCAAAACATTCGGAACGAGTGTAGGAGGATTCCATTCTCATTCCTTCTCTACCACTTTAAAGCTCATGGTGCATAATTCTAATCGTATATTTTATTGTGTTTTGGATTTTTATGAGAAAAGAGAACCACTTGACGTTAGATCAAGGTTTATTGTTTATAAATATGTTTGAAGTAGTATGATCAAGGTCGATGGCGGTGCACAAGGCAACCGACTTACAAGGTTAAAAATGGCTCGATAAAATCGAGAGTTTGTTTTTTTGAAAATGGTTTTTGGAATCAAAAGTCACCAAGGACAATAGCAATATTCACACTAAAATCATACAAACATATGGGGTTAGTCGGCAAAAAAAATCGAGACATGCAACGGCGAACTCCTTGAGAAAATTTTTTTTGGAGGTAAAATATCAAAAAAAGTGAGAAAACAGAGGTGTAACACGGGTGGTCGTGTTGTGTGACACGGCCCGTGTCATAGGGTACCTGCAATGTGAGTTTTTAGGGGATGACAGAGGTGTGACACGGGTGGCCGTGTTGTGTGACACGGCCCGTGTCATAGGGTCTGGGACAAACCAAGCTTTTTTAGGCCAAACAGGGGTGTGACACGGGTGGCCGTGTTGTGTGACACAGCCCGTGTCATAAGGTCTGGGTACTTTACACGTTGAAACCTCAAACAGAGATGCAACACGGGTGGCCGTGTTGTGTGACACGGCTCGTGTTGTGCAACACGGGTGGCCGTGTTGTGTGACACGGCCCGTGTCAGGCTACCAGAGTGAAAAAACCTAACTTTTTCCTTTGTTCTCTTTCATTTTTATGGTTCTTGCAAATGGTTTCTTGGTCCCTATTGTTGTACCCCAAAATTTGACCAACCGGGTCTCGCATCTGGTCTGATGTTTCGACGCATGACCACATTCGCATCTGCATATCGCATACAGTGCATTTTTTATTTGTTTTGATTTTATCGGGATCACAGCTCTCGTCTCGTGTCTCAGGTGTTTTTAATCAGTTTAGATAGATAGAATCGTGTTTTTGAGGACGTTTCGGTGTCTATGGATTTTTACCGGCTATTTTGGTGCGCTCTCGCGGTGTTATGTGTCGTTCGGTGCTTATTTCGTTCCTTCGGGAATTATTGTGATTTTTCTGGATTTTATTGGCCATTTTTAGGGTTTAAATAGATTTTTAATCATTCTAGAATAATATAGAATTTTATAGAATATTAATAGATTTTTCTTTTAGAATATCAATTGAATTTTTGAATATATTTTTAGATATAGAATATTAATAGGTTTTAATATTTTTAATAGTTTTTAGAACATATTAGATATTAAATGGTTTTGATGGAAGCATATAGTTTTTTAGATATAGAAATATTATAGATTTTTGTTTTGGATTTATAGAATATAATAAATGTACTTTTAAATAGTATAGAATTTAATAGCATTTTTTAATATAGAAATGGATAGATTTTTCTTTTAATAATTTTTAATAGATATTATATTTTTAATAGTTTTTAGATATAGTAGATATTAAATAGACTTTAAATCATTTTTGAATAATATAGGTTTTATTGGTTTATTAGTTTAATTTTTCGATTAGGATTTAATTGGTCCATTAGTTAGTATTAATCTTTTTTTAATCATCATTATATTTCAGTTTTTGGTCTTTTTTCATGCCATTTTTCGTTGGGCCCATTCATCAGCCAAAGCCCAATTCATGCAGTGCAAGTTCAGAATTGTCCATTTTCGTCCAAGCTTCTAGAAGAATCCAGAACAATGCAGAATCATCCCAGCTTATAAAGTCCAGCAGCCACGTGTTAAGCTCGAGGGGACCCACATTTCATCACCATGCACTGCCACGCATCACTTCCCCACTTCTCTCTCACTGCCACGCCAAGATACCACGTGGAAGCCATGCAATAATCTCTCCCACTCACCCTCCACGCGTCCTCCTCCTGGCCTCACCTGAACCACCACCGGTTGCATGGCCGGCGGCCATGAAACCGCCGCAACAACCCGCCGGCGACGACTGTAACTCCTCCCGGCCACCGCCTAACTCGCCGGAAACCCAATTTCTACCCAGAACTTCATCTTCCTCCTCTAATCTTCATCGTCTCAAAACCCAGAAATCCCCAGAAACCTCCGATTCAACTCCGATCATCATCCACATTCATCATCTCCAAGACGTTCCCAGAAATTCAATTCATCAAGAATCTTCAACCACTCTCAATGATCATCCAGAAGAATAATACAAAAGCCAGAAATCCAGAAAACCTTCAAGTGTTCATTCATTTTCTTCAGCAAGACTCTTGACTCGGTTGCACGAAGTACATCACACATTCTCCGATCTTCAAACAGGTTCACCGAATCTCCTTCAATATTCATCAAGGATCGTCAACGAAACTGCAAGAACGAGTCTCCACAATTTCTCTCCAGATCTTCGGTGGTAAGACGTTTCAACAAGAACACGCAAGAGTACTTCATTTTCCAGATAATCATCAGCATCATAATCTTCATCAGCGAGCAAGCTTCATCAACGTACTGTGTTCATCCACGATCTGCCTTCATCTCGTCCATCAGAGAACTTCACGCGAATTTCTGACAACATTCATCATCGGTTCCCCAGAAACTTCGAGAATCTTCTTCCACGCTCTTCAAGCATGTTCACCGAATCCCCATCGCGATCCTTGCTTTTCTCCAGAAACCTTCAGATCATCAACATCATTCAAGAACGTCTTCAAACATCAAGTTCGTTCATCCACCTTCTCCAATTTTGCAAGTATCATGCTTGGATCTTCGTCAAGAACCTTGCTCTTCAGAGATCTTCAACCTTTCTAAAGAGGAGTTCCTCCGGGATCATCAAGCAAGATTTCTGTGTGCTTTGAATCTTGATTTGTTGATGTAGAGGTATGTTTGAGTGGGGGGGAAGAAGAGGTGTTTGTTGAACGGAGGGAGCTCGGAGAGAAAGACGGCGGCGGCAGTGAGTGTGAGGGAGAAAGAAACCTAGGGTTTTAGAGAGGGAAATGAGAGTGAGGGAGAGCTTGGACTCAGTGAACATGGGCCTTGGGCCCAATTCCTTTCCAATTCGTACACCCCCATTCCGTCTCCCCACCCCGTTTCGCGTATTCTGGGCCTAAGCCCAACGTGTGTTTTTGGAAACATACCCTGATTCACATCCGCACCCCCCTGGGTTTCTGTTTGTTTTTGTGTGAATTGCTTTGGGTTGGGCCCATTCATTTTCTGCAGATTCTACTGCTGCACCCCCAGCTGGGCTATGTCCCCCCCTGTTCTCTTTTTTTTATTTTTTTATTTTTGTTTTATTTCATTTTGTTTGGTTTAAAAAAAATATATAGAAAATAATATTGTGAAAAAAAAAGAGAGAAAAGAAATAAAAGAAAATGTGAAAAGAATATTATGAAAAAAGAAGAGAAAATATATTGAAAAAGGACATGGAAAAATAGTGAGAAAAAATAGAAAAAAATAGTGAAAGAAGTATGAAAAATACATAGAAAAATGTGGAAAAAATATTTTGAGAAAAAAGAATATATTTTGGAAAAAAAGAAAAAGAGAAAAAATATTAGATGTAATATTTTTTAGAGTTTCATAGAGTTTATTTTACCTTTTTAGAGGTAGAGCTAGAAGTCCATTTGTTAGGGGACTATTTTCCATTTGATTTTTTCCATTATAGATGGATAGAATAGGATAGAATTTCCTAGGAGATTTATTTCCAGTATTCACTCATTGTAATCATTTTTCAGAATGTTAATAAAACGAGATTTGAGCTGTGGTCCCGAAGTAGCCGAACTACAGCTGCTCTGATTTCTCGTACCAGACGAGAATATGTAGGCATAGGATGCGATATCCTAGCGAGCACACTAACAATTAACCTTTTGTTCTCTCGCTGCTGTGCGATCGAGACTTTCCCGCTGACGACTGATGTTACCCTTTTTTCTCTCTTGCCCGAGTGCATTTGAGACCAAAGCCGTAGTTTTGCCCATAGGTCCCCGTACCTGTAAAACCAGTTTGATTTTCTCACTGCTGTGTGAGAATGCTTTGTTTAGCCGTAGTTAGCCTGAACTACGTAAAGCTCTGATCTTCCATGCAGTGTGGAAGTACGTAGGCACAAGACGCGAGGTCTTGGCGAGCCAATTTTCCCCGTAGTCCCGAACTACGTTGACTCTGACTTTCTCTCTTGAGAATACGTAGGCATAGAGTGCGACGCTCTATCGAGTCAATTCCCTTCCGTTTAGATTTAGCAGCCGTAGATAGATTGTTTTTGCATCCTTTAGACAACCCAAGCAAGCGTGGATCCCGTCGAGTACGACGGACGTGAAGGGTGCTAATACCTTCCCCTTGCGTAACCGACTCCTGAATCCAGGTTTTGGTTGCGACGACCATACCTTTCCCGTGTTGTGCGAGGTTTACTCTGAGCGTTTCCTTTCCCTCCCGTGGGATAAATAACGCACGGTGGCGACTCTTCTGTCAGCCGGCGCCGATTTTCGCAGTAGCGACAACTGGCGACTCTGCTGGGGACCTGCGATAGTTCCCTATTGTCATACCCTAAATTTGCCTTACCCCTGTATATATATCCTCCATCTGTTATACCCCAAATTTATCCTATTTTCTTATTAACAAGTATTTTTGTTAATTAACAGTTCATTTAGATGGTCATTTTGCCTTTGGTCTTGATCTTCTAAAAGGAGTTTTATGACACATTTCAGGATGAGTCCAAATTGTGTACTAACATGTTGTTATGTATATTGGATCACATTTAAATTTGTTTAAAGTTTGAAATGATTCAAATATTGATGGATGACTTCAAGACATCTACAAGTAAATCTCAAAAGGGGTTCAGGCCATAATCACCATAAAGAGCCAAACTTATGTTCAAGAATAGCTTCGTCCTTAAGGACAATTGTGTCTAAAAGCGAGTTTGATTAAGCTCGATTAGATGGTTAATTTTCAAAACAACATTCAATTTGTGTTCAAGTTGTGAAATCCAAAGCAAGTCACAGTGGTAAGATGTCCAAATCATATTTTGATACAACAATCATAATGGGTGCTTTTGGCAGGATGGTTTTTAAATTGTGGTTGGGAGGTTTCTCTTTTAAGTTCTGGTTTTGATTGATCATATTACAGCTTTTCAAAGTTTGATGAGGTTTCCTAATTGACATGAAATGGTCAAGTTATATTCCAAAATAAGAGATGAAGTCCTCAATATTTTAGTCAGGAATGTCGCACTTAATTGGCAGCTTTATTACATAGTTGTGCTTATAAGATAAACATCCGTTTGGTAAACACAATATACATGAAAGGTCACAGGCGACAATTCACAAGATATAGTTGTTAAATTTAAATCAAGGCAGCCTGCATCAGTTGGTTCACAGATTGAAGCCTCACACATTTTCCTGCATAATCAAACATACTAAGCTAAAATCCAAAACTAGTAAGTTATTTTGCTTCAAACCGCGCCCAACACGCACTGTGTAATGCCGGAAAAGCATGCCTTCATAACCAGTCCAGGAAAACGCACATTCTTACGCACGAACTTGTGACGTTTCAGCCTCCATGTAGCTAACGTGCGCGTGCGGTGTTCCTTCCATATTGTGCTCATAATCAAAGTCTGAAAATAAGGAGCAAAAAGGTAGATGTGCAACAGCAAAATTGATGAGCGGTGCATCGTGTAGCCTTGCACACAATAAATACACATAAAAAAAAAGAAAAGAAACTCCACGTTACCGCACCTTCAAACCATGTTGCTGTGATTTTACCGCAGTAATTTTGGAGCAAAGAAACATCAGCTGCTACACAATACCACACCAGACCATTCTGTAAACCAGACAAGTTCTGCACAATCAGCCCACACTACTGCATAACCGTACCGCCAGACAAAGCCTGCTACACACAGTAGCTCACAAACCCACTCCATGCCAGACCAACAAACCACAGCCTGCTGCAAGGACGGTACCAACCTGCACAAGCCTGCACCACATACTCCCAAAACAGTTACCATAAACAACAAAGAAAAACAACAAAAAGAAGACCATTGTTTATTGTTTTGAGGACCTCCAGATGTTACAGCTTTCTCGAATCAACTATACACTATACACTACCATCTCATTCACACAACACACAGTTACAACTTCAAAAAACAAAAAAAAAAACCTCATTCATCTGTTTATCGTTCACCAATCAAACCATAGGTGAAGTTCAACCACTTCACCTGTAACAACAATGGGTCAAAACCTTAGTTGTAGAGGAACCAACTATGATCATGGTCTCTTCACAGCCGTGCAACAAGCAATTCATCATGAGTTTGCGCAAGGGCTCCAAGGTTTGGATTCCTGACAGGGACTCTGCTTGGTTACCGGCTGAAGTACTCGAATCTTCCGAAAAGCAAGTTCGCGTTGAAACGGATTCCGCCAACAAGGTTGTTGTTTTTGCTCCGGAGAAATTGTTTCCTAGGGATGCAGATGAAGATGAACATGGTGGAGTTGAGGATATGACGAGGTTGGCTTATTTGAATGAACCAGGGATGTTGTACAATATTCGGAGAAGATACATGCTTAATGATATATATACATATACGGGGAGCATTTTAATTGCTGTTAATCCGTTCACAAAGCTTCCTCATTTGTACAATAACCACATGATGGAGCAGTATAAGGGAGCTCCATTTGGTGAACTCAGTCCACATGTGTTCGCCGTTGCTGATGCATCATATAGAGCAATGATGAATGAAGGTCATAGCCAATCTATTTTGGTCAGCGGTGAAAGTGGTGCTGGGAAAACTGAAACAACAAAATTGATTATGCAGTATCTTACCTTTGTTGGTGGGCGTGCTGTTTGTGATGATAGATCAGTCGAACAAAAAGTTCTCGAGTCGAATCCACTGTTAGAGGCATTTGGCAATGCTAGGACTGTCAGAAATGACAATTCAAGCCGTTTTGGGAAGTTTGTTGAAATTCAGTTTGATTCAAAGGGTAAAATATCTGGCGCTGCAATTAGAACTTACTTATTGGAAAGATCACGAGTAGTGCAGACTACACATCCTGAAAGAAACTCCGTCAATGGCGGAAACTCATCTCAAACCGTTTTCTAATATTCGACTTCGAACCCACTACAGTCCTTCTACGAACCATACCCCTGTAGAACCCCGAATCAACACGAAGCTCCGATGTTGAATCACTGGCAACCTTCCACAAACACCTTCATCATTTTCCGTAACATTCCAAACCTCTTTCGACGAATCCTCGTTCTCCCACCTTCAGCTTCTATTCACTTAACCTCTCAACAAAAATCAGCAATCTCATCTTCAAATTCATGCCCTGTTCTTGAAGTACTCAAAAAAAAGAACCCCAGAAGTCACCATTATTCTTCACCAACAAATTGAAACCCAACAACCCTTAAGCTTCAAACTGTCACGAACTCGAACAAATCCCAGAACTTCTTCAAACCTCAACTTACCGCCATCTCCAAATACTACTCAATCTCGTATTCTCTCCTTCAACCCTCACAATTTAAGAGCAACTTCAATCAAAACCTATTTCTGAACCACCTTCTTCGAATCATCACAAACCCAGCGAACTTAAACTCTTCACTCTCCATGAACAAACATCCCCAACTTGTATTCACCGTAAACACAAATCATCATTATCCAACAGAATTCATCATTATGGAATAGAAGAAGAAACCTTTTGGTTTAGTACTTTCATCAAACAGATGGTAGGCGAGATTAGGGAGCGATGAAAACACGACACTATCGTCACTCGAACTGAACAACAACCGTTAGCTATCATCTCACTACACCATCCCATCTTCGTCCTTTCAAAATCCCTCAAATCACCCATTCCACCTGTAGAAAATCAAACAAAAAAAATCCAGACAAACTCGACCACCCTCTTTCGCCCATTTTCGCAAACCATTTCTCAAATCCCTTCAATCATCAACTTTGATACTCACCTTTCTCCGACATCTCTTCAAAGCTACACTCAGACCTTCATCAAACCCAGCGAATCCCCTTTTACCCTTAATCCAAATCGGAGTAGAGGATTAGGAGAAGAAGAGAAACCATCAACAAGTACAGCCCAAACCTTCGTCACCACAACATAATCTCCGTTTTAATTGAAGCCGGATCGCATCATGATGTTCTCGCTATGAATCGATTGTGTGAAGAGTGAATCTGATGCACGTTCTTCTGGGAGGGTAGAGTTTCCGAGTTTGTTCCTCTTTCTTCACTAACTAGATGCTTTGCCCGTTTTGTTCTTAGGTTCGTTCTCTTTCTTTTGTTATTATTGGTATTTTACTGTAAATATTATGTTTCTGCCTATAATATATTATTATTACTATTATGTATATATAAATTAGATTGAACATATTATATTAATCTTTACTTTATTTTTATTTCCTTTTTGTAAATAAGCTATATATATTATTTCGTAAGTTTTAATTTCATTTCAATTTATATTAGAGATTTGAAGTCTTTATTTTTAGAGTTAAATTTCTTTCTCTTTCACATTGGGCATTTTGTACTTTTTTGGTCGATGACGAGACCTCCGTAATTCATTACCAGTCAAATTATTGATAGGTAATGTTGGATCTGAGACCACCCCTTTTCTCTCTTCATTACTTGTCCCGACTCGATTCAAAAACTTTGTCAAACAATTTTCAAAAATCAAATTTTCTTTGTATTGAATTAAAAAGAGGGGATTAAGTGTAGACTTTCTTCCTCTCCGAGTGTTGGGATACCCACTGTAGTGAGGGTGGTTCCGACACTCGTCTTTCAATACGAAGACGCTTCCCATCCATTTTCAAATCTCATCTCCTTAAAATCAATTCCTTGTATTGATTTAAAAAAAAAGAGGATTGGGTGTAGACCCCTTCTTCTCCGAGCGTAGGGATGCCCACTGTAGTGAGGGTGGTCTCGATGCTCGTCTGTCAACGCAAAGACGCTTCCAACGTTTCCTCATAAAACCTCGGTCTCGTACTGAGTATACTTTCAATAATAATTTGATTTCTTTTTGTATCGAATTAAAAAGAGGGGATTAAGTGTAGACTTTCTTCCTCTCCGAGTGTTGGGACGCCCACTGTAGTGAGGGTGGTCTCGATACTCGTATTTCGATACGAAGACGTAACTTTATCCCTCACATATCTCTTTATCCACCATCTCACTTCCACATTCCTTCCGTAACCCTTTGCACCTAAAACCTCGGTCTCGTACTGAGTGCATTTTCAAATCTTTTCATAACAAAAACTTGAATGGTCGTGGAGTGGTTAGGCGTAGGCCTTCTCCTATCCCGAGTGCTGACGTTTACCGTAGGGTTCTCTGTCGCAAAGCACTTACCATTCAAAACCAAAAACATCTTTAATAAGAGAATGAAGTTCTCTTTGCATTGAATTAAAGAGAGAGGATTGGGTGTAGACCTCTTCTTCTCCGAGCATAGGGATGCCCACTGTAGTGAGGGTGGTTTCGACGCTCGTCTTTCAATACGAAGACGCCTCGTTCGCCACACCCTTTTATAACAAAAACTTTGAGATAAAGAATTGGGTACTACCCGTAGGGGTTACTATCCGAAGACCTATCTCGCCCCTAAAAAACAATTCAACCAATCAAATGTGACACCTTGCCTCGCATGGCGAAAACCAGTCTCCCAAAGGATATGTTATGTCCGTTCTACCGCAAACAGGTACGCATAAGTCTCCAAACGAGCGAGCAGCAAAACACCTAAACTGCTAGAACGCGCACGATAACATCATCCCCAAACACACCGGTTATCCTCACACCGTAGGCACGAACTACGTTGCTCTGATTTCTCATGCATAATGGGAATACGTAGGCATAGGATTGCGATATCCTAGCGAGCACCCTTTTCTTTTTCCACCCTTTCCCAGAAAGGCATGCTACGTCCGTTCTACCGCAAACAGGTAACGCCTAAGTCTCCAACGAACGAGCAGCAATACGCCTAACTGCTAGAATGCGCACGATAGCATCGTCTACCAGAACTTTCCCCGCACACCGTAAGCCGAACTACGGCTGCTCTGATTCTTCACTTTTTCAAGTAAAGATACGTAGGCACAAGGGCCACAATCCTTGCCGAGCACATCCCCCCATATCTGTAGTTTCCCGAACTACGTCGACTCTGACTTTCTCATATCTGTTGAGAATACGTAGGCCTAGGACTGCGAAGTCCTACCGAGTCTGTTCTTTCTCTTTTCTTCCCCGTTCTCTCTTTCTTCCTAACTTTCCTGTTTCTAATCCTTCTTTTACCCAGTGAAACACTCTTCTTATAGCATAATATTTTAGCAAATAAACTCACACGTCGACAAACAAAAGGTTCCCATCGAGTACGATGGATGCGAGGGGTGCTAATACCTTCCCTTCGCATAACCGGCTTCCGAACCCATTCCTGGTTGCGAGACCATCTTATCCATTTCTTTCTTAAGGTTTTCTCGATATTTTCCTTTCCCCTCATGGGATAAATAAAGTTCGGTGGCGACTCTTCTGTCTATCTTTTTCGCCTTCCCGTCGTTGCGCGACGCATTTTTCGAGTAGCGACAGCTGGCGACTCTGCTGGGGACCTCCTAGCGAGCCAAACCTATTTTGTTTGTCGTGTTTGTGTTTTATTTGCTTTTATTTTTTATTATGTTATGTTCACTAACTGTTGGGTTTATTGATTGGTTTGTGAGATAAAGCTTTCTACCCGAGCTTTCGAGTATACACTAAGATTAGGAGGTGGTTTCTTTCTGATTTGCGAGACTTAGGACTCGTTGAGTTGGATCGAATCCCACCGCTCAGATAGACCCCTTTGGGATGATTATGTCTTACGTGTAGTCGTAATGGCGTTTTTATTTCCAACTTGGGAGTCCGTGACTCTGAGGACCTTTTAGAACCTTATTCCAAAGGTTGCGGAGACATGACTCTGTGTTCATCCTTTAAAGGGAATACCGTCTTACGAGTAGTCGTTCTGATGGAAAACTTTTGAGGGTTAGTGCATGGGACTTTGTTTAAAGGCCTTTGGGATACCCTCTTATTAAACCAGTAGATTGCCCACCCGAGGGGAGAGATACCTTTTGGTTTTGTCTTGCAGGATTTGTGACTTTAATCGTTGTTGTGGATTTGTTCTCGTGTGCACTCATTGCATTGCATTTGCATAAGCATATCTGCATCATTTTGCATTTTCTTCCCTAACCAGATACCAAGAGCTTACCCATCCTCTATCCATAACCTGCAATTGATTTCCCGACACTCATGTTGAACTTGGGAGAGCTGTGAAGAGTTTGAAGCAAAGAGGAACGTAGACGCCTTGAAGGGCCAATCAAACAAGGCAAGTTGAGGTAGCTATGCCAGAGAACAACCGCCAGGATGTTGAGTCTCCACCAGGATTTACTGTGACAACTAATCCACTGTATGATCTTCCGCCGGATGGCCATCCTCCGCAAGTAAACGTTCTTACTCGACCCCAGAGGATGCCAACGACCGATCCCATGAAAGAAAAGCTTCGCGCCCTTGAGGAGACAATTCAAGTTATGAGAGTGTCTGACATGCCGGGCCTCGATGTTGCTGATATGTGTCTAGTGCTAGACTTGGTGATTCCTCCGAGATTCAAGATTCCCAACTTCGAGAAGTACACAGACTTTAGTTGCCCGAGGCATCATTTGATGTACTGTCGAAAAATGACCCCCTACATTCATGACGATAAGTTGATGATCCACTGTTTTCAAGAAAGTCTGAATGGGGCATCATTAAGTTGGTACACAGATTTAGTAAGGAGTCATATCCAATCGTGGAGGGACCTAGCCAATGCTTTTCTAAAGTTTTACCAGTTTAATCTAGACACTCCTCCCACCCGCATGCAGTTGCAAAGCCTATCTCAGAATGAAAACGAACCTTTTAAGGGATACGCACAGCGGTGGAGAGAATTCGCAACAAGAGTGCAACCACCACTCTTGGACAAGGAGCTGATTGACATGTTCATCAACAGCTTGCAGGGCTCTTATTTTGAAAGAATGGTTGGTTGTACGCCATCAAGCTTCTCTGACCTTGTGATTGTAGGAGAGCGCATTGAAAGCTACCTTAAAAGTGGACAAATCCAAGACACCTCAAGCAGTCAGGCCAGTGAGCTTGAATCTTTCGACGATTTCCATGAGGAAGAGAAGGATGAAACCTGCGCACTCATAGCAAATGTTGAGTATTCTCACGATGTACCAACAAAACACTATGGTCCCTCGTCTGCTCAACAAGCATCATTAAGAGTGCCATGTTATCCTCATGGACAATGGCCATGCCTAAAGCTTCATCCCACAAGTCAAGTCGCACCTCATGCAAATCAACGAACCCCTGACCGGAGTTATCAGAATCAGCGCCGAAATCAGAAGAGGCCCAACAACAACTTGGAAAGAAGGACTGCTCCTCTTCATCCGGTCCCTATGTCGCACAGTCAACTTCTCTCGCATTTGATTCAAAACTCATTGGTGGAGCCTAAAACTCTTAAACCTGTGCCAGAACCTTACCCTCCTGGGTACAATCCCAATGCTCAGTGTGGATATCATGGTGGATCCATGGGGCACTCGACTGAAGAATGCAAAGCCTTCCAAGCCAAAGTGCAACAGTTGATTGACAAAGGGTGTATATCTTTTCCAGAAGGAAGTTTGGTTGTCCATGTCAACCTCTCAGCTGTCTAAACTTGAATATTTCAAGGGTCATTTCCAGAAGCCAGTGGTCCAGACAGGCATACGTCCTCAACATTGGCAGTCCTTGAGCGCTTTTACCATGTGCATCTTGTAGTTTATTTCCTGTTAATTGCTACTTGTGTTTAAACATTGTTGTTTTGAATGGTAATGTTAATGGAGTTATTATGCATTTTCCGAATCAGTCACGTCGTATTCACTCATTATTTCCACTTATCACAGACACATACACTTTTATCCACTCCACTTCATCACTGTTGTGTTTAGCAAATATTGGAGGGAGGATGACGAAAACGAAATACCCATAATTGCAAATTGTATGCTTTCAGATAAAATCTCATCGATGATGTACAGGCATTATTTTAATTCCCCTAAACACCGGAGATATAAGGAGTTAATCCCTAGTCGACCACTTAGAGCCTAGAAGTAGGAGTTTCCTTCGGATATTTAAACCCTTGACACTCAACCTGGGGCAGGATAGTGTTTAGTTAATCCAATTACGCACTCAAAATTCAAAAGACAAGACGGTTGTTCATCAATGACCCGTGACGTGGCAGTCACAATCCTCCGACAAAATCCAAAAAAAATCAATCAAAAGCCTGCTAAGTCAAACACCTCAAAAGGGGACTTAGGCAAAAATCAAGGCTATCCCGATGGATCTGACAAGCAAAGTTAGTCCACGCAAAAGTTAGGGATCAAAATAAAAATCAAAAGAGGTTTTTAAACCTTCAACAAAAACAAAATAAGACTCAGTGACCACCCAGATCTATGGTCTACTGACATTTATCAAAATAAGGTGATTGCCATTTCAAGCAAACCTTGAACCGTCAAGCTTACACCGTCAAGGTGAGTGCAGAATTAACTGAGCGTAGGACTGGAAGTCATCAAGAAGAAGGGGTGGGTACAAATAATTCTTTGAGCCTAATATCCTTTGTTCTATAAACCATGAACCAGACCAAGTTATAACCCTCGAAAGACCTAATTGAGGCGAGGTTTATTCTGAAAGCATACTATCGCAAGGTTGCGTAACCTGACTCCTCACGTATTTGCTAATCATCAGCATTGGTGTCATTTTCCTTGCTATATATTTTACACCAATCAAGTTAGCACAACATTTGGACTAATGGTCCATTCGTCTCACTATCACGACACTCAATAAACGACAATTCTTTAAAAAAATTTGCATGAACTTCGCATTAAAATTACCATTCGTGAATAAACAATTTTAATTGCAAGTCAGTGGTTGGCATTGAGGAAATTCTAACATAAAGCAATCAAACAGGACTAGACTATTCAGCAATCTGGATCAGAATTGAGCATACTTTGTAGCCCTATGGAACTGGGGCATTGAGATCCAAGAATTTGGAATGAGTCAGTCTGAGGCAATCCCCAAACAACGGTTGATTATGGGGCAAACCATTCCAGAAGCGGTTGATCAAGAGTGAATTATACCGATCAGGGGCAGGCCACCCAGAGTTTCTTTGACTTGAGGATAGATCCCTCCGATGTTCAATCATGATAAGTTAAGTCGCTTCAACGCTCTTTCAAGAGCAAACTACTCCAAATAGTATATTGAAGCCAACCACGAGAATCAGTTAAACAATGATAATCCCTTTCGTGGTACAAACTCTGGGGCAAGCCATCTTGAGGTCGTCTCATGGCAAGTTATTCAAGCAAGCTCATCTTCATCAACAATTGTTGAGTTCAAAACGAGTGTCGGGGAATCATACCATCACCTCACCCAAATAACCTTAACCGTCCGAAAAGGCCTTGCTGTCATTGGATCCTTCATCCCACAGCCTAAACCTGTCAAAACCTTGTAACCTTTGTACCGGTCCCCAACTGGTCAAACCTTTAAAACTCCAAACCAGTCCTATCTGGTCAACCCTTCGCTGAATACCAATTCCCGCCTGGTATATGTCAGCTTTTAAACCAGTTCTCATCTGGTCACCCTTCTTTTAGCCATTTCACCAGTTATTGTCTGGTAAACCTTATTCCAAAGTCCAGCTTCCATCTGGCAAACCACAAAAATCAACTCTCCTTTGACAGCTTAACCTTTCGCCAACCAGTCCCATCTGGTCTACTCTCCGAACACCAGCCCTCACCTGGTACTTCCAACTCAAAGTCCAATCAGCATTGGCAACCACCAAAGTCCATCAAGCTGGTGTCTCCAACCTGTATTCCCAATCACCTGCATTTCCATTACCATCTGCGATCATATGCATCATACGCATTGCATTCGGCTTTATAAGCATTTTGTACCATATGCATACCCAGAATCATATCATACTCCCCCAGCTCTTACATCTCCGCGTGTTAACATTTGCATTTTCATTTCCACTTGTTATGGAATATCATTATCATCAAGCATTCGCATATGCGAGTTCATATCCAGGATCAATTTTGAAGATTTCCAGGATCATCATCAACCCAGTCAGGGGCATCCCTTGCAAGATCGTGGTTTTCTCCCACGAGAGTCAGAGGATATCAAGATCATAATCAGCCCAGTCAGGGGCACCTTCCGCAAGACCGTGGGTGTTCCCCACGAATTTGTTCAACATTTATTGGGAAAATTCAAGAGCTTCAATGCAATCAGCAGCCCGATCAGGGGCATTATCTGCAAAAATTGTGGGTCCTGCCACAAAAGTCAAGAGCTTCAAAGCAAGATTTAGCCCAGTCAGGGGCATCTCTTCAAGACCATGGGTGTATCGCACGATGTATTTCAACCTCGTGGTTAATCAGATCTTCAAAATCAACATTCAGCCCAGACAGGGGCATCTCCAGTAAATCCATGGGTGATCCCCAGTGAATTGTCTCCAGCAGACTTCAGTGATAAGTGACAATCTCTTCAGAGAAGCTTATCCATCTTCAGCGATAAGTGGCAATCTCTTCAGAGAAGCTTATCCATCTTCAGAGATAAGTGGCAATCTCTTCAGAGAAGCTTATCCATCTTCAGCGATAAGTGGCAATCTCTTCAGAGAAGCTTATCCATCTTCAGAGATAAGTGGCAATCTCTTCAGAGAAGCTTATCCATCTTCAGCGATAAGTGGCAATCTCTTCAGAGAAGCTTATCCATCTTCAGCGATAAGTGGCAATCTCTTCAGAGAAGCTTATCCTTCATCAGCGATAAGTGGCAATCTCTTCAGAGAAGCTTATCCTTCATCAGCGATAAGTGGCAATCTCTTCAGAGAAGCTTATCCATCTTCAGCGATAAGTGGCAATCTCTTCAGAGAAGCTTATCCTTCATCAGCGATAAGTGGCAATCTCTTCAGAGAAGCTTATCCTTCATCAGCGATAAGTGGCAATCTCTTCAGAGAAGCTTATCCATCTTCAGAGATAAGTGGCAATCTCTTGGGAGAAGCTTATCCTTCATCAGTGATAAGTGGCAATCTCTTCAGAGAAGCTTATCCATCTTCAGCGATAAGTGGCAATCTCTTCAGAGAAGCTTATCCACCTTCAGCGATAAGTGGCAATCTCTTCAGAGAAGCTTATCCATCTTCAGCGATAAGTGGCAATCTCTTCAGAGAAGCTTATCCTTCATCAGCGATAAGTGGCAATCTCTTCAGAGAAGCTTATCCATCTTCAGAGATAAGTGGCAATCTCTTGGGAGAAGCTTATCCTTCATCAGCGATAAGTGGCAATCTCTTCAGAGAAGCTTATCCATCTTCAGAGATAAGTGGCAATCTCTTGGGAGAAGCTTATCCTTCTTCAGAGATAAGTGGCAATCTCTTCAGGGAAGCTTATCCACCTTCAGTGATAAGTGGCAATCTCTTCAGAGAAGCTTATCCATCTTCAGAGATAAGTGGCAATCTCTTCAGGGAAGCTTATCCACCTTCAGTGATAAGTGGCAATCTCTTCAGAGAAGCTTATCCATCTTCAGCGATAAGTGGCAATCTCTTGGGAGAAGCTTATCCTTCATCAGCGATAAGTGGCAATCTCTTCAGAGAAGCTTATCCTCCTGTTTCCTTTTGGTGTTATGGTTGATTTTGTTTCGCTCCATCATCCTTTTTGGTGATGGGTCTGACATCCTTTTTGGTGTCATGACTAGCGTGTTCCCCGCTATCCCTTGGTAGTGGGTCTCTTACTCTCTTTTGATTTCAGAGCAGTGTGTGTGAGTTTACTATCATCCTTTTGGTGATAGGCTTGCCACCCTTTTGGTGTCAAGTTTTCTCTGTTAAACATCCTTTTGATGTTAGTGACCTTTGCAAGGTATCCTTTGTTTCATTCCCAAACATGTTACTTCTTTTCGGGAAAATTCAGGGTCTTCTATATCTAATCATCTTCTACCTCGAAAGAGTGAACGCTGCAGCAGTTCATCTTACTAAGTTTAAGTCGATTAGATAGGGGCATCTGTCATACCCTAAATTTGCCTTACCCCTGTATATATATCCTCCATCTGTTATACCCCAAATTTATCCTATTTTCTTATTAACAAGTATTTTTGTTAATTAACAGTTCATTTAGATGGTCATTTTGCCTTTGGTCTTGATCTTCTAAAAGGAGTTTTATGACACATTTCAGGATGAGTCCAAATTGTGTACTAACATGTTGTTATGTATATTGGATCACATTTAAATTTGTTTAAAGTTTGAAATGATTCAAATATTGATGGATGACTTCAAGACATCTACAAGTAAATCTCAAAAGGGGTTCAGGCCATAATCACCATAAAGAGCCAAACTTATGTTCAAGAATAGCTTCGTCCTTAAGGACAATTGTGTCTAAAAGCGAGTTTGATTAAGCTCGATTAGATGGTTAATTTTCAAAACAACATTCAATTTGTGTTCAAGTTGTGAAATCCAAAGCAAGTCACAGTGGTAAGATGTCCAAATCATATTTTGATACAACAATCATAATGGGTGCTTTTGGCAGGATGGTTTTTAAATTGTGGTTGGGAGGTTTCTCTTTTAAGTTCTGGTTTTGATTGATCATATTACAGCTTTTCAAAGTTTGATGAGGTTTCCTAATTGACATGAAATGGTCAAGTTATATTCCAAAATAAGAGATGAAGTCCTCAATATTTTAGTCAGGAATGTCGCACTTAATTGGCAGCTTTATTACATAGTTGTGCTTATAAGATAAACATCCGTTTGGTAAACACAATATACATGAAAGGTCACAGGCGACAATTCACAAGATATAGTTGTTAAATTTAAATCAAGGCAGCCTGCATCAGTTGGTTCACAGATTGAAGCCTCACACATTTTCCTGCATAATCAAACATACTAAGCTAAAATCCAAAACTAGTAAGTTATTTTGCTTCAAACCGCGCCCAACACGCACTGTGTAATGCCGGAAAAGCATGCCTTCATAACCAGTCCAGGAAAACGCACATTCTTACGCACGAACTTGTGACGTTTCAGCCTCCATGTAGCTAACGTGCGCGTGCGGTGTTCCTTCCATATTGTGCTCATAATCAAAGTCTGAAAATAAGGAGCAAAAAGGTAGATGTGCAACAGCAAAATTGATGAGCGGTGCATCGTGTAGCCTTGCACACAATAAATACACATAAAAAAAAAGAAAAGAAACTCCACGTTACCGCACCTTCAAACCATGTTGCTGTGATTTTACCGCAGTAATTTTGGAGCAAAGAAACATCAGCTGCTACACAATACCACACCAGACCATTCTGTAAACCAGACAAGTTCTGCACAATCAGCCCACACTACTGCATAACCGTACCGCCAGACAAAGCCTGCTACACACAGTAGCTCACAAACCCACTCCATGCCAGACCAACAAACCACAGCCTGCTGCAAGGACGGTACCAACCTGCACAAGCCTGCACCACATACTCCCAAAACAGTTACCATAAACAACAAAGAAAAACAACAAAAAGAAGACCATTGTTTATTGTTTTGAGGACCTCCAGATGTTACAGCTTTCTCGAATCAACTATACACTATACACTACCATCTCATTCACACAACACACAGTTACAACTTCAAAAAACAAAAAAAAAACCTCATTCATCTGTTTATCGTTCACCAATCAAACCATAGGTGAAGTTCAACCACTTCACCTGTAACAACAATGGGTCAAAACCTTAGTTGTAGAGGAACCAACTATGATCATGGTCTCTTCACAGCCGTGCAACAAGCAATTCATCATGAGTTTGCGCAAGGGCTCCAAGGTTTGGATTCCTGACAGGGACTCTGCTTGGTTACCGGCTGAAGTACTCGAATCTTCCGAAAAGCAAGTTCGCGTTGAAACGGATTCCGCCAACAAGGTTGTTGTTTTTGCTCCGGAGAAATTGTTTCCTAGGGATGCAGATGAAGATGAACATGGTGGAGTTGAGGATATGACGAGGTTGGCTTATTTGAATGAACCAGGGATGTTGTACAATATTCGGAGAAGATACATGCTTAATGATATATATACATATACGGGGAGCATTTTAATTGCTGTTAATCCGTTCACAAAGCTTCCTCATTTGTACAATAACCACATGATGGAGCAGTATAAGGGAGCTCCATTTGGTGAACTCAGTCCACATGTGTTCGCCGTTGCTGATGCATCATATAGAGCAATGATGAATGAAGGTCATAGCCAATCTATTTTGGTCAGCGGTGAAAGTGGTGCTGGGAAAACTGAAACAACAAAATTGATTATGCAGTATCTTACCTTTGTTGGTGGGCGTGCTGTTTGTGATGATAGATCAGTCGAACAAAAAGTTCTCGAGTCGAATCCACTGTTAGAGGCATTTGGCAATGCTAGGACTGTCAGAAATGACAATTCAAGCCGTTTTGGGAAGTTTGTTGAAATTCAGTTTGATTCAAAGGGTAAAATATCTGGCGCTGCAATTAGAACTTACTTATTGGAAAGATCACGAGTAGTGCAGACTACACATCCTGAAAGAAACTCCGTCAATGGCGGAAACTCATCTCAAACCGTTTTCTAATATTCGACTTCGAACCCACTACAGTCCTTCTACGAACCATACCCCTGTAGAACCCCGAATCAACACGAAGCTCCGATGTTGAATCACTGGCAACCTTCCACAAACACCTTCATCATTTTCCGTAACATTCCAAACCTCTTTCGACGAATCCTCGTTCTCCCACCTTCAGCTTCTATTCACTTAACCTCTCAACAAAAATCAGCAATCTCATCTTCAAATTCATGCCCTGTTCTTGAAGTACTCAAAAAAAAGAACCCCAGAAGTCACCATTATTCTTCACCAACAAATTGAAACCCAACAACCCTTAAGCTTCAAACTGTCACGAACTCGAACAAATCCCAGAACTTCTTCAAACCTCAACTTACCGCCATCTCCAAATACTACTCAATCTCGTATTCTCTCCTTCAACCCTCACAATTTAAGAGCAACTTCAATCAAAACCTATTTCTGAACCACCTTCTTCGAATCATCACAAACCCAGCGAACTTAAACTCTTCACTCTCCATGAACAAACATCCCCAACTTGTATTCACCGTAAACACAAATCATCATTATCCAACAGAATTCATCATTATGGAATAGAAGAAGAAACCTTTTGGTTTAGTACTTTCATCAAACAGATGGTAGGCGAGATTAGGGAGCGATGAAAACACGACACTATCGTCACTCGAACTGAACAACAACCGTTAGCTATCATCTCACTACACCATCCCATCTTCGTCCTTTCAAAATCCCTCAAATCACCCATTCCACCTGTAGAAAATCAAACAAAAAAAATCCAGACAAACTCGACCACCCTCTTTCGCCCATTTTCGCAAACCATTTCTCAAATCCCTTCAATCATCAACTTTGATACTCACCTTTCTCCGACATCTCTTCAAAGCTACACTCAGACCTTCATCAAACCCAGCGAATCCCCTTTTACCCTTAATCCAAATCGGAGCAGAGGATTAGGAGAAGAAGAGAAACCATCAACAAGTACAGCCCAAACCTTCGTCACCACAACATAATCTCCGTTTTAATTGAAGCCGGATCGCATCATGATGTTCTCGCTATGAATCGATTGTGTGAAGAGTGAATCTGATGCACGTTCTTCTGGGAGGGTAGAGTTTCCGAGTTCGTTCCTCTTTCTTCACTAACTAGATGCTTTGCCCGTTTTGTTCTTAGGTTCGTTCTCTTTCTTTTGTTATTATTGGTATTTTACTGTAAATATTATGTTTCTGCCTATAATATATTATTATTACTATTATGTATATATAAATTAGATTGAACATATTATATTAATCTTTACTTTATTTTTATTTCCTTTTTGTAAATAAGCTATATATATTATTTCGTAAGTTTTAATTTCATTTCAATTTATATTAGAGATTTGAAGTCTTTATTTTTAGAGTTAAATTTCTTTCTCTTTCACATTGGGCATTTTGTACTTTTTTGGTCGATGACGAGACCTCCGTAATTCATTACCAGTCAAATTATTGATAGGTAATGTTGGATCTGAGACCACCCCTTTTCTCTCTTCATTACTTGTCCCGACTCGATTCAAAAACTTTGTCAAACAATTTTCAAAAATCAAATTTTCTTTGTATTGAATTAAAAAGAGGGGATTAAGTGTAGACTTTCTTCCTCTCCGAGTGTTGGGATACCCACTGTAGTGAGGGTGGTTCCGACACTCGTCTTTCAATACGAAGACGCTTCCCATCCATTTTCAAATCTCATCTCCTTAAAATCAATTCCTTGTATTGATTTAAAAAAAAAAAGAGGATTGGGTGTAGACCCCTTCTTCTCCGAGCGTAGGGATGCCCACTGTAGTGAGGGTGGTCTCGATGCTCGTCTGTCAACGCAAAGACGCTTCCAACGTTTCCTCATAAAACCTCGGTCTCGTACTGAGTATACTTTCAATAATAATTTGATTTCTTTTTGTATCGAATTAAAAAGAGGGGATTAAGTGTAGACTTTCTTCCTCTCCGAGTGTTGGGACGCCCACTGTAGTGAGGGTGGTCTCGATACTCGTATTTCGATACGAAGACGTAACTTTATCCCTCACATATCTCTTTATCCACCATCTCACTTCCACATTCCTTCCGTAACCCTTTGCACCTAAAACCTCGGTCTCGTACTGAGTGCATTTTCAAATCTTTTCATAACAAAAACTTGAATGGTCGTGGAGTGGTTAGGCGTAGGCCTTCTCCTATCCCGAGTGCTGACGTTTACCGTAGGGTTCTCTGTCGCAAAGCACTTACCATTCAAAACCAAAAACATCTTTAATAAGAGAATGAAGTTCTCTTTGCATTGAATTAAAGAGAGAGGATTGGGTGTAGACCTCTTCTTCTCCGAGCATAGGGATGCCCACTGTAGTGAGGGTGGTTTCGACGCTCGTCTTTCAATACGAAGACGCCTCGTTCGCCACACCCTTTTATAACAAAAACTTTGAGATAAAGAATTGGGTACTACCCGTAGGGGTTACTATCCGAAGACCTATCTCGCCCCTAAAAAACAATTCAACCAATCAAATGTGACACCTTGCCTCGCATGGCGAAAACCAGTCTCCCAAAGGATATGTTATGTCCGTTCTACCGCAAACAGGTACGCATAAGTCTCCAAACGAGCGAGCAGCAAAACACCTAAACTGCTAGAACGCGCACGATAACATCATCCCCAAACACACCGGTTATCCTCACACCGTAGGCACGAACTATGTTGCTCTGATTTCTCATGCATAATGGGAATACGTAGGCATAGGATTGCGATATCCTAGCGAGCACCCTTTTCTTTTTCCACCCTTTCCCAGAAAGGCATGCTACGTCCGTTCTACCGCAAACAGGTAACGCCTAAGTCTCCAACGAACGAGCAGCAATACGCCTAACTGCTAGAATGCGCACGATAGCATCGTCTACCAGAACTTTCCCCGCACACCGTAAGCCGAACTACGGCTGCTCTGATTCTTCACTTTTTCAAGTAAAGATACGTAGGCACAAGGGCCACAATCCTTGCCGAGCACATCCCCCCATATCTGTAGTTTCCCGAACTACGTCGACTCTGACTTTCTCATATCTGTTGAGAATACGTAGGCCTAGGACTGCGAAGTCCTACCGAGTCTGTTCTTTCTCTTTTCTTCCCCGTTCTCTCTTTCTTCCTAACTTTCCTGTTTCTAATCCTTCTTTTACCCAGTGAAACACTCTTCTTATAGCATAATATTTTAGCAAATAAACTCACACGTCGACAAACAAAAGGTTCCCATCGAGTACGATGGATGCGAGGGGTGCTAATACCTTCCCTTCGCATAACCGGCTTCCGAACCCATTCTTGGTTGCGAGACCATCTTATCCATTTCTTTCTTAAGGTTTTCTCGATATTTTCCTTTCCCCTCATGGGATAAATAAAGTTCGGTGGCGACTCTTCTGTCTATCTTTTTCGCCTTCCCGTCGTTGCGCGACGCATTTTTCGAGTAGCGACACCTATGCATGTGGGATCCAACGTCCCCTAAGAGAGAGTCAATCCTAGCGCTTGTTTGCTTGTCTATTGGGGTTTATTTATTGATATTATCTATTGCTTTTGGGGGGTTACGGGTGTTCTATGATTGAGAGAGAAGCCGGACCTGGGCTTGAGTGCACCTTAGACTTAGAGTAGAGATTAGTGGGCGCCCGCTTGCTTTGCTTGCCTTGGTGTCCCGCGAAATCTACACTCAGACGAGGTTCCTCTGGTTGGCCTCCTGCCCCTTCCTTTGGTTGGCATGGGTTGCTGGTTAGTTTGATTGTCGACTCTGGGAACCGATCATTTGGAAGTTAGCTAAGTGAGGCCTCTTCAGGACTTGATGATGCCACTCCTTCTGGGAATCGTATCGTCAGTCTTGAAAGTCTGTGACGCTGACGACCGCATAGGATGTCGTACCTTGTCAGATATAGGTCCATACCTGTGAGTGGGGGGGGGGGGGTTTTTTGCAGGAAACTTGACTTCCAACCTACCCGTTATTTTGGTCTCCTCTTCAGAGCAAACGTCTCCGTCAGCAGCGCAGCAGTATTCAGATTGTGTGGGGGCTGTGGTCCCGTTGTTTGCTGCATCTTGCATATCATGTGCATATCAGTGTTGCATCATATTGCATATCACCCTCCAGTTAGCCAGAGTTCTGATCCAGCCTTTGTTTCCTGGAGGTGATTACCCAGAGTTTGGATTGAGCAGCTGTTGACTGTCAGAGGACCTACCTAGGGGTCGAGTAGCTTTGAGCAGGATCGAGCATTGAAGTCAGCTGAAGACTATTGGTAGCTATGTCTGAAGGCCATTTCCAGTCCCCTAATACCTTGACAGGGTTCACTATGACATCCAACCCTCTGTATGATTCTATGGAAGACTTCCCGCAAGCGAACAACGTTACTGCAGACCAAGTTGTACAGCCTTCTGTTGAGAACCAAGGTCGACATGAGCAGTTTGTTGCCCGAAATGAGCGTCCTCCTGTTAACAATCAAGGTGTTGCTTTCCCTGTGATGAATTACCGAAGAGATATTCCAATGGCCAGGATGGTAGATCCAAGAGCTCTTGAAGAGGATAGAAGACTCCGAGCGTTGGAAGAAGGAATGAAAGCTTTGAAGATGAAAGATGCTGTTAACCTGGATGCTGTAGACATGTGTTTGGTTCCTGACCTGGTGTTGCCTTATAAGTTCAAAGTGCCGAAATTTGAGAAGTACACGGGAGATAGCTGTCCGAAGCTGCATTTGATGATGTTCTGTCGAAGAATGACTTCGTTTGTGCGAGATAACAAACTGATGATCCATTGCTTTCAGTATAGTCTGACTGAGGCATCTTTGAGGTGGCATATGCGGTTAGAGAGAAATCAGATTCAGTCATGGATGGATTTAACCAGAGCTTTTCTGAAGCAGTACGATTATAACCTAGACATAGCTCCTCATCGCATGCAGTTGCGAGAACTGTCTCAAGAGAGCAATGAACCTATCAAGAAGTATGCTCAGAGATGGAGAGAATTTGCTGCTAGAGTGCATCCACCGCTTCAAGACGAGAGTTAAGGAGCATGTTTGTACACTCCCTGGAGAGCCCGTACCTTGAAAGAATGCTTGGAGTTACGTCAAACAGTCAGGCTAGTGAGGTTGGATCCCTTTATGACTATCAGAGTGAAGAAGGAGTTGAGATCAATGCAGTCATGCCAAAGGTTGAATATCCTCGAAGCGAATCAGTGAATTTTGTTGGTTCTTCATCTTACCAGAGATCAGTATCTCCTGTGGCTTGTTATACCGAACAGACAGCCTATCAGGAGTCTTATGTCGCTTCCCTTGCAAATCAGCGAACTCGTGGCCGAGATTATTAGACTCAGCGTCAGAATCAGAATCGACCTTGTAGCAACTTGGAACGAAGAAAAGCTCCTTCTCGCCCAGTGCCTATGCTGTATGGCTAGCTGCTACCATCTTTGATCCAGAGTTCTTTGGTGGAACCGAAAGCTCTTAAGCCAGTTCCAGAACCTTACCCTCCTGGGTACAATCCCCACGTTCAGTGTGGTTACCATGGTGGCTCTCCGGGGCATGCAACAGAAGATTGTAAAGCATTTCAGGCGAAGGTACAGCAGTTGATCGACCAAGGGTGCATTTCCTTTACAGAAGGAGTTTTGTTTGTTCATGCCAACCTCTCAGCTGTCTGAGCTCGCAGATCCTTTTCAAAAAGCCAGTGGTCCAGACCGGCAGGCGCCCTCAGCATTGGCAGTCCTCAGAATTTTATATCATTTGCATTTGTAGTTTCTTTTCTGTTAGTTACTACCTGCTTTTAAACATTGTATGTTTCGAATGGTGATAATAATAAAGTGACTATGCATTTTTCTGAATTAATCATGTCGCTGTCGCTCATTTACTGCATTGCACTGACACTTGCATTTTTATTCACTCCACTTTATCACTGTGATTAGCAAAAATTGGAGGGGGGATGACGAAACTGAATACTCATAACCGATGATCGTATGCTTTCAGATAAGACCTTATCGATGACGTACAAGGCATTGTTTCAAATCCCCTAAACACCGGAGAGATAAGGAAGAGAATCCCTTGTTAACCACTTCGAGCCAAGAAGTAGGAATTTCTTTCGGATTTTTAAACCCTCACATCTTAACCCGGGGCAGGGTAGTTGTCAGTTAGCTTGGCCGAGCATTCAAGTCTTACAGAGGAGTGTTGTCTTTCGAGGACCGATATCAGTTTACACCTTTCATGAGGTCAAACCTCACCAATCAGGAGTGAGACAGTTACCATCCTTTCGGAGCAATCGAGACAACCAGTGTCACACGACCTTGTTCCAAAAGAAAGAAGAAAGAAAGCCCGCTAAGTAAAAAAAAAAGAAAAAGCCGGAAAGCTAATACTTAGGCAAAAATCAGGGCATCCCGCTGGACTTCAAACGAAATTGAAAAGAACTCAAAAGGAGTCAGTCCAGGCAAAAATTAGGGAATCAAAAGAACGAAAAAGAAAGGATATCAAAAGAAGAATCCTTGAACAAGAACAAGGTCGTGTGGATACAGACACCGAAAATGAAAAGGAGTAACTGTCACTCCGAAAACCTTGTGAGTTTTCCCTAACTATGGTTCTTACCATTCAACATACCTCTCGAAGAGGCGAGCGCTTGTGCCAGGTTAACTGAACCTTAGGATTGGAGATCATCATGTAGAAGGGGTGGGTATGAATCATGATTTGAGCCAAATATCCTTTGTTTCACGAACCGTGAACCCGACCACGATACAACCCTTAAAAGACCTAATTGAGGCAAGGTTTATTCTGAAGGTGCATTACGGTAAGGTTGAGTAACCTGACTCCCTCTTGATTTGCTAGTCATATCCTTGTTGTATTTTTCACTGATCACATCAGCACTACGCTTGAACTTTGGTTCATTCGTCACTCACAATCATGACACGTAAATGAGTGACAGCACAAATTTTTTCAAAATCTGCATAAACACTGCATTAAAATCACCATTCGGGACTGAACAATTTTACTTGCAGGTTAGTGGTTGACAGGAAAGAAATTCCAACAGGGAATAATCGAACAGGATTGAATAATTCAGCAGTCTGGATCAGAATGGCGTATGGTGTGAAACCCTGTAAATCTGGGGCATTGACTTTCAGAGAGTTCGGAATCAATCAGTCTGAGGAAAAGTCCCGAAGCATCAGTGGATCACGGAGCAATTGATCAAGAGCGAATCTTCTCGAGATCCAATCAGGGGCAGTCATCCAGAATGCTATATCAGGGCAGGTTAAGTCGCTCAACGCTCGTTCAGGGGCAAGTCACGATGTGGATAGTTGTTGAGTTAAGGGAGACACCGGGGTAAGCCACCGCAAGGTCGTATGGTAGCAAGGTGCTTTCGGTTCAGAGTGGATTTTTCCAAGAACCAGATTAAGGCAAAGTCATTGCAGACAGGGGCATGCCATCCCAAGAGTGCAGGGATTATTCTTTATTCGAGAGGCGTTCGATTCGAAGTATCTCGCTGAAGTTCAGAATACTGGGGCAGTTCATATTAAACCATCAGGGTACAGATTTTCAGACTATCCCACAGAGGTTCCTGCAGGCCGGGACATAGCAAAGGCGAAAGAGTTGTTCTTCTCAGTGTCATCAGAGTTGTTCAGAGCTACTTGAGTAGATCCAGCCAATCTTCAAGTTTGAGACAAATACCGGGAAATTGTGACCCTTCTACTAGAAGTTGTGAATTCAGACTGGATATTGTCCAGCATCAGGCGTGTATGACCCACCACGGATGTACAGAAGTCCAGCCTACTTGGCACACTCGTTTATCCCCCAGCAAACTCATAAGGTCGAGAAGCAGTTCATCTGGGGCAATTAGGTCAAGATTTGGCAAATCTCTCGCAACTATGGGCACTGCTCCACGAATCAGTCGATCAGGGGCAAAAGACTATCACAAGACCGGGGCAGGACACCCTAAAAACAAAAGATGTTGTTGGGACATTCTTTTGGGGTTTGACGTGCAGAAGCAGTTCAGATCTAACCGTCAGGGTTCAGAGATCGAAGAGTCCTCATCAGAAGGTTGGTGCCGATTCAGGGGCAAGGTATTGTGAGTAGCACTATGGCTAGTCTTCCTTTTCCAGACGAAATGCTCGGACTGGGGCATGTTGGTATTTGTGGGGAAAATTTCTGAGAAGGAATAGAGTTCATGTCGCCCTGACCAGAGGCTTTTTGGTGAAAGACTTGATCGTTACGTAAAGTGAATCCCCATGCAGGTCACACTTTTGAGATAACAATGTCCCTTACTAAAGAAGGATCAAATTCCCCAGCTAGCCGTAGCTTATCCAAAGGACATGCTCCAGCAAAGTCATTTATCCTTAGCAGAATTGACGATTCAAAGATTGTAGGCTGTAGTCAGACAGTGTGGTGTCCCCCAGAAGGATTCCCCCATCTCAAGCAGAGTGGTTTAGCCTCAGAAGATTAATATTTCCAAATTGGTGAGCTGTATTCAGGCGGTTTACCTTTTCCCGCAGGGTCGTTTACTCTCCCCCAGTAGAGTCAGTTGATTCTCCCCAAGAGAATCATCCCATCCCCAGCGGAGCTCTCTTTCCAGCAAGTATTTTCATTCCTTCCAGTGGAACTCGAAGATTAAGACTCTCCCCGGCAGAGTTAGTTGTGTGTCCTGGCATTTATTTTGCCAGAATACCGTGTGACATCCGGTCACCCTCCAGCAGAAGTATAATCATACCGAGCGCATCTGCTATTCTCCAGCAGAGTTACATTCCCAGCAGGGCGCTACTTCGATGAGGCGCTTGGTTCAAGTTCCCAATTTCCCAGCTGATTCGACTTCATTCTTCCAGCATTTATTTTACTGGAATAATTCTATAGCACCTGGCTATTCCCAGCGGAGTTGGCATTATCTTCAGCATTTATTTTGCTGAAGCAGTTTCTGTACCCAGCAGTTCGAGTCTGCATTTGCATCGGCATATAGTGCATTGGCATATAGTGTCATATTGGCATTGGCATATAGTGTCATACTTGCATCCACCAAATAAAAGCGTAGCATTTCCATGTCGAATGGAGCATCACGTCATTATCAAACATACGCATTTTTGAAGCATAAACTAGGTTGGCTAACTGTTGGTTTCAAGTATTGTTTCTCCTGCAGGTAGAGAGAGCCCTTGCTCAGATGAAGTATCAAACATTCGAGGTCTCGACGTGAGACATTCAATGAAGTGTCAGCTTTGGCATTAGTTCCCACAGAATTATCATGATGAAGTTCTCTTTGTCTCCGAGCAGAGTTATTTGTGAATTTCTCGTGTTTTCCCCGCCAGAGTGAGTAGGAAAAATTTCTCCTTATTCTCAAGCAGAGTTATTTGTCATTAAAGGGTTTCCTGAACCAGAATTTCAGAGGCCACCGCCGGTTATCAGAACGGGCGTCCAGAAGTTTGGTTTCCAAATATCCCCAGTAGAGTCAGCCCCAAAGTTGCTGTAACGTCAGTGATAAGAAGTTTGCGGACCAATGGAAGGATGAGTCCTGACGAGGACAAATTTCTTGACAGGTTTTCTTTGTGCTAGAAAAGAGGTGGGTCCTAACGTGGACAGATTGATTTCCTCAGTTGACGATATGTGCTAGTCCTAACGTGGACAGGTTCGATTTTTCAGAATTGTTGGAATGTGGAGTCCTGACGTGGACATTTCTTCCAGTTTGACGGTATGTGTTAGTCCTAACGTGGACAACTTCGAGTTCTCGGTATTGATTGAGTGTGGAGTCCTGACGTGGACAAAAGTGGGTTACTCTTCGTGTTGGTGTCCTGACGTGGACAATTTATTTCCAGCAGATAGCTTTATTCGTGGTGATGAAATGTGCGTCCTGACATGGACAAGTTTGTAGTTCTTTGTGATGACAAGATACTAGAGTCCTGGCGCGGAAAAATTTATCCTTCGTCGTGTTGTTGGCAAAGTATGAGTCCTAACGTGGACAAGTCTCATTTCCCCAGCAAGTCGAAGACGCGCGAGTCCTGATGTGGACAGGTTCTATTACTTCCGCAGGTTGAGATATGGGTCCTAACGTGGACAAGTTTTATTTCCTCAGCGAGTCAAGAGGCGAGTCCTGACGTGGACAAATCAAGACGAAACGTGAGTCCTGACGTGGACAAGTTTATTCCTTACGTGGAAAAAAGAAGCTTCAGTTCCTTACGTGGAAAAGCAAGTTTAGTCCTGACGTGGACAGATTCAGAAAAAAAGTTGTATTCCTTACGTGGAAGAAAGATGTGATTCCTTACGTGGAAAGATTGAGTCCTTACGTGGACATATCAAGTTGGAGTCCTGACGTGGACAGATCGAGGTTGTGTTTCCTTACGCGGAAAGATTGGAGTCCTGACGTGGACAAACTAAGATAAGATTGTGTTTCCTTACGTGGAAAGAAAAGAAGTTCGTTTCCTTACGTGGAAGAAGATGGCATTCCTTACGTGGAAAATTGTGTTCCTTATGTGGACAGAGATGCATTCCTTACGTGGAAAAGTGGAGTCCTCACGTGGACAAACCAAGACAATAGATGGTTTCCTTACGTGGAAAAGCGATATATTCCTAACGTGGAAGGGTGAGTCCTAACGTGGACGAAGTATTCATAACCCAGAGAGTTTAGTCCTGACGTGGACAGATCCAGACGAAGTCTTAGTCCTAACGTGGACGGTGTTATTCCTTACGTGGACGGTGTTATTCCTTACGTGGACGGTGTTATTCCTAACGTGGAAGAGTTTATTCCTAATGTGGACGATTTATTTCTGACGAGAAGGCAGACGAGCCATCCCCAGCAAAGTTGTTGAAGTTTTTCCGAGTTGACGCCAGGAGGAGTCCTAACGTGGACAAAATTCTATCTCTGCGATGATAAAATCTTTTTCAGGATGATGAAAATAATCCCCAGCACGAGATCAGTGGGTTGCCGTAACAGTTAAATTCAGTCGATGAATGTCGTTCCCCAAGCAGTGGTGCAGTTTATTTCTGCGGTTGGCAAATTTCAGGGTTCTATTTGTATTCAACCATCTTCTACCTTTGAATGATCAAAGGCTGGGCGCTCTTCAACCATTCAGGTCCAAGCTGGTTGAATAGGGGCAGCTGTTGTACCCCAAAATTTGACCAACCGGGTCTCGCATCTGGTCCAATGTTTCGACGCATGACCGCATTCGCATCTGCATATCGCATACAGTGCATTTTTCATTTGTTTTGATTTTATCGGGATCACAACTCTCGTCTCGTGTCTCAGGTGTTTTTAATCAGTTAGATAGATAGAATCGTGTTTTTGAGGACGTTTCGGTGTCTATGGATTTTTACCGGCTATTTTGATGCGCTCTCGCGGTGTTATGTGTCGTTCGGTGCTTATTTCGTTCCTTCGGGAATTATTGTGATTTTTCTGGATTTTATTGGCCATTTTTAGGGTTTAAATAGATTTTTAATCATTCTAGAATAATATAGAATTTTATAGAATATTAATAGATTTTTCTTTTAGAATATCAATTGAATTTTTGAATATATTTTTAGATATAGAATATTAATAGGTTTTAATATTTTTAATAGTTTTTAGAACATATTAGATATTAAATGGTTTTGATGGAAGCATATAGTTTTTTAGATATAGAAATATTATAGATTTTTGTTTTGGATTTATAGAATATAATAAATGTACTTTTAAATAGTATAGAATTTAATAGCATTTTTTAATATAGAAATGGATAGATTTTTCTTTTAATAATTTTTAATAGATATTATATTTTTAATAGTTTTTAGATATAGTAGATATTAAATAGACTTTAAATCATTTTTGAATAATATAGGTTTTATTGGTTTATTAGTTTAATTTTTCGATTAGGATTTAATTGGTCCATTAGTTAGTATTAATCTTTTTTTAATCATCATTATATTTCAGTTTTTGGTCTTTTTTCATGCCATTTTTCGTTGGGCCCATTCATCAGCCAAAGCCCAATTCATGCAGTGCAAGTTCAGAATTGTCCATTTTCGTCCAAGCTTCTAGAAGAATCCAGAACAATGCAGAATCATCCCAGCTTATAAAGTCCAGCAGCCACGTGTTAAGCTCGAGGGGACCCACATTTCATCACCATGCACTGCCACGCATCACTTCCCCACTTCTCTCGCACTGCCACGCCAAGATACCACGTGGAAGCCATGCAATAATCTCTCCCACTCACCCTCCACGCGTCCTCCTCCTGGCCTCACCTGAACCACCACCGGTTGCATGGCCGGCGGCCATGAAACCGCCGCAACAACCCGCCGGCGACGACTGTAACTCCTCCCGGCCACCGCCTAACTCGCCGGAAACCCAATTTCTACCCAGAACTTCATCTTCCTCCTCTAATCTTCATCGTCTCAAAACCCAGAAATCCCCAGAAACCTCCGATTCAACTCCGATCATCATCCACATTCATCATCTCCAAGACGTTCCCAGAAATTCAATTCATCAAGAATCTTCAACCACTCTCAATGATCATCCAGAAGAATAATACAAAAGCCAGAAATCCAGAAAACCTTCAAGTGTTCATTCATTTTCTTCAGCAAGACTCTTGACTCGGTTGCACGAAGTACATCACACATTCTCCGATCTTCAAACAGGTTCACCGAATCTCCTTCAATATTCATCAAGGATCGTCAACGAAACTGCAAGAACGAGTCTCCACAATTTCTCTCCAGATCTTCGGTGGTAAGACGTTTCAACAAGAACACGCAAGAGTACTTCATTTTCCAGATAATCATCAGCATCATAATCTTCATCAGCGAGCAAGCTTCATCAACGTACTGTGTTCATCCACGATCTGCCTTCATCTCGTCCATCAGAGAACTTCACGCGAATTTCTGACAACATTCATCATCGGTTCCCCAGAAACTTCGAGAATCTTCTTCCACGCTCTTCAAGCATGTTCACCGAATCCCCATCGCGATCCTTGCTTTTCTCCAGAAACCTTCAGATCATCAACATCATTCAAGAACGTCTTCAAACATCAAGTTTGTTCATCCACCTTCTCCAGTTTTGCAAGTATCATGCTTGGATCTTCGTCAAGAACCTTGCTCTTCAGAGATCTTCAACCTTTCTAAAGAGGAGTTCCTCCGGGATCATCAAGCAATATTTCTGTGTGCTTTGAATCTTGATTTGTTGATGTAGAGGTATGTTTGAGTGGGGGGGAAGAAGAGGTGTTTGTTGAACGGAGGGAGCTCGGAGAGAAAGACGGCGGCGGCGGTGAGTGTGAGGGAGAAAGAAACCTAGGGTTTCAGAGAGGGAAATGAGAGTGAGGGAGAGCTTGGACTCAGTGAACATGGGCCTTGGGCCCAATTCCTTTCCAATTCGTACACCCCCATTCCGTCTCCCCACCCCGTTTCGCGTATTCTGGGCCTAAGCCCAACGTGTGTTTTTGGCAACATACCCTGATTCACATCCGCACCCCCCTGGGTTTCTGTTTGTTTTTGTGTGAATTGCTTTGGGCTGGGCCCATTCATTTTCTGCAGATTCTACTGCTGCACCCCTAGCTGGGCTATGTCCCCCCCCCCCCCCTGTTCTCTTTTTTTTTTATTTTTTTATTTTTGTTTTATTTCATTTTGTTTGGTTTAAAAAAAATATATAGAAAATAATATTGTGAAGAAAAAAAAAGAGAGAAAAGAAATAAAAGAAAATGTGAAAAGAATATTATGAAAAAAGAAGAGAAAACATATTGAAAAAGGACATGGAAAAATAGTGAGAAAAAATAGAAAAAAATAGTGAAAGAAGTATGAAAAATACATAGAAAAATGTGGAAAAAATATTTTGAGAAAAAAGAATATATTTTGGAAAAAAAGAAAAAGAGAAAAAATATTAGATGTAATATTTTTTAGAGTTTCATAGAGTTTATTTTACCTTTTTAGAGGTAGTGCTAGAAGTCCATTTGTTAGGGGACTATTTTCCATTTGATTTTTTCCATTATAGATGGATAGAATAGGATAGAATTTCCTAGGAGATTTATTTCCAGTATTCACTCATTGTAATCATTTTTCAGAATGTTAATAAAACGAGATTTGAGCTGTGGTCCCGAAGTAGCCGAACTACAGCTGCTCTGATTTCTCGTACCAGACGAGAATATGTAGGCATAGGATGCGATATCCTAGCGAGCACACTAACAATTAACCTTTTGTTCTCTCGCTACTGTGCGATCGAGACTTTCCCGCTGACGACTGATGTTACCCTTTTTTCTCTCTTGCCCGAGTGCATTTGAGACCAAAGTCGTAGTTTTGCCCATAGGTCCCCGTACCTGTAAAACCAGTTTGATTTTCTCACTGCTGTGTGAGAATGCTTTGTTTAGCCGTAGTTAGCCTGAACTACGTAAAGCTCTGATCTTCCATGCAGTGTGGAAGTACGTAGGCACAAGACGCGAGGTCTTGGCGAGCCAATTTTCCCCGTAGTCCCGAACTACGTTGACTCTGACTTTCTCTCTTGAGAATACGTAGGCATAGAGTGCGACGCACTATCGAGTCAATTCCCTTCCGTTTAGATTTAGCAGCCGTAGATAGATTGTTTTTGCATCCTTTAGACAACCCAAGCAAGCGTGGATCCCGTCGAGTACGACGGACGTGAGGGGTGTTAATACCTTCCCCTTGCGTAACCGACTCCCGAATCCAGGTTTTGGTTGCGACGACCATACCTTTCCCGTGTTGTGCGAGGTTTACTCTGAGCGTTTCCTTTCCCTCCCGTGGGATAAATAACGCACGGTGGCGACTCTTCTGTCAGCCGGCGCCGATTTTCGCAGTAGCGACACCTATTAGGACCTTACATGATATATACAGTACAACAACACACAAGAGAATAAATGAAATGAATATAAAAGGAAAAAGTAAAGGGGGAAAGGTTTGAAGAAATGGATACCAAGAGCTTTCTATCCTTCTTACAAGTACTCCAATGACCTTCGTTGGATGTGCTCTCCACTCTTCACTCTATGTTGTGAAGGCTGTACTCTTTAAGGATGCCCTTGTGCTTCTATCTCACTCTCTTTTTTCTGGTTTTTCTTCCTTTCTATTTTTTCTGGTTTTTTAGGGTTTCTCTTGCTCTCTCTATTTTTTCTGGTTTTGCAATGTGTGTGGATGTTGAATGTGTGAAGAATGATCCCTTTTTGTTTACAGCCCCCTCCTCTTATCTCAGCTCCTCTAGGGTTTTCTCTTCTCCCCACATATCAGATTTTTCATGGAGTGGTGTCTCTTACCACCTTTTCTCATGCCAATCTCTTTCTTTCCATTTCCATGCAAGAGCTATGTTGCATTTTTGCTGTTGCACTTTGCCTATGCTGTTTTTTCTGCAGCACTTTGTGCCTTGCACCCATTTTGTTGGCTTGTGCTTGGACAACTCTTGTGGTTAATGCTACCACCTTTGGCAGCATTTTGAAAATTTTGATATGTAGAAGCATTGTCACATGTTATTCCCTTGGTCTTGTGACATGTGATCTTGTGACATGAAGAAATTTGTCACCTCTTGCATGGGACTGTTTTGCCATGATTAAACATGCATAATCTTGGTCATTAAAACATTCCAATCTTGATTTAATTCTTGCATATTTCTTGGATGTTTATAAGCATAATGTGGACTTGGTGTGGCATTACCATAACATGAATTTGATTAGAAGCTTGGATTGAGACTAGAAGTAGCTTATTTTTCTAAGCATTATCAAGTGCTTGAGACTTTGCAATAAATGTGACATTTTTGCAAATGTCATGAAATTTTTCTTTGCCGTATTGTTGAATCTAGTCTTGACTTCATTAATCTTGAACTTTGAATTATGCACTTGTGATCTTGACTCATGCTTTGCAAATTTGAACTCCACTTGATCAAGAATTTAAAACAAAATTGGATGAAGCAATCTTGAATTTGGCCTTGAAATTCATGTTCATTAGGAATATATTTTGAATATCCTAATATTTTGTCAAGTAACTTCTTCTTGAAGAAATCCACATGAGTAGACTTTCCAATTTAGATCAAACCTTAGATAATGAACCTTTTCTTCCATGTAGTCCAAGATAGACAAGTTATCTCATTTGAAATGAAAAATGACAAACCAACCCAATCTGTACCCACATGCTCGATATGCAATAAAATAATGTATTATATGGTGAATGTAGGGTATAAAGGCTAAAGGCGAAAATGAGGGTGTGACAACCGGAAAATATTTTGAAGACATATCTGGAAGAACATCATATAAGAAATATCATATTTGGAAGAACATCAAATACATAAGGTCGTATCTAGAAGAACGTCAGATAGACACAAAGGGGTTTTAGAAGAACATTAGAACAAAAGACACATCTAGAAAAACATCAGACACAAAGTCGTATCTGGAAGAACATCAGGTAGACACAAAAGAGTTATGGAAAAACATTAGAGCAAAAATACATATTCGGAAGAGCATTAGATAGGTACAAAGGAGTTTTTTGAAAAACTTCAGAAGCAAAGTCGTATTTGGAAGAACATCAGATAGACATAAGGAAGTTCTGAAAGAACATCAGAATGAAAATACATATCCGGAAGAGTATCAGATAGGTACAAAGGAGTTTCTGGAAAAACATCTGAAGTAAAGTCATATCTGGAAGAACATCAGATAGACGCAAAGAGTCCTGGAAAAACATCAGAGCAAAAAACACATCTAGAAAATCATCAGACAGTAAAAGAGATGAAATTCTAGAAAAGCATCAGAATTGCAAAGGGTATATATCTAGGAACTCAATGGGGAGTAAAATAAATTTTGGAAGGGTATCAGAATCATAACGGAAATATTAGGAAAAATATCATATATGTTCTGGAAAATCATCAAAACAAAAGACTCAATCTAGAAAAACGTCAGGGAGATAAACGCATCCGGTAAAACCTCAGAGGGACTCTGGAAAAGTATCAGAATCACAAAAGAATATTTGGAAAAACATCAAATAGGTTCTGGAAGAACATTAGAACAAAAGACCCAGTATAATAAATCATCAGAGAGATATAGAAATAATCTGGAAAACCATTGGATATATTCTGGAAAAGCATCAGAACACAACAGAATATCTGGAAAAACATCAGATAACATAAAGAGAATATTTGTTTGGTAGGTGCCACGTAAGTTGGACTTTGACCCCAAGGTGAGACGTTGATAACAACATGTTCTATGGTGAATGTAAATAAGGATGAAATACTCTTTCTATGCATATGTATATGAGTTTGCTATGATATATGATCAAATGAAAATGCAAATGCAGATGTTGACGACTTGGGTCAAATCTTTTGAGGATAAGACAAGACTGGAAGATTGATTCCTTGATACGAAGATCACTGCCATTCTGCTTGGGGACTAAAGATGCTGCTGTTGAACATATCTTTGACACATTGGTAAAATGTATCAAGTTGATCCTTGGAGGAAGCATGGAGACGGACAGACCATTGCTTCAACTTGAATGGTGCTAGAAATGACTACTTTATTATGCACTTGAAAAACTTTCTCTAGTCTGAGTCTTGAAATGTCTTCTAGATAAACCAATTCTGAGAAGGACTTGCACCTAATAGGATCACCTGACCAAGTTTCTCAACTGTTTGAAAATTCCTTAGAGTGAATCCAATTTGCAAACAAAAGTATTCATACAAACATGGTAATGCAAAGTTCATGCAACTTTTGAAATCAAAATAATTTTTGAAAGATGCAAAAAATATGAGTCATTGGTCAGAACACGGCGGTTCAAAACACTCGTGGAAGACAAAACAAAGGTGTAATGCCAAAATAAATAATCTACAAAGATCTTTTTGGAGTCAGTTTACGCAACCTTGTTGTAATATGCTTTCAAAATAACCTTGCTTCAGTTAGGTCTTTTGAGGGTTGTAATGTGGCTTGGTTTACAATTTATGAAATAAAGGATAAAGACTCAAAGTTTATTTGTACCCATCCAATCTTCGTAATGAACTCCATTGCTACGCTCAAATAACTCAAACTATGCGCTCAGGTTCTCACAGGTTGGAAATTGCACCGATGATAACCATGATGATGGTTCAGAAGTTAAGGGACCTTTGAAAAGGAAGTCACTACTTCCCTATAACATTTGGTTGTTTTTGTCATTGAGGGTTTTTAGGATGAAGATTTAAATATTTCCTCTTTTTGGTTATCATACAAACCTTTCTTTGTATAAGGAAAGGTCATGAGCTTCCCATCTTTCTTAGCTTTTGCTTTGAAAGGGACTCGGCTCATTCTTTGAGTAAGGATAGTGACTAACCAACTTAATGATTACGGTGAACCATAATTGGCTTTCGACTTGAAAGACATCTTCGAAACTTGCTTGCTGTGTGCGAAGGAAAAAAATTATGGTTGCAACCTTTATATGAAAGGTGTCTTGCATGAACACATAACCAAGTTAACTGAGAACTACCCATCCCAAGGCTAAGATTGCGGTTTTTGTAGAGAAAGAAACTCCAACTTCTAAGCTCGAAGGGGTTGACAAGGGAATAAATTTCTTATTTCTCTAGTGTTTGGGACTTGAAACAATGCCTTACATCGTCAGCAAAGTTTATTTGAAAGCATACCAATAACAGTTGTGGGTATTTACGTTTTCATCATCCTCCCTCCAATCTTTGCACAATCAAAAAGAAAGTGGAAATAGATAAAATATTTTTTGAAAAGAAAGCATAAAGATGCAAATAATGGACAACATGAATTGAATCAAAAGTTGCAATGCTCATTTCATTAGTTATGAAAGTACAAATATAATTTGAAGGCAAACAACTAGTACAAAATAAAGGAAATGCAAACAACAAGAAACATGGCCTAGTGACTAATCAGTAACAAGGATGCGTTATTCTGTCTGAAACACTGGCTTTTAGGAAGATTGTCTCCTGAAGTCGATTGAAGCTTCACTTCTGATGCGCTGGCAAGGGGTTGTTGTTGATATTAGGATTGGAATCTTGAAAGCTAAGGATCTCGACCTTAATTAGATCAAGCACTCTAGCTTTCAGTGCATAACAATTTTCCAAGGCTACATTAAAATACAATGACCACTACTCCCCCTAACAACTTTGAGTTCCACATGTTCTTCAGCTTCTCATGATCTGTTTGAGAAATCCTTGATGGTTGAAGTTGCTTTCAACAATCCAGTATGTTTGATGCAGTTACTAGCCATGATCCCTAACTTTTGTCTAGATTGCCTTTTCAGATTTTCGATCTACCAAGATGATTTTTTCTGCTATGTCTCTAATTTTTACCTGGACCGCTCTTTCGGGTTTTCAGTCCACTGAGACGCTCCTTTTTGCCTAATCCGCCCTTTCGGGTTTTCAACTTAGCGATTTGTTCTTCTTTTTTTTTTTAATTTTATTTTAGGCTTAATATTTCTTGATTACATCAATGTTCACGGGGCGAGTGATCTCATAACCATCCATTGTTGCAAGAATTAAAGTGCCGCAAGAGAAGGCTCTCTTTATAACATGTGGGCCATCATAGTTAGGAGTCCACTTGCCTCTAGAATTGGTGATAAAAGACTGGATTTTCTTGAGCACAAGGTCGCCTTCTCTAAATTCTCGTGGTCAGACCTTCTTGTCAAAATCATTTTTCATCGTCTGCTGGTATAACTGACCATGACATAAGGCCGCCATTCTCTTTTCTTTGATCAAGTTCAGTTGGTCGTACATGCTCTGACACCATTCAACCTCATATAACTTAGCTTCCATCAGAACTCTCATTTCAACTTCTACGGGGAGCAATGCTTCCATGCCATAGCCTAAAGAGAAAGGGGTTGCCCATGTTGATGTGCGTACAGATGTGCGGTACTGTTAGCTCACAAATTCGGCGCCCACATTAAATTAAAGTGTTTGGGTGAAATATTGAATTCTCGAAGTAATATGGAAAAGCATTCAAATGGGTCTTGGCCATAAATGAAATTGAAGGCATTCATATAAGGAAGGTAGACTTTTGGGACTTAGAAAATATTTCTAAGATTAGATAGGTCACCTTCGACCGAGAATGTTGGCCAAATACTAGTAGAATTTGAAATTCAAATAAGGGAGGGAGTAGTTATGCTTTCTCATTTTTGAACGAGACAAGTGGCGCACATCTAAGAATTCAGTGTATGTAATGTAAAAACACCAGTTAGGAAGTTAACAACAGTTAATTGTATTATTATAAATAGAGGTTCTAGCAATAGAATTCAGTGTGTTGTAATTTACTATTTATAAGTCACTCCAAATTTACTCAAAGTATCCGCGTGTAGAGAAAAGAGTTCTGGGAGAATGTATGTAATGTAAAAACACCATTTTACATTTTAATGAAATTTACCTTCGCTTTGTCTTAAAAAGTTTATTCTTTACTTCCTTGTAATTTACATCTTTGGCATCATACTTTGTTTCCTTTAAGTGTTTTTGAAGCTCTTTACTTTTTTTCTTTCAATTTAATGTTCTTTCATTCCTGTCAAACAATATACTTACATTAACCTTTTCCCATAAACACTGTTGAAGTGTTTAGTTCTTTAGTATTTTCTTTAAATAAAAACTTAGCACATGTCCTAGGATCAATCTGATCGATCCTGTGAGTCACCAAAGTTAGATTTGGAAGATCAGCGGTTGTTTTCCAATTTTCACGAAAAACAGGTACCCATATAGAGAAAATAGGAGCATTTCATGCCAATCTTCGTAGTTACCACCATCTTCTGAATGATTTTCTTGATGTTCTTGTTAGTGGCCTCGACAACACTATTTATCTTGATGTCATCTTTAAATACATCCCTTGGGAATGAAAAGTGGTGGCTTTAATTGAACACAAAAAGTTCATAAAGTCATGCACTTGACAAGGTGAAAAACTTAGAAAAATTTCTAAGTGTTTTGGATTTGCAAACAACTTGAAACTCCAACTTTGAACATCAATAACTTCCACTTCAAGAAAGATTTAGGCTTGTAATTTTCATCAAATTGAAGTATCAAATGCCATATTTAAATGTATCCCTCAAGTTTTTTCATTGGATGTTTGAGGAAGAAGTTACAATCTTGGAAAGTAGGTCATTTGACCATGAGAATTTGTACTTAGAAAAATTCCAAACCCCTAGTTTCATCAATTCCTGATCTTTGAATGATTTCTTTGATTAATAATAATAAAATTCAATCATCCTCCATATTTTTATGGTCTTCGACTTTTGAAGTCTATCTTTGACCAAAATCTCCAAAAGTAAAACTTTAACTTTGATCAACAGTTGACTTTTCTCAGTTGAACTAGAATTCTTCAATTATCAATTAATCAAGCTTCTTGAACTAATCCAAACATATGAATGGACTAAAATGATGTACTTGAGGCCTTTGAAACATTTCTTGAGGTATGAGATCATGTCTTGGTCAAAAATTCAACTCTAATATGATTTTGACCAAAACCCTAATCTGGTGCATCAGATGAATTTGAGCTTGATGAGATGACATTGATGTAATATTGCACTTGATTATGGATGAAAGGAAACTTTTGGTCATGTTGAGATGAATTGGGAACTTGGGATGTTGAGGACCACACAAATCCTTGACTGATCAACTTATTAAGCTCTTTGGTGCCAAAACCCTAACTTGTAATCAAAGCAAAGCAAGGCACATATTTTTGTATTTTTAATGGGGTTAGTAATGCATAAATGGCACACACATGAAATGCGTGATGTCATGAAAATGATAAAAATGAGGTGGCATCTTAGGGTTAAAATTAGGGTATGACAAGTAGACATCAACTTCTCTTGAGTTCTTAAAAACTCTCTTCGTAGTGCACATCCCAAACATAGGCTTGACCCTTTCGAATCCACTGAGTTAAAGGAAATTATAACTTTGAAAAGCCTTCAGTGAACTTCCTGTGGTAACTAGCTAAACTAAGAACATTTCTAATTTTCGTAATAGACTTCGAAGTCTCCCATTGCAGCACATCGTTTATCTTCAATGAATCAATATAAATACCACCACTTGAAATCATGTGACCAAGGAAACTCACTGCCTTTAGCCAGAGCTCACACTTGGACAACTTTGCATACAACCTCTTCTCCTTTCAAGGTCTTTAACACAACTCTCAGATTCTCCACATGCTCTTCATCAGAATTCCGATATATCAAGATGTCTTCGATGAACACAACCAAAAACTAATCTAAGTACAGATGGAATATTCTATCATGTACTCCATGAATAGTCCAGACATTAGAAAATCCAAACAAAACCATTGAATACTCATATTGACCATAACTCGTTCTGAAAGCAATCTTCAGAATATATTCTATTTTAACACGAATCTGGTGATAACTCGAACGTAGATCAATCTTGCTAAACACACAAGCACCTACCAACTGATCCAGCAAATCATCAATCCTCATAAGTGGATACTTGTTATTGATAGTCACTTTATTCAGTTGTCAATAATCAACACACAGTCTCATATTACCATTTTTCTTCTTTACTAATAACATTGGCGCACCCCAGAACAAAACACTCGACCAAACAAACTTTTTCTCAAGCAACTCATCCAATTTCTTCTTCATCTCACTCAAATAAGTAGACATTCTATAAGGATCCATCAACACCAAACTACTACCAGGTACTAAGTCTATATCAAACTCCATCTCACGCTCTAGCGGCAAATCAATGATATCATCTGGAAATACTTTTGGAAAATCACACACCATCGGTAACTCGTCTATCACATCTTTGCTTTCAACCCTAAAAAAAGCTAGTATTATAAACACTTCATCCTGATCCTTCATTAACTCTTCCACTTGCTTAGCTGACACAAACAACTCATCACTGACATCAAAGAGGTGAGAAACAACATTCAATATGAATCATTTAAAGAATGTGAAGGTAGAGAAAGCATAAAACACAACACACATTCATGCATAAATGAACATCACCAATGTCTCACACTCATTCATAACAACATACACATTCATCAAGTACACACACTATTCACAACAACTCAATAACTACGTCAAGTATTCTCAACCAATCGAAAACATCATGAATAACCAATTACATATGCAAAAATGTATGCAATGTACACCACGACTGACTCATTATACATCCGGTACCATTCATGGACAACACAAGTCAATCTCTCTCCTGAATCCTAACCATAGGTCCAAAGCACACTAAAATTATTACTATCATAATAAGTAACACTTTATCGATTTCCCATATAGAACCGACTACTCACTCTTAAATCCCCACCATATGACCATAACACACCAAAATCGTTACTATTACCATAAGTAATGCTTCACCGATTCCCATCTAGAGCCAACTACTCGCTCTTGAATCTATACCACCGAACCAGTGCACACTAAAAACTAGACCGAAACTCGTACACCATGATGCATGACTCTCAACAACAAGCATTATCACCAAAATTATCACCATACAATCACCACAATATGCATAACGTTATACTCAATACACAACAATTGATTAATGCTACGATAATTAACAAACAACACCAAACAACAACACATCATCAAATGCATATCCACACGACATTCAATCATATTAAATTATTATAACATCAATTCATAATTAAATAAATACAACAAGTCACACAATTCTACACACACTTCACGATATATATATATATATATATATATATATATATATATATATATATATATATATATATATATATATATATATATATATATATATATATATATATATATATATATATATATATATATATATATATATATATATATATATATATATATATATATATATATATATATATATATATATATATATATATATATATATATATATATATATATATATATATATATATATATATATATATATATATATATATATATATATATATATATATATATATATATACACATCATTTAAACATAGAAATTTATCTCACAAGGCACTTCCATAATGTAGATCTGTGCGTTAACTTTCCAACCTTTTAAATTGCGCCTCAATGTGAGTTTTGAAACTCAAGTTATGATCAAAATCGTATTTGAACCAAATCACTCTGGTCTTTACGGGTGGACCGTCACGAAACTGACGACCGCCAGATTGCAGCAGAATGCATAACCGTTGTAAAATCCAGAATTCTGCATTTTTTCACAATTGGAGGCCTTCCTGAAACACTCAGAATCAACACACAATAATTATATCATATTAAAAATGTTAATTTCCCACAGATTAACATCATGAATCATACAATTAGACATGCAATTCATTCATTACGTTCATCAAATTCACGTCCATGCTTAAAGCTTCAAACTTCCAACAATGACATAGAATTACATACTCATAAACAAAATCGTACACACACGAACCAGTCATAAAACCACATAACAACACGATCAATTATCACTTTTTCATATTATCTCACAACAACAACAAATAATAATAGAATCTACACAATCCCTAAGTAAGGATATCTCTTCTCTCTCTTATCTTGTAATACACTCATGATGAAATCCTTTTGTCCCCTTTTACCTTAGAATTCCAGCAAGCGAGCTATTCTCCAACGGTTTTCCTCTCCTCTGCTAGCTCTAGGGTTATCCTTTTGCCTCTTTCTCAAGTTCTCTAAGATTTGGATGAAACCTTAGTCTCTCTCACCTTTTTAGAATATATACTTAGGGTTTTCTACATAATTCCTCTTAATTACCTCGTTAGCCCTCAACACTTTTAATTCACATTATCATCCCGAACTCTCATTATTATATTATTAAACTCATATTAATAATAAATTAAATTTCCCTCAACCTCCTATTTTCTCATCATATAATTAATTAAATAACTTCTTAAGCCACAAATTTTCATTTTAATTTATTTCTAATATTAATTAAAAAATACTAATATTCTAGTTATTTTCTAATTATTCTACCAAACTCCTATTCTCACCACATCCTACCATTACCATTATATCCCAACAACACATATAATCACCAAAAATTTTAAATGCACATCAAACACCAAATAATTAAATAAAATTTTAAATCATTCAATTAAATCAATCAAACAAATTTGAGGTGTTACATTATGTGTTTATCTACCTTTGCATTCTCTACACTGTTTTATATCAAAATTTATTTCTCATCCCTTTTGCTTAATGTTGTCCACCATAGACATCTTGCTGATAATCCGGAGTAAAGTTGTTGTTGTGTGTAAAATCTGACTTGTTGAAGATATTCTTCATTTAATTATCGGTTTATCTCAATTGAGTGGTTTTAGTGCTCTAATCTTGTAACATAGGGAATGAAGTATTTTTTTTGCTATGTTTTAAGTTAATGCTGAATTATGTGGTTTAAAGTATAATATCTTTTTTGAAAAATTTAATTTTGAAGTTGTTGTGATATGATTTTCCGCTGCTTGTTAGAAAATGTATTGATGAGTTTTGGATGGTTTTCACAGTGACACCTTAAATTATCGATTAAATCTTTTTATATAAGTTTCAGGATTTAGGGTGTTACATTGCAGGTCACACTAAAGAGCGTCCCAATGATCGGTTCCAATGAGGACCAAAGCAGCAGAGGTGCGCTGAGTATAGCATGTCAGAGTTACTAGTTCTTCCACTAAGGAATGCCCGAACATATTGGTCAGATACGAACAATTATCCTCTAAAGGAGAAAAGTTGCATTCCTTGGAGGAGTGTGGGCACGGTCCATCAGCAAGGGAAGGCTTGAAAGACCCGAAGCACTCTGCGACCTCTGAAGAACATTCAAAGCAGTAACACTTCTAGATGGCTCCAAAGTAGTTAAAGGGCTTTCCTCAGTTACTACTGGCCATATTCCCGTAACACCCTTTTATACCCCACAGATATTATGGCAAAATAACACAGATTTCAGAGTAAAATATTAAATTTCATAAAAAGCCACCAAAAAGGGCGTACATTTCTCATGTTACTCAAATTAAGTCAATGCTCCGTGTACAACGGGTTTTCTCAAAATACCTCAAACTACACAAAATATCGGAACTCAAAGGCCTAATCAAGGTTTTTCTCATACGGGAAGATAATCAAAATAAACTCAATAAACATAACTCAACTCAAGACCCCCAACCCGATGTTACACTATCAGAGCAAGACCCTCTAAGTTGACCAAAGGCCAACAACTCAAAACTTCAAAAGTCTTCAACGACATCCACGGCTAAATCTGGTATCTGCACGTTACTCACGTGGAGGTAACATTCAAACAGGCAGGGTGAGTAAAACGATTCATAATGATCAATGTATAAAAATCAACATATAAATGGCATCATAATTATATTCGACCTTCATATTTATCAACAGGCCTCGAAAGCCACAACATCGTAATTTATACAAAAAGACTCATAAATGCAATGCAACAAGACTCAATGCATGTGGTACCAATTATTACAGTGCGATGGACACTGGGCCATCAACCCTCCATAGATCCCCATGAATAGGATCGATTTTACTAGAGAACCGGAGCACATCAAAATACTTCACATCCGCACAGTGGGATTGAAGCCAAAGTAATCGAGATCCTGAACCAAAGTCCGGATGCACATGAATGCATGATGCACACGTCATAAATCATCCTCATAATAACATCATAGGTGCATCATCATTCATCATATTCATCATCATCAAACGTCATAACTCATCATCATAATCATCATCATACGTCATGTCATCATAACTCATCATAATAACCATCATCATACATCATGTCATCACAATTCATCATAAAAATCATCATCATACATCATATAAAATCATCATATAATTATTTACAAATCACGTAGCGCTCACAGTCATACTCATATTAATTCATCATATTATCACATATTATCACCTATTAATTCATAATTATACTCGCGGTAATTCTCATACTATCGTCTATTAATCACATAAAATTCAAAATCCTACTAATGTTAATTCATCATATCATCACATATTATCGCAGTTACCCTCATGGTAATTCATCAGGAAAATCACAGCATCAAAACATCAAGACATCACTGAACCAGAACATGATTCATTAATAGAACATATACACAATTGACTTATCAAACATAATTAGATATAAAAATATTGGGAAACTAATTCCCTTATCTATACTATGTTATATCTCTATTAATTAGCTTTCCAACGCTTCGAACGGGGGCCAAAACGGACTTACGGATCAAAAGTTACGTCCAAAACAATTTCGACCGAAAACATGAACAGGCGTGACGGACAGCAAAACACTGTTACGCTCCGGAACCTAAATCAACCCAAAAGTCCACACGATTCACTTCCCCACCCCAAAACATCCCTAACTCATCCCTAAGGTCCTACGGCGATAAAGGCAAAAAACCTACGGCTTATTAGGCCAATCCCGTAACATATTTAGCCCTAAATCACAATTTTCCTACAATTACCCTGCAGGCATCTGAGTTACTCACTATCAAATATTCCTACTGGGTTAAGCAAAATTCAATCAGCTTTTTGGCCACGAAGGCCTAGGTTTCTGTTTCCCCCAATCAATTCACGGTTAGATTTGCAATTACAGGTTTAGGCCACGAAGACCAAAGATATCAATTCATGGTTAGATTTGCAATTACAGGTTTAGGCCACGAAGGCCAAAGATCACTATTTCTCATCTCTACCTTTAACATCCCTACAGTTGCAATCTCCATGGTAAATTTATGCCATGAAGGCCATAGATCACTTGTTCTCATATCCTTCTAATCTTCCCTAACCCAAATAAATCCCCACGGTCAAAATCTTAATAATAGATTTAGGCCACGAAGGCCAAAATCCCTTTTTCCCATAATTCTCCATAAAACCCTTAAATCAACCATATCACATCGAAATCTACACATAGAAAATTATGAAAAGTTATACTCCCCATACCTTAAACGTCGATTCAAAGCCTTCACGAATCTGTCAGGGAATCTTTCAACGCTTCCGCCTCCAATTTCCTCTTCTAAGCTCTCTGGCCTCAATTCTTCACGGTTAACACAAAATGAATCCTAAAACCCTTTAAAACTCCCTTTTTGTTAAACCTAGACTTGGGCCAAATAATCGGGCTTTTCCCATAATGCCCTCACTTACTCCTCTCAAATGTCCCAATTATCCTTCTTTCACTATTATTTATTTTAACTCATAATAATATTAATAAATTAATATTATATACTACCAATTAAATAAATAACCCACAAATTGCATAATTCTCAATAATCAACACAACACACCAAAAATCACCGAAAGCACCCAAAATACGAATATTTTCAATTAAATTAATTAATTAAAATAATTCGATTAAAACTGGGGTGTTACATTCCCCACCTTAAAAGTTGGATCGTTACTTCATCACTCATCAAATATACACACAATCATTATTAAAGCAAACCTGTCATGAGTAATCTAATTGAAACTAAAGAGACCAAGAACTTCCAAAACTTACTAAAAATAATATTCCTTTCTTCACAGGTACGAGCCTCCATCAATAATTAGGTATCAATGAGGCATATCAAGGGTTTTCGATCGGCCTACTCTGGAGAAACACTACCCCTGAAGTAACTCAGGTAGTTGATGAAACTCATCAGTTACTTCTTCTGCCACACTTCTTCCTTGGAAAGGTCCTTCTCTTTATATACATATAGCCCTTTTCCATGAGGAAATGAATCTCAGTCCATTACTTGGGGAACAACTCAGCACATCCACCCTTTTCTAGATACAGAGAAACAAAATATCAAAAAGAAGAAAGATAACTGCAAATTGGGAAAGACAGCTCAAAGAAATATGAAACCATCTCTTTAAGAATCATATGCTAGTATGCAAAAGAAGGTAGACTATGTCAAACGTGTTAAATCACTCACACAAAACACTTGAATGTTTTAGTTTCCAAAGTTATAATGAGGGTACCTCCAAAAAGACGTTTGAAGTATGAAGCATTAAAGACGCAAATCCCAATAAACTAAAACATCCTCTTTCGTTCTTCCAAGATAAATGAGAGTGTGGTCGTTAACCAAGGCTAATACAACAAACCCTTGCCTTCTTACGCATAAGCAATGGCTTGGGGGAAATTGTTCTGGACCGATCATATTGAACTCGCCCGACCACTCTAATGGAGCTGCAATCATTCTAGAATCTTCTCAACACACAAGAACTATCCTCTCGATGAATACAAAGGATCCAAACTTCAGGTACATCTAACAACTTTTCGCATTCCATGCCTAACAAATAGCAAGTTTTTTATTTCCTCTTTACCATACATTCAGAGCGCGTCAATTCAGGTACTCAATTTTAAGTTCAATTTCAATTTACTCTCCCCCTCACATACTAACTTGAGCATGGGAGTGTTAATCTTGCAGGTCAGCCCCTACTCTGCCACACGAAAAGCTCAGATATGCCATTATCTCTGATCCTTAATTTATTTCTGGTTCTAGTACAGAATAATAACCATATACGAGGAGAATATTGCATGCATGATGCATCACTCAATTGAAAGATGGTTGGTTACATTAAAGGAGACCAAACAAAACACATTTCTTCAAAATTCTTTTTCACTCATGATCTTAAGACGAGTGATGATATAAGCTTCCAACAAATTTGTTCCTGTGATAATCTTTCAGATCTTTTCACAAAAAAAACACTCCTAATTAGAATTTTTAGCGAATTAGTAAAAATGATTTGCCTTCATTGTTGAAGAAATGAACGTTCTATTGAGGAGAGATATATAAATTTATATTAAAAAATATTGTACTTTTTTCTTTCATTAGTTTTTTTTCCACTTGTTTTTATAATATGATTTTAATGAGACATATCTCCAAGAAATATCTAAACAAAAGTGTTATGAAAACAAAAGTGTTATGAATAATTGATATTAAATTCCCTTGTCTTTCTGTCCCCCCAATGAATTTTCTCCACTTATTTATATTTATTCTATTGTCGGATTTTTATCCTATAAAAAAGATTTATTTCATTGTGTTATGATAAAATAATATTATATTTTTAATTTTTTTTCACACTTCTCTTTAGTTTATATAAAATAAGATGATTTTTCTTAATATTATACTAGCTTCTTATGTCTGTGTATCTGCTTTTTTTTAATGAACATATGTATTAAAATATAAACGATATTTTTATGTATTTAATTTTGTTTTTAATTTAAATTATTAATAAAATAATATAAAATAATAAAATAAAAGAGATATATAAACTTTTAAATAAAAAAATTAACTAATAAAAGAGAAGTTAAAATTTAAAACAAAAATCAAACAGATATAGTTGAAACAAAATATTACCCCAAAGTTATGTTTTCCATGTATATAGTTATAAATTATAGAGTAATGAACTCAATATTTAGGAGTAACAAAAAGAGATTAACTTTAAAACAAACAGAGCAACAATTAGTAAATATCAGTGCATCTGTACAGATTGATTAATTTTAATTAATATATAATTTATTTATATACACTTATAAACAAATTGATAAAATTAGTGGTGTAATACACATTAATTATATTAAATGAATAACATATTAGTGGTGTAAAGTTGTTGTTGTGTGTGAAATCCGACTTGTTGAAGATATTCTTCACAGGAAATATTTCATTTCCAATCAATACCTATTACAACATGCCACCAGCAGCAGATAAAACTGCATCAGAAAATTCCACCAACTGGAAGATCTGTAGAAGACAACAACTCATTGAGTTAATAATTCTATTACTCTTACAAAGTTTAAAACTAAGTCATCATATAATATATAAAAGTTGTAATACTTCACATCCTTAGTTCTATACATTTTGGAATATTCTGAGCATGCCAGGGATGCTAGCAGCTTGCACTAGTCTGCGTTTCACTATCTGTAAGATAAATTATCTTGATTTAATTAGAAAATCACAAGTAAGCATTAGAAAACAAAAGAAAAGAATCACAACAAACATGACCAGCTTAAACCACTTCTAAAATACACACTTAATATATAAAGCAAACAATTGCATCATTACCACCGTACCTTGCTTGTATTGATCGATACAATATCGTCCAGAGTAAGTGGCTCTCAGGCCTTGTGTATTAAAGTATCTCCAAGTTTTGGGGACCCCTTTCTAATGTACAACTAGTATATATATTTGGGCTATATTTCATAAATAATGGTGATAAAAAAATCATCAGTTTCAAGAGCCATTTATTCAGGGAAAACAAAATCTGACTTATTAAACTAAAAATTGTACATAAAATTTAATAAACAACAAACATTAATAATGGTAATTTATGGTTAGTTTCTCAGTATTATCCACTACAACCTTGAAAATATTCTACGAGCAAGTCCATTCTTCATCTCCAACAAAGCCTTCATTAGGTGCTCAGTCTCCACAATCTGATGCATGTTCTCTTTAGCCACCTCCTGTGACAAAACTATCGCCTACCAAGCTGCTTGTTCTCTTTTTTTAATAAGGATATGTATTAAAATATAAACGATATTTTTATGTATTTAATTTTGATTTTAACTTAAAAAGCTTAATTAGTCAAGAACCCTTTTAATTTAATTTCAAATTTCACTTTAATTCCTTATCTAATAAACATTACAATTTAGTCCCTTAAAAACAATTTCGTTAGCTAACTTAATCCTTTATGTTAAATGATGGAAAAAAATGTTAACTTGTGATAATGTGACATGACAATATGGCAGAATTTAAAATAGTGAATCAACATTTTAGTTAAGGGATTAAATTGAAACCATTTAGTTAGTTAAGTGATTAGACTAGGATATCAATCAAACTGCAATTAAAATAGTCAAACTTTTATCATATTTTACCATACGAGAATTTCATATCAATAAAATTTTGAATTTAATGACATTAAACTAGATTTTTTTTTTTACATTTTTTATTTTAAAAAGTGAAAAGACTTTAAGCCAAAATGGAGAAGCAAACAAGTGCTTGGATGTTCTAATGAATAATAATGAATCCAATATTTATTTTTACATTGATTAAATAAAGTGTATATATTCATGTGTACATAGAGTATTTTTCCATATGATTTAAAAACTTCTTCGACTTAAGTGTCTTAAAAATTGATGGTTTGGGCAATATATTTAACATCCTCGAGTGCATTACAAGCTCATTTTTTCCTCATTGAAAGTAATAGCAGGAACATGTTTAGCAAGAACACATTTAACAACAATATCTTTTTGTGATATTCCCGTCTGCACGACCAAAACCCAAAAAATTAAAGGTTGTTGTGAATTAGATGCCTTTAAATAAAATATAAAAATGTTTCTTTATAATCAAGAAATACACAAGAGTTAGGGTTAACAAAGAAAACAAGGTAAAACAATAAGGAATGATTATAAACGACTATTTTTTCCTTTCTTTTAAAAATAAGATTACAAGTATATAAGAATAACAAAATAACCTCTCTCTTCAAATTAGGATTTTATCTTCCTATTTTTCCTTATGTCAAGATAGAGAAATTAACATCCTATTTATAAAAAAAATAGCACACTAAACTAATGGACTTTTTAACAATTGTCAATTACAAACTAACTTAGAGTACAAGCTAACTTAAACAATTGAACTTACAAGCAAGACTCAATTCAACATGCTAACAACCCTAACAATATTGACTAATGCATGTTAGAACAAACTTCGACTACAACACGCATTATTCCGACAACAACATGCAAACAGACTTTGATCTTATACTTAATTTCTGTCGAACTAAATACTACCTTTCAACCATAATAAAATTCGATCAAATATCACACAAAAGTAATATATGCGTTTTTAAAAACTACATAGTAAGACTAATTAAATATATATTTGACAGGTTTGGTACAGTAATAGTAATCTAGGCCTACTAAAAGGTGCATCTCGTTGAAGTATATTCATATGACAAGAAACCTTGGCTTGTCCCGAATGTGTATTTGACCTTTTTGGATATGTATTGTCACTCACTCAACCAAATTTATCTATTACTGCATAGCATTGTTGTAAATATATAGGTGGAAGAAATAAAATTGAAATATAGTTATCCAAGACTACTTAAAAACAACAAGATTATTCTATTACCTAATAAAATAACTACATTTTGTATGTGAAAATTATATTCACCATAATTCATGCATAGCAGTATTACAAATAAAAACAAATATTAGGTAAAAAACTTTGAAGAATTCATTTTATCTATTATTCACAAATGTATCATGAAAAAGATGAATGAAATACTTGTAATGATGACTGATAAAACGCACCAAGGATAACAGTAGTGAAAAGTTCAACTAATCTTGCTAGTTTTGTAAAGTCACAAAAGTTTATAATAGTGCTATTATAATGTTGTACCCCGGGAAACTTTACATATTTACTCAAAAGTAGTAAAATAACATACTTATGCCTACAACTTGTAATTAATTCTCCCTCTTTAATATTTTGAAGCTAAAATATCACCAATGGACTCTTAAAAACCAACTTTATTTTTCCACAAAAGCAAGTCAAGTTTATGACTTACAATGGGCTTTCCTTTTGTTCTATACATTTTTCATTGCCAATTTAAAGTTAAAAACAACAAATTTATATTATGAAGAAAAAAAAAATCCCTCAAAAGAGGAAGAAGAACAATTCATCAAATGAGGTAATGACAACAAATAGATAACAAGAAATAAACTTACAACTCAGTTTTAAAGTAAGACCATAACAGTTTAGGGTATCTTTGTTGTACATTATCCCCAAACCCACTTTCCATTGAGCGTGACGTCCTTGTGTTCCTAGAATCTCGAACACCAATATTCATAGCTTCCATCAACATATCCGCGTTCTGTTTTTTTTAATTGAATCTTTTTTAGATGATTTCTCTGCTTTTAAGAAAATACAATAACCAAATGAAAAAAATGAACACCATTAATATTAGAAATTAAATTTCGAAAGACGCATAAGAAAATGTATCAGTTTGATCGGAAAGTATGAGAGATTTATGATGACAAAGTTGAATCAATAAAAAATAGTGTTAGATAAGAGAGAATTTTTTTTGAAAGTGACGAAGAAAGAATGTTGGTGTTGCTCTTAGAATGAAGCGAATGATATTAGGGTTATAATTCTTCAAGTGTTTGATTAAAAATGACAATAATTTAAAATAAATAAATAAAAGTATGTCATAAAATAATTTCGACAATGTTGCCACATAAGTAAAACTTAGCATTTTTTAGGCATGGTAAAAAAATCCAAACCCGTCTCAAAATTAGGGGAAAAAACCCAATTTGAGTGGGTACAGATGCGGGTGCGGGGAAAATTCAATTTTTAATTACGGGTGCGGGGGACACTAAGACCCGCCCGCACCCGGCCCGGCCCCGCCTCCGAATAATTTATTTTAATTTAATTCTCTTATTTTACTTATTTTAATATTCATTTATTAATTATATTTTTAATTAAATTATTAATACCTTTATTGTAATTAAAATAATTAAATTAATCAAGTTAACATTCATTTACTAATTAAAATTTTAATTAAATAATTAATTAATTTATTAAAATAATCAATTTTTTAATTAAATTATTAATTTTTATTGAAATTAAAAAAAAAAAAATTTTTTTTCGGATAGGGGCGGAGCAGGTGTTGGTGTATCCGTTCTCTAATGGGGGCGGGTCTGAGCGGTAAATTTTTACCCCGATCGAATTTGGGAACGGGGTAGGTGTGTTACATGGAAGCGGGTGCGGGTGCGGGTATGGTAAAATCCGCCTCCGACCCGGCCCGTTGTCATCCCTATATTTTTTAAATAAAATTTAATAAAAAAGATCAACTTTTCTAACAAAAATGTTGTTAAGAGACTAAATATAAATGTTTATTAATTAAGGAACAAAAGTGAAATCTTAATTTAAGAATCAAAATATACATTAAACTTAATTTAAATTATTTATAAAATAATATAGAATAATAAAATAAAAGAGATTCATAAATTTTTAAATAAAATTAATTAATTAAAAAAAGTTAAAATTTAAAATGAAAATCAAAGAGAAATAATTATTAAAGAGATATAGTTGATAAAATATATATTACATCGAAATTATGATTTGCAACAATAACAAATACAGATTAACTCTAAAACCAACAAAGCAACAACTTAACAAAATTAAGGTTAAAATAAGAGATATAGTTGATAAAAGATATATTACATCTAAATTATGATTTCCCTTGATATAGTTATAGATTATAGAGTAACAAAATCAACTAATAACAAAAACAGATTAACTTAACAAAATTAAGGTTAAAATCTCCATATAATATTCATAAAACCTAAAAATCATAGATTTCTTATTTGTAAATTTCGTAAATTAGTTTTGGCGTTAGAACTAACACAAGCTAAACAGCTTTGCTACACGCCGCATTCTCTCTCTCTCTCTCTCTCTCTCTCTCTCTCTCTCTCTCTCTCTCTCTCTCAACTTCAAAACCCCTCATAAATTCTCCATTCAAATCCTTCTATGTTCTCCATATAGCATCACTCACAGCTTCCAAAACCCTAGAAAGTTAACAATTTCACAATTTTTGGGTTTTTTTAGGGTATTGGAAGACCAGTTTTTGAAGAAAACCCTCTTTTCTGAAGTTGAAATTGGAAGAGATACATGGAGAGCAGCATAGGGAAAGATAGCAACGAGCGTGTTCCTTTGTCAGGGGTGGTAGCAGATTGTGTGAAGCGTTGGTTTAAGGATACTCTAAGGGAAGCTAAAGGTGGTGATGTTAATATGCAGGTTTTGGTTGGTCAGATGTATTATAGTGGCTATGGTGTTCCTAAAGATGCTCAAAAGGTAGGGTTTTTCTGGTGATTTGAATTACTCTATTGTTTTAATCAACTTGCATTGGATTGTGGTTTGTTTGGTGTTGATTTTTAGGGTTCTCATGTGATTAAATAAGTTAATATTGTTTGATAATAGAGATAAGAACAAGTGGGTGACTATATAAAGATTATGTTAGAACAACAACTAGTAATACAAGAGAAAATTGAAACGCGAATCGTGAATAATGAACATGATATTTGTTTACCGTAGTTCGATTTGACCAGCTGTGTTTGACTAGAGAGAAGCTGCACCGAAGCTCCGTATTAATACTACTATCCACATTACAAGAATACCTTTGAACCGCACGGGGGTGAGCTCCCGCAACAAACAATTGCTCCTAAACCACATTTAAGTCAAATGCTAGGGCTCCCTCGCCCCTTGCCCCTTTGTTTTGCATATGAAGCACAGACACAGACTACACGCTGACAAATAAACATAGATAATAACTTTAGAAAATAAGTAGTGATTGTATGTAATTAAGAGTGTCGAGTGTTAGTAATGTGTTGGTCACAGAGGCGTATCTTTAATCTAATGTGTCGGTGCTACATATGTGATTCTATCGTGTATATGCTAATAATGTTATGCTTGGAATTGCAAAGAATTAGATTTGATAGGGCCTCAATTATGGTTGCGATCGGGAAGCATAAAAACTTTGATATCATGGCCTAGATTGCAGTTAGGAACCGTTTATGAAAACATGTATACCAAAATTCACACACATGTATATGAATTTAATTGAAACTTGAAAGATTGTGTTCCTGTCTATATATTTGCAACATTAGAAGTTCTATTGTGGGTGGATGTAATGACTTGATGTTAAACATGCATTTATAAGTCTAGTTTATTTTATTAATAATGTTAAAACTTAATGCTTTGTGTTTTGGATTCCTTTTAATGTATAATATGCAGACGTTATATCAGAAATAGATGTGAATAGTTTCTATTGTAAAATATATTAATTTCATGAACCTCTCTTTGAATATAACTGTGATTATGAAGTATGGACAATGATTGGGTTCTCTGGAGTGTAGATATACTTGTTTGTCTGTCTTTTGGTTTGGGATGCTAATGTTGTTTGTTTGGAAATGAAGAGTAAACTTTGGCTGACGAAAGCATCAAGGGTTAGATCTTCAGTTTGGAAAGTTGGAGATAAGCGTCCAGGTAAACCCTTTGCCGTTGTTAGCAGCTTATCAAAATTATCATCTCTCTTTTTCCTTTGTAATTTTGTGTAACTTTTTTATCTGGGGCATTTTTTAAGGTTATAACGCAAGTGATTCTGACTCTGACGAATCTGATGAGGACTCTTAATCAGACTAAATTTGGTCCCATCCCTAAATTCTGAAAGGTGAGTTTATCCCATTCTTTTGAACACTATGAGTTGTTACTCATTAATGACTTGTTTTATGTGTCATTATCTAATGGAAAAACTTGACCTTGAGCTTTAAGATATGATTTATATTGATGTGTTTTGTATCAGGTACTTAAAATTTATTTCTGATTTGGAAATGTTATACCCTGTTTCTTATTGATTCTGTTTGTGTCATAGTTTAAGAATGGCATGGGTTATTGAGATTTAAGCACTACTGTATCGTTTAAGCAACATGTGATTGATGGAATTTATGTTCTGTGATTCAGAATTTTTTTTGCCGTAATGAAACATGTGATTTGACTTCATATAGCCTACATGTTCTCTTTTAGTTTGTTTAGTTGTTCCATACTGCCTTACCATAGTCTCATACATGTTAAATGATATTTAATTGCCACATCAAAAAAAGAGACACAGTAAAGAATGTCAAGATGCGAAGCTTTTCCTTTTATTTTGAATCCGTAAGAAAAACCTTTCAATTGTTCATTAAATATAGAGATAATAGTACAAAGCAATAGTTTGGTACTTGGTCTAAGTTTACTGCATACCCTGAAGTTGCATTCCATAAGCCATCTTTTTCAACAATTGATGTTTTTTTGCTGCGAGTTGACGGATTCTCTGAAAGGTTTAACTACCTTGAGTCTTTGCATTACTAGGATTCACATACATAACAGACCATTCTTGATTTTCAGGTTAAATTTCCCTTTCTGATAGACCGATGTTGTGTTCCTTTGTTTTGTAGGTATATGCATTGTGTGACATCATGCTTCTTCATAGGCGGCACCATATGGATGTTGTTCCCGTTATACATTTGCTTTGTGATTAATGTATGGTTTGCTACATTTTTTTTTATCAATCAATGAAAAAGAAAAGTGACACTATTGGATTGCTGAGCAAATTGTTTGATGGTAGTTGAGGTTTCTTTTGCACTTTCCATGACATGGCACCATATCATGCAAATAGAATAGGGACGAGTCTAGAATTATATGATTTCTAAACTTGTACTATGTATCATTTTATTTACTCATTTGTCTATAAAATGATGTAAAACCCTTCAGTTTTATAAACTCATTTGTCTGGTTTCATGGCATGTTCATTCTGTCATATGTTTTAGTTAATCTGCTACATTACGTTTGGGTATAAGCATATGTTGAGGAGAGGAACTTTTCACACCCTTCAATATCACATCGGATAACACATCCAATAAAAACGTGAATTGTTTTCAGTGCTACACTTTCGGTTAAAATGTGTCTTTGTCTAAATATACACTTCAGAAAACATGTAATTATTTTGAAATATGTGGAGTGGAGATGCGTGTTCCCTTGTGTGGATGTTGCTATAGGACTAGTCAGTACAGTTTTTTAATTGATCGTCGAGTTTAAATTTAAATTTTCGGTCTACCTAAAATATATGACTAATTGAAGATTATAATATATTCCCAACTTGTCCCATACAAATTCAAATCGGTAAGTGGCCTTTCACATCAACAAAAAAACATGGGATGGTAAGTGCTTTCACATGCATTTGGCAAAATTGGCCAAGTGTGTCGAGCTGACTCGTTTTGGGTTGTGGTCACTACCCACTATGTAGCGACAGTAACTAGCCTTGTGGAAACCTAAATATGCCCTTAGTCATTGTGTGGATATCGAAATTTGGATGCAGCAATTATACATCAAATTTCTTTATTAGGATGACACCCCATTCAAGTAAAAAATGTGTGGATTTTAATCTCTGAACTTATCCATAGAACATATTTTCAGTATGTTTTGGCTGTGCGTGTTAGACACATGGGTGAATCTAGATTTCAAAATTTAGACACACCTCTAGACAGAACTTTACGCAGGGTATATTTGAATTTCTCGGACAAAACAATATTATGAACCCCTTGACAATACATGAGAAGAAATTTTCATATCATTTGACATTGCATATATTATTCACACAACAAATCATACATATAAGTCAGACATAATTAAAATCAACCATACATATAAGTCAGACATAATTAAAATCAAATTTTTATAATTCATTCGGATACCATACATTAGTCATTCATAGAATTTAATTAACCTACAAAATTTCAAATTATTTAAAAAATACAAATAAAAATACCACTACAATGTATATTTAACACCCACGTTCCTCCTCTGTCGCTTCTCTATATTGTAATGCATGTCGTGCATATGATAAGATTGTATGTAGGGTGACCTTCTCAAAGTGTATTCTTGAAATCTTCTTTAGTTATGACATTTTTCTTAATAGTAATAATATATTGACATTGACATATTAATAGTACATTAACGACATACATCCATGACATGGTCCACCCTCACATAACTTTTAATGAGCTGACATAGAGAGATCTCCTTATGGCTCTATTGTCATGTAAGGATGAGACACTTTATAAAATTATTGTATGTAACTATATACCATACTCCATGAACGAGGAGCTGACAAACTACGTACATCCTTTGGCACCATATGCTCATGGTAGTTCGTAAATATCGTTGTTCCGGACTGCCCCAATGGCTAGGCATGATCCAATCCACTTTTCCACCCAGAACGACCCAATTGTCTAAGTTCAATCACTTTGGGGGAGAATTTACCTTTCTGCTCCTCCAACAGGGGAGGCTGACCAGTTTATCCTTGGTCACATCACTTCTCCTCGTCAGTCTCTGTCCGTCACGCACGATTCCACCATCCAGAACAGCCAAGACGCTTGTGCCCTTAACTACGTCTCTACCTGTAGCAACGACTAGTTATGGGCACGTCTGCCCGTTCCAACGGCTAGTTTTGCCAGTTACCTATTTCTTCGGAAAACAGTTATCTCACCCCGAAAATAGGGACCAATGACCAAGTGCTGGGGCACTATAAACCCTCTCACTTGAGAGGGCCAGGTATCCAATATTCTCCCAATTGTCTAAGTTCAATCACTTTGGGGGAGAATTTACCTTTCTGCTCCTCCAACAGGGGAGGCTGACCAGTTTACCCTTGGTCACATCACTTCTCCTCGTCAGTCTCTGTCCGTCACGCACGATTCCACCATCCAGAACAGCCAAGACGCTTGTGCCCTTAACTACGTCTCTACCCGTAGCAACGACTAGTTATGGGCACGTCTTCCCGTTCCAACGGCTAGTTTTGCCAGTTACCTATTTCTTCGGAAAACAGTTATGTCACCCCGAAAATAGGGACCAGTGGCCAAGTGCTAGGGCACTATAAACCCTCTCACTTGAGAGGGCCAGGTATCCAATATTCTCCTTGAATTACTCATATTCTGTACTTGCTCTCTCTTGCCAGTTTTTTTTACTTTAGCATCAAAGTGCCTTGCAGGCACACCCCCTCCTCCTCTTTCACACCCAGCATCACAAACGTTTGTCTTTGGCCCACCTCAGATTTTGATCAACCGGTAAGATCAGTGACGCCGTCTGTGGGAAACTTGTTATCCCCGTCTTTTCTTTCTTCGCAGACACGAGACCAAAACAGTTCTTCAAATTTCCGATCATAGTCAGCCTTGACAATAATCTTGATGCTCGCAACTTTGCTTTCCTCCCCGTCAGTAAGATTGATGCTGACGGAGCAACCACCTCTCATGGAGGCAATGTCCTCCGACATAGAGATTGAACCACAACTTCTCCATCCTCTGTTCGCAGAGATCACGACGAAATCCGCTTGTCCTGCAGCACTTGCCAGTCTCAGTTTCGCCTAGTGTCGACCCGGTCATGGCGGCCCTCCTCGAGGTTCTCAACAAGACCAACCTCATAATCCTCAACCAGAACGCGAGGATTAGAGCATTGGAAGAGTCCAGTCGTCAAAGATCCCCTCCGTCGAGGAAGGAGCGTCAATGACCACAGAGTTCTCCTCCCCGACGCGAGAGGAACCGTCAGACACCTCCAGAGCCAAAGATCCTGACCATCCGCAAACGCAACCACATCTATCCCCGGAACCAACATTCCCCATAACCCAAGAGCACCAGAAGAAGCCGCCAAGAAGAATTAAAATGTTCGCCTCCACCCATATCCAAGGGCCGAGCACGAACCCCGTCTCCCCGACGAGATTGTCATCCTACATACAGATGAGACGCTCGCTCCCCGTCTTGGACCAGCAGAAGCAGTGACGACGAGCCTCACGACCCGTTGTCCAGGAGATCATGGCCATGTGACTGCCAAAAGGACTAGAGAAGCCCTCCTTTATGGGCACGTACAATGGAACAACAGACCCCGGCGAGCACATCAAAAGTATCGATGCGCTGCTCGACTACCGCGGCGTCTGGGGCGCTATCAAATGAAGGTTATTCCTGACTACACTTAAGAAGGGGACGATGACCTGGTACAAAGGGCTTCCTAAAGATTCAATCACCTCATGGAGACAACTGAGGAGACTCTTTTCCAGACACTTCACGGCCTCTCGCCACCATCCGAAGACCGAAGTCTCCCTTGAGGCCATCATTCAAGGAAGAGATGAACCCCTGTGAGCCTACATTGAAAGGTTCATGATCTGCTGTCGCGCACGAATCAAAAATGAGTATTTTAAAATGTAGTAAAGCGACAATAACTCAGATGTCGATTCACAAGGATTCTTGTATTATTTCAACCAACTAAAAGAAAAGGTTTATGGGGGGTTTTAAGTTTTGATTTAGAATTCGATTAAGAAAATAAACAGTAAAAAAAGTGATCATTGAAATAAGTGATTAAAGCAGGTTAATCTACCGGTTCGACTCCCAACTTATCATCGGTCATTACAATTCCAATTCCCTAAGCGGTTCCAATCCCTATTCGATTGCAATATTGACGAACAAGCGTCGACAATACTACACGACTTATATTCCTAATCACCGAATTAAGCAAACGGTTCACCAAATTAAGCAAATGGTTAAAGATGACGCAAATTAACGAAAAAGCTAAGTTAACCGCGATTAAGGTAAGGAGCATAGATCAATAGAATTGAATCCAATCTATTTTATAAGAATGAATTAAGAAAACAAAAATTATAAAACGAATTGGAAAGGAATTGAATTAAATCGGAAATTGTAATAAAACCTCAAAGGATTACGAAATTCGAAACCGACAGATTTCTCCTCGGGATTAGTTCGTCATGGAATGTGTGAAAACAAAATAAAATTCGTAAAAGTTAGGGTAAAAATTACTGTAGCATGATAGAAAATCTTATAAAAAAATAAGATTTGCATTACACATACAACTGGGTTGGAAACATAAACCAGGCCCAATAGGGATGACCTAAAACAACTAAATTATTACAGTCAGAAACTTCAACGAATTATTCGAGACTCATGAAATCCGAATTAGATTCTTCATGCAACATGAAAGTTGTAGATCTTTTTCTTAGCTTTCCAACGACTGGTAGAACGCCTCGATCCGATTCTTGTAGCTCTAGTTATGAATTTTTTTATTAAAAGCTGCTAATGCTGAAAATAACAAACGAAAATCAAATAAGGCTGAAAATAAATTGAATTGTAAAAACATCATAAAATAGAAAAATAAACAAACCAAACTATAGAAATGCTTAAGTCTAAACATAGAGGAAGTTGCATCAAAATGCACTGATCAATTCAACAAGGAGGCTGTCCAGGTTTCTACAGCCGATGACATGAAAAAGTTTTTGCTCGAGCGTGGGCTCCGTCGCTGCACCGAATTTGCTAAAGTCGTAGGCATACGGTCCTCGACAATGATGGACGACTTCCTCCTCAAAGCACAAACGTGCATTCATTATAAAGAAAAGGAGGTTGCCAGCTCTGCCCGTGATTCAAGGCACAAAGAAAATGCCCGACCATCTAGGTCCGGCAAGCCCTCGACATCCCATCGGGGAGATAAAATACGAGAAGACCGTCCCCGTGAGCCCCGGGATGCCAAAGGACCCTCAGGCCGGTTCCACGAATACACTCCCCTGGTAGTTTCAAGAGAAAAGATTCTCACTGAGTGCGCCAACTCAGAATTCCGGCAGGCAGGAGTCCGGTTCCCATAGCAGATATCGTCCAAACCCAACATTGATAAGTCTAAATATTTCCGGTTCCACAAGAGACATGGCCATATGACTGAAGATTGCATCCACCTGAAGGATTTCATAGAGATACTTATCAAGGACGGTAATTTGAAGCAGTTCGCCAATCCAAAGGACGTTCCTCGACCAGACGCCCAGGAATCCTAGAAGGTCAAGGAAGAAGTGCCTTCTTCCAAGGAAGCCAACCTCCAGGTCACTATGAGCGTCTCGCAGCCTGAATGTTTCTACATCCCTGAGGGGCTCAACGCCCTTCCATATTTCGCTACGCATAACCCGTGGAGAAGTTTCCCTCCGTCATGGTCATCTCCGGAGGAGGTTTCAACAAAGTAACAGTGGGGTCTGTCAAAAGAAAGTTCGAGCACCTTATCAACAATAGCTCGAACTGGAATTCCACCCTCAATAGGGCTCGGGGAGAGTCTGTCCCCATATGTTTCTACTGCGGGGAGCTCCTCGACAGAGTCTCCAACGCCAGCATCCCTTTGCTCGTAAGAGCTCAGATGGAAAATGTTGACGTTCAGTGAATCCTCGTTGACCAGGGCAGCTCTGTTGATATTATGTACTCCCAGCTGTTTTCCACGCTTCAACTGGACGAATCAAATTTGACTCCCTACGTGGGCTCTGACCTGCAGGGTTTCAATGGGTCAGTGACAAAGCCCTGTGGTTACGTTGAGCTGATCATAACCTTCGGGTCCGCTGAAACGGCCAGGTCAATCATGGTTCATTTCCGAGTTATAGATTGTCTGTTACTATACCAGTGCATTTTCGGGTGGCCGACTCTGGCCGAGCTGGTGGTTGTGCCTTTAACAGTACACTTGAAGATGAAATACTACACCTCCAAAGGCCTCATTGCAACTCTACACGGGGACATCGAAGCTGCAAGGAGATGCTTCGAAGCAGCATCCAAGGGACTAAATACCACCGCCGCCAGACCGAAGACTCTTGTCCAACCTTATTTTCCCAATAGCACCAAAGAGGCGAAACCGCTTCCCTGTGTCGATTCCATCGACCTTGACAGTCGCTTCTCTGAAGACGGTCAGAAGACTCGAAAGGCAAAGGGGAAAGAGATCCAGTCATCCTCGAGCATCCCCTCCAGTAGCAGCGAAGCTGGCCATCTGAAGCGCCTAATTCCGGATGGAGAATTCGATCTTGTCTTGCTCGGCGACGACCCCAAGTAGGAGTGAAGATTGGAAGCGGTCTCCCCGAGCTAGCGAGGAAACAACTAAGAGTATGCCTGCGGGAGAATGCAGACTTGTTCGAATGGAGTGTCGTGGAGATGCACGGGCTAGACCCTGACTGGCATGTCACCACCTCACTATCGACCCCTCCGTTAGGGCAGTGGCTCAACGTAGACGACGATAGTGCCCGGAGAAGACAAAGGATGCCGAATAGGCTGTAAAAGACCTCCTAGAGGCAAACTTTATCTTGGAGGCCAAGTACACCACTTGATTGTCCAATGTTGTACTCGTTAAAAATAATAATGGAAAATGGTGCATGTGTATTTACTATACCGATCTTAATAGGGTCTGCCCTAAAGACGCATATCCTCTCCCCAACATAGATAAACTAGTTGATAATTCTGCTGGTTTTAAATTACTATCTTTTATGGACGCCTATTCAGACTACAACCAAATACCCATGGTGAAAAGCAATAAGAGGTACACGACCTTCATGATCGAGTCAGGCAACTATTACTACAATGTAATGCCCTTCGGTCTGAAGAATGTCGGCGCTACCTACCAAACGATGATGAACAAAGTCTTCTGAGGAGAAATCAGGGACATGCTTGAAGTCTATATGGACGATATGATCGTAAAATCCCACAAGAAATCCAATCACACGACCCACTTGAAGAAGGTTTTTGAGCAAGCCAGGAAGTACAAGATGCGCTTCAATCTGGAGAAATGCACGTTCGGGGTACGAGCAGGAAAGTTCCTCGGTTTCTATCTAACCAAACGAGGAATTAAAGCTAACCCCGACAGAGCCTTCTCCGAGTTCCCCACGCTGAACTCAAAAAAGTCCATCCAATCCCTCAACGGGACACTCGCATCGCTTTCCTGCTTCGTAGCCAAGTCTTCCCAACACGCCCTTCCATTTTTCAAACTCCTCCGTAAGGAAGCCGCGTTTGAATGGATAAAGGAATGCGACAAAGCTCTCATCCACTTAAAGCAATCCATGTCAGCGCCACCAGTCCTCCCCCAGCCAGAAAATGGAGAAACCCTTTTTCTCTACCTCACCATGAAATACTTCTGCGACCTAGCACTGAGAGGGCGCCCACGACCTTGGACGTGCACGTCGTCGGCGATGACCATTGCTGAATGACCTCAATGTACAATCACCTCACTAAAAACGAACTACCATCCGACCCTAAGGACGCTAGTGTAGTAAGGCTTAGAGCATGCTTCTACGTTCTGGTCGAAAACAAGATGTACAGGCGAGGATTCTCCATACCTCTCCTCAAGTGCGTTGAAGAAGAAATGGTCGCCCACGTCTTATGTAAGATCCATGAAGAAATCAATGCCCAACACCTAGGTGGGAGATCTCTCGTAAAGAAAGCACTTCGGGCAGGTTACTACTGGCCGACCATGCAAAACGACGCAAAGGAACACATAACGAAGTGCGAAAAATGCCAACGACATGGAGACATGCACCTGTCACCGCCCAACGAGCTCAAGGCAATGTCTTCCCCGTGGCTATTCGACTGGTGGGGCATGGACGTCCTGGGACCGTTCGTCGTAGGGTCGAACCAGAATAAGTACTTTATAGTAGGTGTAGAATACTTCACCAAGTGGATAGAAGTCGAGGCCCTGACAAATATAAAGGCCCACAACATACTTTGTTTCTACAAAAGGAACATCCTTTCTCGCTTCGAAATTTCACAGGCAATCGTCACAGATAACGGGACATAGTTCACAGACAAAATTTTTTAGGAGTTTGTCGCTCAACTAGGCACTAAACAACACTTTGTATTCGTCGATCACCTTCTAACTAACGGGCAAGCCGATGCGGCAAACAAAGTAATCTTACAAGACCTCAAATGAAGGCTAGACAAAACGAAGAGGTAGTGGGTCGAGGAGCTGCACATCGTGCTCTGGGCCTATCGCACTACACCTCATTCGTCAACCGGGGAGTCCCCTTTTCGCCTAGCATATGAGACAAATGCGGTAATCCCCATTGAAACTCATGTGCCTTCTAGACGAACTGAAGCACCTTTAGACGAAGAAAAAAACAGCGAGGCCCTGAGAGAAGAACTTGATCTCGTCGAAGAAGTTTGATCAGGTGCAACCCTCCATGAAGCCTCACTTAAATAAAAACTCACAATTAGGCACAACGCCAAGGTTATCCGATGAGAGTTCCAAGTAGGCAGCCTCGTCCTAAGGAGGAATCACAAAGATTCCCACGAAGGTAAGCTCGCCGCAAAATGGAGAACAAGGTCTACTACCTAGAATACCTTATCAGGGAAGAATTAGCTCGAGCATGGAACGCCAAAAATATAAAACAATATTACAGCTAAGGCCTCCACTGTCGACGTGTCTCGCCCAGCTGGCGGGCACAGTCACTGACCACAGGCGTGTGCCCAGGTACAAACACTGCGCCACCAATACAGATCTAAGCAAGGTTTAGTCAAAGAGAGACTTAACCCATGCTCAACAGCGGTTTCTCGACGGAGCCCGCCGTCGTCAAAGTACCACGAACTGCAGAACCCCCAGCTCGCAGTGGGAAGTTCATACTGCGAACTCAGGCCATAAACGTGGCTTGAGCTCCGCTCCCTCGCCCGGAAACAACTCGGGCCTTTCGACCAGTTCCCCGCACTGTCAAATATCATTTTTCGAGCATATCTGAAATATAATAAATTATCAAGTGCCTCGTACGACCGTGTTGGACGGCATAGGACACTTAGAAAAAATATAACAAAGATATAGATTAACATACAGGTACATATTAACATAAGGCGGCCACAAGGGCCGCAAGTGTGCATGTTACAATAAAACGGGGCCAACCCCACAAAATAAAATTACGTATTAATCAAGCGGCATGCAGGCCAAAATATCAACCGAGGAAGATTCACTGCTCCTCTTGCTAGGTCTCCTTTTGGATCACCTACCCGTGTCCTTCACCGCCTTCGCCAAACAGGAGTAACTCGGGGATGGCTATCTTTCCATCCTTAACAAAATAGAGGAACCCTGTGCCTTCGGTAGTCAGCTGGACACCAGGGTTCACCAGCTTCAATTGATGCACGGTGTTCTGAAAAGCCTCCTCACCAATGGCCAGAAGGTCGTCGTCTCCCTAAGTGATCAGGACAACCAGCTCCGCCCGAGTCGAAAACTTCTTCATCTCCTCAATCTCGCCTTCAGCAAGAGCAGCAACGGTCTTCAGCTTCTCCACCAAGTCCTTAGAGGCTTTCTTCTGGGAAGCCAGGGCGCCCCTTTTCATGGTCATCTCCTTGCGACCCTTTCGCGTAGCTTTTTCGAGCCTGTTGGAGATTAAATCCAAACCGCTAGGGGTAAACGAATAATATTTACTGGAATCCGTCCCAAACTCTCTCTGCTGAGGATGAAAAACAACCTACTCCAGCAATTCCGCTGGGGATTACTCAATGAGAGAATCAACATCGACCTCTGCTTGAGGAATGAGTCAACGACCTAGACTCTGAGGGGAAAAGGAGTCAAAGACTTGGACTCTATGGGGAAACGGAACCCTGAATCCGCTCCACTGCTAGGGATAATCCCAAATTTTCCGGGTGAAGAAAACTTCGATCTCGACCTGCTGGGGGATAAACGCATACATTCGATCTGGTGGGGATCGGTATACACGCTCGACCTACAAATGAGCAAACAAACAAGATATCATGCACGACAGAAACCATCTCGGTGACGTCGTTCAAGTAAATCACAGTTTTAATGATTATCAGCGAAGCCCACAAGTTTATGTATGCAAAGTTTTATCAAAAACATCAGGCATTTTTTGCAAACAAAACAGTAAAGGCTAAAGAAAGAGCATCAATTTACCGAATAGTATATACTTCATTGATAAGTGGTCTGTGAATAGGAAGATTTTACAACAGATGCAACTCCTAAAAAGAGAAAGCTGCGCAAAAATTTATAGAAATGCATAAAGATATACAAAATGTCGGCAATATGGTACAGACAACCACCATGTGTCGATTCATCTATGACTCACATGACTTTGATGCTTTTCTGATGCTTCGTCCTCTGAAGAGACTGATTTGAACGGATGGCCCTCGGGTCCTCCCCTGATCCACTATGCTCTGAAGATCAACACGCAGACCGCAGCCATTTGCTTTTCAAATCCCTAATAACTTTTGCCTGAATCTCCCTCGCGGGTTTTCGATTCACCGGGATACCCATTTTTGCCAAAGTCGCCTTTTTCAGGTTTTCAACTTTGCTTGTTTACATATTTTATTTTTATATCCCTAACTTTTTCCCGAACCCATTCTTTTTATGGTTCCCCGGGATGCCCCATTTTTGCCTGGATATTCTTTTTCTTTCCAGCGAGTCTCTTTAAGCAAAGTATTTTTTAACTGCGTCTGCATTCACAGGGGATGTGAAATCTTCACCATCCATGGTTGACAGTATTAAGGCTCCTCCTGAAAAGACTTTCTTTACAACATACGGACCTTCGTAGTTGGGAGTCCATTTGCCCCTGTGATCTGTCTGTGGAGGGAGAATCTTCTTCAACACTAAATCACCTGCCTGAAAGCTCCGATGGCGCACCTTTTTATCAAAAGCTTTCTTCATCCTGCTTTGATACAAATGACCATATGCAATGGACACTAATACTTTCTCATCCATCAAGGTGAGCTGATTGAATCTGTTTCTCACCCATTCTACCTCATCAAGCTTGACGTCAACCAGAACTCTCAAAGAAGATATCTTGACTTCCAATGATAGGACAACTTCCATACTATACACTAGCGAGAAAGGGGTTGCCCCAGTTGAAGTACGTACCGAGGTACGATATCCGTGCAGCGCAAAATGCAACATCTCGTGTCAATCTTTGTAGGTCACAACCATCTTCTGCACAATCTTCTTTATATTCTTATTGGTCGCTTCAACAACGTCATTCCTCTTCGGACGATAGGGAGAAGAATTGTAATGCTCAATCTTGAAACTCTGGCACAGTTCCTTCATTATCTTGTTATTCAAATTTGAACCATTATCAATAATGATTCTCTCGGGCACTCCGTAACGACAGATGATGTCCTTCTTGATAAACCGGGCTACGACTTGTTTAGTGACATTGGCATATGAAGTTGCTTCAACCCACTTAGTGAAATAATCAATTGCCACTAAGATGAAGCGATGTCCATTGGATGCGGTTGGCTCAATCTTGCCAATCATATCAATGCCTGATCGGTGGATTTTACTTGTGTTTTCAAACGCTGTTTGTTGTTAATTTTGCACCTTTTTATCTGTTTTCGAAGCTTTCGTTGTTATTATCTGAATTACTCGTAGTTGTTTGTCTTCAAGTCTTATTTTGAAGTTTGTATTACTTTTGCCGCTGGTGCGTTTGATTCGGTTTTTTTTAGTGTGTTTTTGACAGGAATGGATAGCATGACAGTCGCACCGCTTTCGGAGGCAAAGAAAAGTCGGAAAAGGGAAGTCAGAGCCACAACACGGGTACCCGTGTTGCACAACACGGCCCGTGTCATGGAGGGCACGGTTGGCAGACACGGGTAGACATAAGCAGAAGAAAATGGGAAACAGATGTACAACACGGGTGCCCGTGTCATGCAACACGGCCCGTGTTGCAGCCCTTGGAGATGGAAACGCGCCCTGAAGGAGTCAGCAGCCTGACACGGCCACCCGTGTTGCACAACACGGCCCGTGTCAGGGCCACTGAGAGTGAAATTGTTATATTTTCTAATTTTTTGCTGTCAGACCTATTTCGAAGGGCATTTGAGACATTTCGCGATGTAATTTGAATTTAGATATAAGAGTCACTTTTTAGAAAGTAGGAGACACTTTTGAACTGATATTAGGATTGACAACTGAGGAGAGAGTTCTTCTGGAGAACAAAGGATCGATCAAAAGCGGAAGCAATTGATGATCCAAGGGATTCAACTCGAATTGTAATGATCTTCTCCTTTTCATTTCTAATTGCTTTTATGTTTACAAAGAACATGAGCAGCTAAACCCCAAGTTGTTAGGGGGTGGTCCTAAGTTGCGATGTAATGACTTTTATTTGATTATTCTATTAGAACTATGTTATTCACCTTATATCTTTTATTTTTCATCAATCTTAATGTGTATTCATATTGGAAAGTAGAATTCGAATTATGCTTAGGTTTTAGTCTGGAAGGGCAACCTTACACTTTTGCAAAATAGGCTCACGGTCGATATGGCTTAGGAATGAGGATATCCCGTATCACATATTTTATGGTGTGAACTATTGCTTGATGCTTTTCATGGACACTGAGGAATTAGTGTACATGAAACTCATCAAAGGGTTTTCATTAAGGAATTAAGAAAACTAAATTGGCCAACTGATGAATTAAGGTTAATAACTATTATAGCAGGATAATTATATAGGGTCTTTACTCGCATCGTATCCACTCCCCTAACACTGTTCTTAGATTGATTTATAAGTCTTTATTTACTTGTTATATTACTCTGCTACCAAACAAACCACTAGATCTTTTGTTCCTTTGAATCCTAAAAATCCCGTTAATTACTACGCAGTCCTCGAGATCGATACTTGGGACTTTTCCCTTATTACTACAATTGGTAAAAATAGTACACTTGCTATTTTCCCGATCAAGTTTTTGGCGCCGTTGCCGGGGACTGCCAAATTAACATTGTTTTTAGAATCCAAAAGAAATTTTGTTGCTCTGCGACTAAAATTTTATTATTCACTGCATTTGTTTCTCTGCTTGTATTATCTAACGCTTGTCTAATTGTGTATGCGAGGTCAGGCCTAAGCTAAATATTCTTTTGATACAGAACCAGAACGAGCGTTACATGAAAGACGGAGAATAGCTAAAGTTAAAAGACTGGAAGAAATAGAGGAAATTATATCTGTGCAGAGCGACTCCGAAGAGAGAGAGACATCACCTGAAACTGTTCAAATGGCTGGGAATCCACCTCAGCCTGAAAGACTGCTAGGAGACTATGGAGGGGCCAATGCTCAACCAAACCGGATGACCATTGTGAATCAACCGGTGAATGTTGCGCATTTTCAGCTACACCCTTCCACCATCCGTCAGTTGGAGAGCAAGCCGTTCGCCGGAAGAATCAACAAAGATGCAAATAAACATCTTCAGAGATTCCTTACAACCACCACCTCGTTGAAGATAGAAGGGCATTCCGAAGAGGCCAAGAGATTGGTTATGTTCCCATTCACACTCACTGATGATGCAGAAGAATGGTTTTACTCGCTTCCAGCTGGGAGTATCACAACATGGCAAGAGATGGAAACTGCGTTCCTGAATGAGTATTTCCCTGCCTCAGTGTTCATCCAAAAAATATATGACATTGTCAACTTCAAGCAAAAAGAAGGAGAATCTTTAGGGGATGCATATAAGCGGTTTAAGAGGTGTCTTACAGCATGTCCTACTCATAACATGGACGCCACTGAGCAGATGCAAAACTTTGTGAATGGATTACGACTCAAAACGAAACAGCTCATAGACACTGTTGCCGGTGGCTCAACCAACTTCTCAACGGCCACAGGTATCAAAAGGATCATAGAAGCAATTGCCGCTAACGAGCACCTTGAGTTGTATGATCGCACGGTAAACCAACCGGAAGGTAAGATTGATCTGAAGCTGGCAGACCAGGTTGTTAAAATGGAGGATCAGATCACCGCTGAGGTAGAGAGAAGGTTAAAGAAAATGAATGTTGAAACTCAGACAGTGGCACAGGTTGAACCAGTTCAAGCAGCACCGTGTGAAATATGCGGTGGACCACACTTTACAGTGCATTGTGTAGCAACTCAAGAGTAAGTGGAACAGATTAATATGTTGAGGCAGAACAATCCCTACGCCAACACATATAATCCTGGTTGGAAAAATCACCCAAATTTTTCATGGAAAGATCAACAAGGAAATGTACAAAAACCTGTTCAAGGCCAACAACCGTATCAACCTCAGCAACAGCAGTACCAACAGACACCGTACCAACCTCAATATCAATAACAAGCGCCTCAAAAAGCTGAGTGGGAAGTAGCCATTGAGAAAATGGCCGCCCAAAGTTCTCAATTTCAAGAAGAGACAAGGAGTAACTTCAGGAATGCTGGAGCATCCATAAAAAATCTTGAAGTACAAATGAGTCAAATTGCTCAACAGCTAGCAAGTTCGCAAGCGCCAGGTACACTTCCGAGTGCCACAGTACCAAATCCGAAGGATCACCACCAAATTAAGGCGGTAGTAACAAGAAGTGGAAAATCCAAGGAATTAGAAGAAGAGGAAACGGAACTAAATGATCAGATGATTGAGGTTGAGCTGGAAATTAAAGAAAATGAAATAGTTGAGGAAGAAGTGGTGACACCGGTACCGGTAACTAAAGAAAAAATGGTAGAACCGAAACCGGTGATCAAGCTGCCATACCCCTCAAGAAATAAAAAGAAAGGACAGCAAGAGAAGAATTTCGAGAAATTCCTTGAGCTGTTTAAAAAGTTAGAGCTGAACATTCCGTTGTTGGAGGCACTAGAACAAACGCCCACCTATGCAAAATTCATGAAGGACATCATTGCTAAGAAGCGGACTAGTGAGTCCGAACCTGTTATTCTAACGGAAACTTGTAGTGCTATTTTGCAGGGTCTGAAGATTCCGGTCAAGAAGAAAGACAGTGGAGCTGTTACTATCCCATGCACTATTGGCGATAGGTCATTCAACAGAGCTTTAATTGATTTGGGAGCAAGTATTAGCCTCATGCCCTTGTCCATATACAAAAAGTTGGATATCGGTGCGGTTCAAGACACTCGGATGACTCTCCAGTTTGCTGATCATTCAGTTAAGCGACCGTATGGAGTGGTTCAAGATGTTCTAGTTAAGGTAGATAAATTTGTGTTTCCGGTTGATTTTGTGATCCTAGAGATGCCGGAAGATGAAGAAATGCCGTTAATTTTGGGCTGGCCATTCTTGGAAACCGGGAGAGTCATGATAGATATGGAAGGCGGCACCCTGACCTTGAAGGTATATGACGAGGAGTTAAAAATTGATGTTAGTAATACCATGAAGCATAAACAGGATCGTGGCACCAGTAGCAACATACAAGTGCTAGAACAAGTCGTAGAGAGCGAACATTTGGAGAGTGTGACCCAACTGCCCCTGGAGAGACTGTTAAGCATGTCAATCTTTAAGGAAGATAAAGAAGTGGATGAGAATGACAGGGAAGTAGTTGAAATGTTGGAAACTCGACCATTCCAAAGGGGATCCCGACCACACCGATGGGAGGACTTACGGCAACCTATAGCGCTGGAAGGTAATGACGAAAAGCCTAAAGGTTCGGAATTGAAACAACTGCCGGAAAATCTCAAATATGTTTTTCTAGACACCGAGGAAAAGTGTCCCGCCATTATCAGCTCTAGTTTGAAAAGTGTCCAAGAGAAACAAATGATTGGGGTTCTTAAAAAATTTAAGAGTGCTATTGGCTGGAAAATCGAAGACGTAAAGGGTATAAGTCCTACAGTTTGCATGCACAAAATCCTTATGGAGAAGGACCACAAACCGGTTGTGCAGCCCCAGAGAAGACTGAACCCCGTTATGAAGGAAGTCGTAAGAAAGGAAGTGGTGAAATTATTGGATGCTGGACTTATCTATCCTATATCGGACAGTTCATGGGTGAGCCCTGTTCACGTGATGCCCAAGAAAGGAGGTACAATTGCGGTGACTAATGACAAGAATGAGTTGATTCCTACGCGTACAGTCACTGGTTGGAGGGTATGCATTAATTATAGGAGACTGAATTTAGCCACCAGAAAAGATCACTTTTCGTTGCCCTTTATTGATCAGATGCTAGAAAGATTGACTGGTCACGATTACTATTGTTTTCTAGATGGATACTCCGGATACAACCAAATCGCGGTTGCGCCAGAGGATCAAGAAAAGACAGCCTTCACATGCCCGTACAAAGTTTTTGCTTATAGGAGGATGCCATTCGGGTTATGTAATGCCCCAGCAACATTTCAAAGATGCATGACTTCTATTTTTGCGGATATGCTTGAGAAACATATGGAAGTCTTCATGGATGATTTTTCGGTTTTTGGGTCATCATTTGATAATTGTTTAACTAACCTGTCACTTGTTTTGCAGAGATGTCAGGAAAGTAACTTGATCCTAAATTGGGAAAAATGTCATTTCATGGTAAGAGAGGGCATTGTTCTTGGTTACAAAATCTCACACAAAGGGATCGAAGTCGATCAAGCAAAAGTGGAAGTAATATCCAAGTTACCACCACCCGTGAACGAGAAAGGTATCCGAAGCTTCTTGGGTCACACAGGCTTCTACCGTAGGTTCATAAGAGACTTCTCCAAGATAGCTAAACCGTTGACGTCCTTGTTAGTCAAGGACACGGCGTTTGTGTTCAATAAGGAATGTGCTGACGCATTCGAAAACCTGAAGAATCAGTTAGTGTCAGCACCAATTGTGATAGCCCCAGATTGGTCGCTGCCGTTTGAGATCATGTGTGACGCCAGTGACATTGCGGTGGGGGATGTATTGGGGCATCGAAAAGAGAAGCTTTTGCATGTTATTTACTATGCGAGTCACGTTTTGAACCCGACACAGATGAATTACGCAACTACCGAGAAGGAGTTGCTAGCGGTGGTGTATGCCTTTGACAAATTTAGGCAATATCTGTTGGGTTCTAAAGTGATTGTTTATACTGACCATGTTGCGTTAAAATGTCTGTTTGCTAAGCAGGAGTCAAAGCCCAGGCTGTTGAGATGGATCCTTCTTCTCCAAGAATTCGATGTGGAGATTCGTGATAAGAGATGATGTGAAAATACTGTAGCTGATCACCTCTCACGAATGTCACCGATTGAAGAAAACGAGGAAAAGCGTCCGATAAAGGATGAGTTTGCTGATGAACACATCCTAGTTATTCATGGTGTTCCTTGGTTTGCGGATTACGCCAACTATTTGGTCGGGGGTCTAATACCCGGCGATTTTGATTCTAACAAACGGAAAAAGTTTGTTCGTGACTGCAGGTTTTACTTACAGGATGACCCGTTTCTGTACAAGAAAGGGGTGGATGGACTGATCAGACGATGCGTTCCGGAAAACGAGCAAAGGAAGGTGCTCGAAGCATGTCATAATTCAGATTATGGAGGGCATTTCAGTGGCGACCGCACCGCAGCCAAAGTCCTTCAATCGGGGTTGTATTGGCCGTCTTTGTTTAAGGATGCCCAGAACGTAGTTAAGGAATGCGACAAATGTCAACGGACTGGAAATATCTCGAAAAGAAACCAGATGTCGCAGAATTCCATGTTAGAAGTAGAGTTGTTTGATGTTTGGGGGATTGACTTTATGGGACCATTCCCACCATCATTTGGAAAACACTATATACTGGTGGCAGTTGACTATGTTTCGAAGTGGGTAGAAGCAGTGGCACTACCAATAAATGATGCTAAGGTAGTGGTCAGGTTTCTGAAGGAGAACATATTTTCGCGGTTTGGAGTACCAAGGGCCCTTATAAGTGATGAAGGAACTCACTTCCTGAATCATCTCATGGAAAAGTTACTCCTTAAGTATAATGTGAAGCACAAAATATCTACTTCGTATCATCCTCAAACCAACGGGCAAGCCGAGGTGTCAAATCGACAACTCAAACAGATATTAGAGAAAACAGTGCGTGCCTCCCGTAAGGACTGGGCAATAAAGCTGGACAACGCTCTCTGGGCGTATCGCACTGCATACAAAACACCCATTGGTATGTCCCCGTACCAACTGGTCTATGGTAAAGCTTGCCATCTGCCTCTAGAGTTAGAACACAAGGCATTATGGGCATCAAAAGTCCTTAACCTAGACCTCACAAAAGCAGGAGAGTCGAGAACTCTCCAACTCCATGAGCTAGAGGAATTCAGGAACCGGGCATATGAGAATGCCAAAATTTACAAAGATCAAGCAAAGAAATGGCATGATCGACGAATTCAGAAGAAAGAATTTCGGGAAGGACAATTAGTACTGTTGTACAACTTTCGGCTGAAACTCTTTCCGGGAAAGCTTAAATCAAAATGGTCAGGACCATTTGTAGTACATAAGGCGTTTCAGCACGAAGCAGTCGAGCTAAAAAATCCAGCAAATGGAGACATTTTTAAAGTAAATGGTCAGCGTCTGAAACCTTACTACGAGGGACAGCAGAAAGATCGAAACAATGTCGTTCATCTCACATGATACGATGAAGGACCGTCGAGCCAGGCGACGTAAAACGAAGCGCTTCGTGGGAGGCAACCCACGTATTTTACACTCACGCTTTCATTTTGTTTTTTGTTTTAACAGGTTTTGATTAACTCGAGGTTCATCGGTGAAAGAAGATTGTCGGAGACCGGAGGAGAGGAAAAAATTTGAAAAACAGCACCCTAACACGGGTGGCCGTGTTACACAACACGGGCCGTGTCAGGCCTAGCACATCAGGGCTGAACAGCTTGGAAAAAAGTGGAGTCAGTGGTGCAACACGGGTGCCCGTGTTGTGCAACACGGCCCGTGTTGCAGGTGCGTGGTTTTGAAAAAAAATAATATAATACAGGAGGTGCAACACGGGTGCCCGTGTTGTGCAACACGGCCCGTGTTGCAAGGTACGCTGCCACTAACCATGTTTTACCAAGTGGGGCCCACCAGTTTTACTCCCCACTTATCATTAGTAGCCACCCATTCCTTATCATTATTCCATATCATTTCATCTCTCTTCTTCTTCTCCCTCACAAAACCCTTAGCCTCCATAGCCTACTCTCCAAAAAGCTTCCATACCCACCACAACCACTCATCGGAAACACTTCCGTCCTTCACAAAAAACGTTATACTCATCCTTGTGCTCATTTCTACGGTCGCGTTTTTCACTAACACTGATTTCGAAATTTTTCGAACTATCTGTGTTGTTTGTGTTTTGCAGGATTAATAATGGCTCCTCGTAGAGACACAGGAAAAGCAGTGGCGGAAACTTCGCGCCCAAAAAGAGAGCACACCGTATGAAGAATCCTCACGGCATACTCTTTGAAGACCTGGATCATCAGAGGAAATACTCCAACATCATCAAGCGTAAGCTCGCTCCCACAAGGTATATCTGTAACACTACGCTTGATAATCTAGGGATGAGAGTAGAAGTCCATAGGATGTTTCACACTCTGGGTATGCTAGAATTTATGCAATTGGAAGCGCCGACTTATGAGCGCATAACTGTTGAATTCTTGAGTACTTTAGAATTCCAGTTGAAGCACAGGTGGACAGGTGTGGAGGAGGAATACTATGGTACACTGAGGTTTCGGTTATTTGATACTAACCATATCCTGACAATAGCCGAATTGGGAGATATTCTGAAGCTCCCCAATTTTGGACCTGGAGCCCCTCCGGGAAATTTTAGTGCAGGGGACTTCTGGAAGGCTATTACAGGCAGAACTGATTATGTCGTGAAGGCGACAAAAGCCTCGTGTATCCATAACCCATGTTTCAGGTACGCTCAAAAGGGATTGGCCTATACACTGTTCGGCAGGGGTGACAGCACAGGAGTGGCAACTCAGAGGGAGTTGTACTTCATGTATGGCATGGCAAATCAAGAACTCATTAATGTGGCCGCCTTTGCAGCTGACCACCTGAAGAGGGTTGCGAATGCACCTTCCGGCGAAATCAGTGTAGGAGGTATGATTACTCAAATTGCAAATCACTTTGGCCACGGTGCTCTCTTGAGAGAGGAACCTACTGTTGCAGGTAAGACAAAGATAGATCTTGCCACACTGACACCCAATGTATGATTCGTGTCTTTGATAATTACTACTCCTTGGTAAGCCGAAACAGTCATCTCCTTGCTTTACCTGCCTCTGACTTTATTAGTATTCAAAATGTGAATAACTGGCTATATGAGAGCACAATGCAAGATGAAGAAGACCAATTTTATGATGGTACAGGTACAAAATTCTTTGAGGATGAAGGAGATCAGGTAGAAGAAGCACCTATACCGCCTACTCGAGTCTCACCCCATCAGGAGTCCGGCTCCGGCTCTTGGAGCTTATCTAAAAAAGAATGGGATTGGATGGAGAGTGAGATGTGTCATCTCCGAAGTAAGCAAACAAGGCAAGGCGAGGAGCAGACAAGACAAGGGAACGAACAAATCCGACAAGGCAGGTTGATCGGTGAGATGCACGAATGGATGCGGCAGATGATGCTGCGCGACCAACCTCCGCAACCATGAACTCTGTGAGTCCTCTGCTACTAGTGTTCCAACAGTGAGGACACTGTTGAATCCTAGTGTGGGGGTATTTTATTTGTGTTTTTATGTTATTTGTTTATGTTATTTGTGTGTTTTCATTTCTGTTTTAGTTATTTGGTTATTTAATTTTCAGTGTTAGTTTGAAAACATGATAGCAAGTCCACAGGAAAACCCCTGACATTGAGCTAATAAAATTAATAACATTGTTGGTTGGGGAACTGTTTAGTGAAGATGTTGAGTGAGGTGATGAGAAAGTATATAGAATACTCAGAAAAGAACTGTGAGGATGAAATCGAACAATCTTGAGAGATAGGTAAAAGGCAAACACCCTGGGTTTCCCGAATAGGAACGAGTTCGACGTGTAGATTTGTACCATAGTGCTTTGATCTGAGAAGTACCCCTGAGTAGTTTATTTTGACAATCAGGTTTCATCAATAAGAATCATGTGTGCAAGGTTAACGAAAAATATTGAGCTAAGGCACAGAAAAAGAAAAGAAAAAAAAACAAACAAACAAAAAGGGGCAATTAGGCGACTAATCCTTCTAAGTTGGGTAACCCTCACCCGGTTATTCAGCCCAACGACGGTCGAACCTGAAAGCCATTCAAAAATAATAATAGTGCCGGAAAAAGAAAAATGTCGTTGATGAATCTTGTGCACACGAGGAAAATAAAAAAAAAGTCGTTATAGTGATTGTCCGAATGAAAGGGAGAAAAATCGAAAAAGAAGACTTAAGTACAAAGCATAGTCGGAGAGGTTACCCATAGGGAGACTGAGGTCTGTGGTTTACCGCAGTCTAGTGTTTGCATGTTACTTGTTTTGAGGGAAAAGCCGAGATTAATCCTAGTGGGACTTGGAATGAGAAGTTCAAGTATGAGTATCATCACCGTAACTCACATTTCTATGGACGGTTCCGTTATGAAAAAAAAAGATATTAAGTTCGGTTTGGCGAGCTTTTTGCTTGAGAACAAGCAAAAGTTCAAGTTCGGGGGAGTTTGATCGGTGGATTTTACTTGTGTTTTCAAACGCTGTTTGTTGTTAATTTTGCACCGTTTTTATCTGTTTTCGAAGCTTTCGTTGTTATTATCTGAATTACTCGTAGTTGTTTGTCTTCAAGTCTTATTTTGAAGTTTGTATTACTTTTGCCGCTGGTGCGTTTGATTCGGTTTCTTTTAGTGTGTTTTTGACAGGAATGGATAGCATGACAGTCACACCGCTTTCGGAGGCAAAGAAAAGTCGGAAAAGGGAAGTCAGAGCCACAACACGGGTACCCGTGTTGCACAACACGGCCCGTGTCATGGAGGACACGGTTGGCAGACACGGGTAGACATAAGCAGAAGAAAATGGGAAACAGATGTACAACACGGGTGCCCGTGTCATGCAACACGACCCGTGTTGCAGCCCTTAGAGATGGAAACGCGCCCTGAAGGAGCCAGCAGCCTGACACGGCCACCCGTGTTGCACAACACGGCCCGTCTCAGGGCCACTGAGAGTGAAATTGTTATATTTTCTGATTTTTTGCTGTCAGACCTATTTCGAAGGGCATTTGAGACATTTCGCGATGTAATTTGAATTTAGATATAAGAGTCACTTTTTAGAAAGTAGGAGACACTTTTGAAATGATATTAGGATTGACAACTGAGGAGAGAGTTCTTCTGGAGAACAAAGGATCGATCAAAAGCGGAAGCAATTGATGATCCAAGGGATTCAACTCGAATTGTAATGATCTTCTCCTTTTCATTTCTAATTGCTTTTATGTTTACAAAGAACATGAGCAGTTAAACCCCAAGTTGTTAGGGGGTGGTCCTAAGTTGCGATGTAATGACTTTTATTTGATTATTCTATTAGAACTATGTTATTCACCTTATATCTTTTATTTTGTATCAATCTTAATGCGTATTCATATTGGAAAGTAGAATTCGAATTATGCTTAGGTTTTAGTCTGGAAGGGCAACCTTACACTTTTGCAAAATAGGCTCACGGTCGATATGGCTTAGGAATGAGGATATCCCGTATCACATATTTTATGGTCTGAACTATTGTTTGATGCTTTTCATGGACACTGAGGAATTAGTGTACATGAAACTCATCAAAGGGTTTTCATTAAGGAATTAAGAAAACTAAATTGGCCAACTGATGAATTAAGGTTAATAACTATTATAGCAGGATAATCATACAGGGTCTTTACTCACATCGTATCCACTCCCCTAACACTGTTCTTAGATTGATTTATAAGTCTTTATTTACTTGTTATATTACTCTGCTACCAAACAAACCACTAGATCTTTTGTTCCTTTGAATCCTAAAAATCCCGTTAATTACTACGCAGTCCTCGAGATCGATACTTGGGACTTTTCCCTTATTACTACAATTGGTAAAAATAGTACACTTGCTATTTTCCCGATCAATGCCCTACATGGAAAAGGGCCAAGGAGACGCCATGACATTCAAAGGACTTGGCGGCACATGAAACTTATCAGCATAAATCTGGCATTTATGGCATTTCTTCGCATACTTGAAGCAATCAGACTCCATAGTCAACCAATAATAACCTGCCCTCAACAGCTTTCGAGACATGGCATGCCCCGCCTGCATGTGTACCAAAGGCACCTTCGTGGACCTCTTCCATAAACAAACCTGCTTCTTTTTCGTCCACGCATCTCAACAGAACTAAGTCAAAATTTCTTCGGTAGAGTACACCATCTTGGTTCAGATAGAAATTTCCAGACAACCTCCTCAAGGTCTTCTTATCCTGGACCGAAGCCCCAGGCGGATATTCTTGATTCTTGAGAAAATTATGGATATCATAATACCATGGCTTCCCATCTGAAGCTTCCTCTATTGCAAATATGAATTCCGGCCTATCTAGGCGCGAGATGAAAATTCTTGGAGCGTCGTTCCAATAGTTCACTTTATACATTGAGGATAACATGGCCAAGGCATCTGCCATCTGATTCTCCGCTCTTGGCATATGATGAAACTCTACCCTGTCGAAGAAAGGTAACAACCTCCTTGCATAGTTCATATAAGGAATCAGATTAGGCTGCCGAGTCTCCCACTCTCCTTTGATCTGATTGACCACCAAAGCTGAATCACCATAGATATCAAGGTTTTTGATTCTCAAATCAATCTCTTCTTCAATGCCCATGATACATACTTCATATTCAGCTTTGTTATTGGTGCAGGGAAAAGTTAACCTGGCAGTGAATGGGATATGAGAACCATGGGGAGTCATAATGATTGCCCCAATTCTGCTGCGATATGAGTTAACGGCATCGTCAAAAATCATTCCCCTTAATAGTCGTCTGGGAGACATATTGAATGTCGTATTCTGTCAAAACCATCTGCCACCTGGCAATCATTCCCGAAAGTGATTGCTTTTCAAATACGTACTTAATCGGATCCATCTTTGAAATCAGCATGGTTGTATGATTCAACATATATTGCCTTAGGCGTTTGGTAGCCCAAGCGAGTGCACAACACGTCTTTTCCAACATTGAGTACCTGGACTCACAATCTGTGAACTTTTTACTCAAGTAATAGATGGCATGCTCCTTTCTTCCCGTCTCGTCGTGTTGATTAAAAACACAACCCATGGAATTCTCAAGAACCGTTAGGTACATTATTAATGGTCTTCCAGCCACTGGAGGCATCAATATCAGAGGTTGCTGCAAATACTCTTTTATTCTTTCAAATGCCCTTTGGCAATTTTCATTCCAGACCACCGCTTGATCTTTCTTTAACAATTTGAACATTGGTTCACACGTGGCTGTGAGGTGAGATATGAACCTTGCAATGTAGTTCAATCTACCCAAGAAACCACAAACCTCTTTCTCAGTCTTCGGTGCTGGCATTTCCTGAATTGCTTTTATTTTTGTAGGATCGACCTCGATTCCTTTTTCACTGACTATGAACCCCAGTAACTTTCCTGACCGTACACCAAAAGTGCACTTGTTCGGATTTAACCTCAGCCTGAATTTCCTTAGCCTCTCAAACAACTTCAAAAGATTCACCAGATGCCCTTCCTCCGTTTGTGACTTCGCGATCATGTCATCAACATAGACCTCAATCTCATGATGAATCATATCATGAAACAAAGTCACCATTGCCCGTTGATAGGTTGCCCCTGCATTCTTCAATCCAAAGGGCATTACCTTATAGCAAAAAGTCCCCCACGGTGTGATAAAATTTGTTTTCTCCATGTCTTCCGGGGCCATCTTGATCTGGTTATATCCGGAAAAGCCGTCCATGAAGGAAAACACTGAATACTACACAGTATTATCAACAAGTACGTCAATGTGGGGGAGCGGGAAATCATCTTTCGGGATTGCTTTGTTGAGATCACGGTAATCTACACACATCCTTAACTTACCATCCTTCTTAGGTACATGTACGGTGTTAGCGACCCAATGAGGGTAATTCGTCACAGCGAGAAATCCTGCGTCCAATTGCTTCTGGACCTCTTCTTTGATCTTTACCGCCATGTCCGGTCTGGTTCGTCTCAGCTTCTGTTTCACAAGTGGACACTCTTCACGAAAAGGTAAGTGATGAGCCACAATATCTGTATCAAGACTGGGCATATCTTCGTATGACCAAGCAAAGACATCCTTATACTCTCGGAGCATTTCAGCCAGTCTTTGTTTGACGTCACTCTGCAATGCAGCCCCTATCCTGACTTCCTTTCTTCCTTCCTCGGTGCTGTTGCACCCCAAAATTTGCCCTCACAATACAAGACTTTGTGTTCCAAGAAGGTTCACAAGGTTCACAAAATTCACAATTGGTCAGAAGAGTTGACAATTCCCTCAGACAATGCACCTCCTAAGCAGTGCATCCAAAACTAGGGTTTTGACTTTAATCCGGCTAAATGGACTTCCAAGACTTCAAGTGAGCTTCATAACATCTTATATGTGTATAAGAACCCCTATGTCAAGTTTCAAGACTTTTCTCAAAAGTTTGCTCAGTCAGATGATCAGATAAGTCAAAAGCAGTCAATGCAGTTAAAAGGTCAAACTGAGGTCAACTGTGGTCAAACCAAAGTCAAACTTCATGATTTTTTTTTTGCCAACATCAAAGAGAGGTTGGGTGAGAAATATTATCATAATAACTGTAATACCCCAAATTTTGCCCTAAGATTTGTCGTCGCATTTCATTGCATTTAATCAATTACTAACAAATTTGTGTAGTCGTTTGACTTTTTGCAGGTAAATATCATATGGCATGCATTTTTTTTCTAAAAAGTAAAAATGGCACAATTGGCAGGAGGACATGTGTAAGGAGTTATGAGTGTGAGAGGTTGAGAGTTCGAATCTCACCTTTGTCATTTTTTTTGTTTTTTATTATTTTTACTCTAAATTTTTCTATCTTTCATTAAAAAAATAACAAAAATAGTTTTTTATTATTATTTAATTATTATTTTCGTATTTTAATTAAATCATTTTTTAAAATATTATTTTTTTCACTTTTTTCTAAATTATTCATAAAAATATCCAAAAAATCATAAAATAAAAAATATTGAAAAAAATTTTGTTCTTTTTATAATATTTTTTATTTTAGGAATCAATAGGATTATTAGTTTTTATTTTAAGTTTATTTTAATTATTTTAAATTATTTAAATTTTATTTTTTCTTAACTAATTATTTAGTTTGGGCTTTAAAATGGGCTTTAGGGACATTATTGACAATTTGGTGTTAACCCTAATTTGTTCCCTATATATACATGTGTTGCCTTGTTGGAAAAAAGGAGAGAATGAAAAAAACCTAAGAGGAGTGAGTGCCGTTTGCCGTTATTTAGTTTTCTTCTTCATCCATTACTATTGTTTCTTTTTCTTCATCGTTTACCGTTATTTCTTTTCCTTCATCTATTACTGTTGTTTCTTTTTCTTCATCTTTTACCGTTATTTCTTTTTCTTCATCTATTACCGTTATTTCTTTTTCTTTATCTATTACTGTTACGTTTATATATATATAATTTTTAAATTGTTAGAGTTTATATATATAAGATTTTTGATCGAATTATGTCGATACGATGTTTGCACATTTGTGTGCATGACGCGTGACATTTGTGTTAGTTCGATCTGGTTGCGATGATCGCATTTTTGTGTGAGCAATAATACTTTTTTTTGCTTAATTTCTTTTTCTTTGCGATAAATTTTGTTTCGTCCGATTTAGATCTGGTTGCGATGAGCGCATTTCTGCGTTAGCAACATTGTTGGGTTATTTGGCACATTTAAAATTTATTATTATTATTATTATTATTATTATTATTATTATTGTTATTATTATTATCATTATTTATTATTATTATCATTATTATCATTATTATTACCATTATTATTATTATTGTTATCATTAATTTATTAAAATTTGTTATAATATAAAAATCTGTTTTTTAAAATAAATAACATTAACATCTTTTCCAAATTAATATGAAAACCTATTATTTTTAAGAAAAACTTTTTTTTTAGATAAATTTAAAATAATAACTAAAATCTTTTTTTTAAAATAATAACTAGAACCGTTATTTATTTTATTTTATTATTGTTCAATTCAAATTTCATTATCATATTGTATCTGCTCCTCTCATGTAACCTCGCGAACTTAACAATCGCTCTTTAAATTCTGCCTTTAAATTTCTGCTTGCATGGTTTAAATTATGACATTATCTCTCTGTTTGCATGATTCAATTATCTCACGCGTTTACTATTATTTCTGTCACATTGCACACATCCGAAGGTTAGGTCTAACTGTTTGGCCGCCGCGCCAATAGTCCGTAAAACTTCACACATTCAATTTCAAATCCTCAAAACTACAAACTACAAACCCTAATTTTCACAAATGCCTCGCCGCAGGCAAAATTACAATTTTACCCTTAGCATTAGGTCAAAGAGCCGCCGCGCTCATTTTAGGGTTTCCCGCCGTGGAATCCCTAATTTAACCCTAATTACAACTTAACATTTCAACGTAGAGATTTGGAGTTTCTACACTCCACGTAAGCGTGTCCTTAAGATGCGTTTATTCCCCTTGAGACCTTGACCATAGTCAAGAAGTTTCTAACCTCCCTATTGAGGGGAACTACGATTACTCTGATTCCACTCCCGTAAGGATACGTAGGCACAAGATGCGATGTCTTTCCGAGTAAACTTAGAATTAACCCCCTTTGTTATTTATTATTGCTTATTTATATTTTATTTATCTTTGCTATTTAATTATTTTGCTTATTATTTTGTAATTGTTTCTTGGATGTAAAGTTGTTTAATTATTTAATTATTATTATGGTTAGTAATTAGGGAGTGTAACAACATGTATGTAATATTAAAATAAATTTAGATCACTTTTAAATAAAGATAATTAAAATAAACACGTCACACACGTAAGTCGATTTTAATCGCCGTCTCACTTCCTAAGGATATCCCTCAAGTTGCCTACGAATAATGGTTAAGTGGGGTGTATAAAGCAAGTCCCTCAAATAGAAAAATCATCAAAGTCCCTTATGGTTGCCTTTACGAATCGAGTCCCTTTCGAAAAATGATGATGGTCCCTTATATGTGCTTATTACATCCCACAATGGCCTTCAAAGTCAAATTGTCCCTCACATGTCCCTTAACATCCAAAGTAAGGACTACCTACTCCATTATAGTAGGGATAGTCTTACTAAAGGAAAGAATGAAGAATAAGAAAGACCTTTAAACATTAGGGTAGGTTACTCCTAGGTGCTTGCTCACTTCAAAATTGTTTCGCACTTAAACAAATTTTCAACAAGTTTTCAAACAAGTTCTTAACACATCCTTACATGGATTATTTATTAACTATTCTGAAAATTTTCTATTCACACACTACAATTTCAAAATAATTCAAAAGTGAGCTTAAGTACCTAAGAGCCCATGGATAACCATGGATGAAAAGGATGCTAATACCTTCCCTTTTCATAACCTACCCCCCGGACCCAAAATATTCTCTAAGGTCTTTCCTGTTCTTTTATAACCTTTCCTTATGGATAAAATAAAAGTCGGTGGCGACTCTTGCTATCCGCAACATTGTTTAAAGTCAGTTCACCGGGTTACAGAACTGGCGACTCTGCTGGGGACCTATTTAAGAGGGGTACCCTTAGGAATTAAGATCACTTTAAATTGTTTGCCTTGTTTGCTTTATTATTATATTGTTGGGGTGCTCTTATGTGTGAAAGGTCCTAACCCGGATCTAGTGTACCTTAGGTAAATGGCAATAGACCAAGGAAACTGTACGACGTATATCGATACGGTTGATCTGGTGGCCATAGTTAGTGCGACTTCTTGGTTGGTGCTTATATTCCTTAAGTCAAGTTGAGGATAATATTGAGGCTGCCATATGTTGTCAATGCACTAACTGACTTTTAGAACCCTAGTTAACTCATCTTGGCCTTTAGAAAGTAGTGAGGTAACCGGCTTTGGTGCAGACTGAAGTTGGTTGACACTCGATACTACGCTCATTGAGATCTTAAACTTGGAGGGTTTTGGTTGGCAAGTAAGTTGCCTTCTGAACAACCACCCTTGTGAAGGATCAATGATATTGAGATCCCTTAGAACCTGGTTACTTTTGTAGGACAGGATGAACCATCTAACTTCAGGGGAGGGTACTTGCCTTTGAACCTCATGCAAGCCTTTAAACCTAGGGCTATGGTGTGACTTGTTTGTGTGTGCCACATGTTTGGGATTGAGCATGACATCATGACATCATCATGCATCATAAGCATATCATTTTCCCTAACCATTTCAAGGACCAAAGGATTTATCTTTGTTCTTTGTTGCAGGTCATGGCTTCTGCTCGTAGAAACACCATCAGGATCAACTTTGTAGGGATACCTGCTAAGCTCAAAGAGTTGGTTTCCCTAGTGCCTGATCATTCCCAGTTCAACAAGAGACATGGTCACTTATTGGATCTAGTTACTTCAGGGTTCAGTGAAGACATGATGAGTGTGCTGTTTCAGTTCTTTGACCCTAAGCACCATTGCTTTACATTTCCTGATTATCAGCTGGTTCCAACCATGGAGGAGTTCTCTAAACTTCTGGGTATACCTGTTCTTGATCAGAAGCCATTCACAGGCTTAGAGAAGGAGCTTAAACCAGAAGTTATTGCTGCAGCTCTACATCTGAAGAAGTCTGACATTGTTCTAGAGACGAGAAATGGAGTTAAAGGTATTCTTGCCAAGGTATTAGTGGATAAAGCTCAAATATGCTTGAAGGCTATGAGCTACGATGCTGTTGAGGAGATCTTAGCCTTATTGATTTATGGCTTAGTGTTGTTCCCCAATCCTGATCAGTTCATAGACGTTCATGCCATCAACATATTCCTGAGTCACAATCCAGTGCCTACCTTACTTGGAGACATCCTACATTCTCTTCACACCCGTACTACAAGGGCAAGAGGAACTTTGATGTGCTGCATACCTTTACTTTCTAGGTGGTTTATTTCCCACCTTCCTCGCTCAGTAATGAAGAATGAGCAAGGGTTCAGATGGTCCAAGAGGATCATGTCACTTTCTCACTCAGACATCCATTGGTGCTCCAGATCTATGGAGAATGTCACCATCATTGACCGTTGTGGGGAGTTTCCTAATGTGCCACTTCTAGGCATAAGAGGAGGCATCACCTACAACCCATCTCTAGCTTTACGACAGTTTGGTTACGCCCGGAGCGATGGTCCACATGACATGTTGATTCAGGGCATTGTGTTTGACTACGACAACGATCTTCAGGGTTACCGTCAGAGATTCATACGAGCTTGGGGAAAGGTAAACAGGATTGACAGCAAGACACTGGAGCCTAAGTACACCATTCCTATGGAGGCTTATCTCAGATGGGTACGATTTCGTGCTCAGACACTCATGATGCCATATCCTGCCATCCTACCAGTTACCATGGAACCTGTTGCTGAAGGAGACACAGCTTATACCATCCTTCACCCAGACATGCCTACTGATATGGAAGACTTGCAAAGATCATGGATCCAACTGAAAGAGCAAAGGGACACTTTCGAGGCTCATTACAAAGCAAGCCAAGCAAGGATCCTAGAGCTAACAAAGCTACTTCATGAGGAACGAAACCTCAACTCATACCTCAACACAAAGAGGAAACGTCCATGGGAGACTTAAAACCCCATCTTTTGTACTTATTTCGTTTTCATTTTTTGTAAGCCTAAAAGGCAAAACAAGTTATTACTAATAAAAAGTTACTTTCTTGTTTGTTTAAGCAAATTTAAATCCTGCGGTCCTTGAAAACATTGCATATGCATTCCCATATCATTGCATCACAGGTTTATAATTGTGCACAGGTTTCTCATCTTCTCGCTGTTTATTTCAGCAATGGCTCTTGAACAATCAGTTAAGGATCTCCAGGCACAGAATGCACAGTTCCAAGAGCTGATCCTGAACCTATCCAAGGGGCAGGATGAATTGAAGACACTGCTGGCCAAGAAGACTAAGAAGGCTAGAAGGTCTGCTGGGTTGCTCAACATGGGAAGAAGGTTCAAAGGTCCTGACAAGACCAAGGAACAGGTTGAAGACTATGAATCTGAAGAATCTGAGCAGGAGAGAGGCAGTCTCCACAACACTATGGGGGACTCTGATTCTGAGGCTAACTACTACCATGAGCCTAACGAAGACAAATTCAAGATGCTGGTGGATAGAATGGATGCTATGGAATTACAGAAATCATCTGGGCTGGATTTTGAGGATTTGAGCTTGATATCTGGGGTGGTCATACCCATTGGGTTCAAAGTTCCTACATTTGTTGTCTATGATGGGGTCTCTTGTCCCAAATTGCATCTGAGGTCTTATGTCAGAAGAATGCAACCCCACACTGCTGATAAAAAGTTGTGGATCCATTTCTTTCAAGAGAGTTTATCTGGAGCTCAGCTAGAGTGGTATTATCAGTTGGAGAGTGTCAACATCAGAGATTGGAATGACCTTGCTGAAGCTTTCTACAAGCAGTATCAATACAATGCTGACTTAGCCCCCACTCGCATGCAGCTTCAAAGCATGTCTATGGGTGCCAAAGAAAGCTTTAAGGAGTATGCTCAGAAGTGGAGAGACTTAGCTGGAAGAGTTCAACGCCCTTTGACTGATAGGGAGTTGGTTGATATGTTCATGTGTACGCTGAATGGTCCGTTTTACAGTCATCTCATTGGAAGCTCATCATCTGGCTTCACTGAGTTGATCATGACAGGAGAGCGAGTAGAGAATGGTATCAAGAGTGGTAAGATCCAAGTGGGCACTTCTTCATCAGGTGCTGCAAAGAAGCCTCCCACTGGGAAGAAAGAATCTAATGCTGTGTATGGTCAGCCTGATCGTAACAGAAGGCATCAGTCTGTTAGTGCAGTTCATATTTCAAATCCAACTCCTGCAACAACAGAGCAGCCTCGAGGCAACCAACAGAGGGCTAGAAGACAGTTCACGAAGATCAACATGTCAATGGCTCAGGCATTGCAACACTTGTTGAAGGCTGAACTTATTACCCTGAGGGAGGCTCCTCAGAATCCCAATGTTACCTCTCCCAAGTACAATCCCAATGCACGATGTGCATATCATTCAAACTGTCCAGGACATGATACTAATAACTGCTGGGTCTTGAAGAACAAAATTCAGGATATGATTGATGCTGGAGAAATTGAGTTTGATCCACCAGGTACTCCAAATGTGATTACAGCTCCAATGCCAAATCACGAGAAGACTGTCAACGCCATTGATGAAGATATTGATGAAGATCTGCATGTCTATTCAGTTATGGAGTTGAGCACACCATTGTCTGTTATCAAAAAGAGGTTAGTACAAGCTGGGATCTTTCCAGGTTGTCATGAAGATTGTCTATATTGTACCTATAAGCCGGATAGTTGCTTCATTTTGAGAGATGGGATTCAACGTCTCATGGATAAATATATTATATTGTTCGAAAGAAGACCAGCATCTGTAGAAAGTATGGTGGATCATCTGACTCAGGGTAAGAAGATTGAAGAGGTTGACATGGTTGACAAAGTACCACTAAGAATCACTTCAAAGGGTCCCATTAAAATCACTCATCAGGGCCCAATCAAGATTACTGCTGAAGGTCCTGTGAAAGTTGTTGCTGAAGCCAGAGTAGCTCCTCTGATCATTACCACTCCTGGTCCTATTCCTTATACATCTGACAAAGCTGTGCCTTGGCACTATGGGTCTGATGTTTACATCCATGGTGTCAAGCAGGAGCCTTTACCTGATATGCCTGTTGACATTGATAATATTGCTGGATCAAGCAAGATCACTCGTAGTGGAAGAGTCTTCTCTCCTCCAGTTGCTTCTAAGAGTGCAGTTACCCCTGCTGTTACTTCCACCACTGATGCTCGGGGCAAGGGTCCTGTTATTGAGCCTGTATCTACTGATGTGCCAGCTGCTGATGACCTCTCTAAGCAGATGGAAGAAGTATTGAAAATCATTCGCAAGAGTGATTATGATATTGTTGATCAGCTGGGGCATACTCCCTCAAAGATTTCTATGCTCTCCCTGTTATTATGTTCTGAGGCTCATGCCAAGTCATTGATCAAGTTTCTAAAGATGGCTCATGTACCCAGTGCAATTTCTGTGGACCAGTTTGAGAATTGTGTTGCTCACCTGACCTATGACAACGGGTTAGGATTTTCTGATGCTGACTTGACCCCTGCCAAGAGGGATCATAACAGGGCCTTGCATATTTCAATTGAATGCAGGGGCACTACCCTGTCTCATGTGCTGATAGACAATGGTTCCTCTCTGAATGTGTTGCCTAAGGAAGTCCTGAACAAGCTGAGTCCTGAAGATACGGTATTGAAGCCCAGTAATATTGTGGTAAAGGCTTTTGATGGTTCTAGAAGAGTAGTGCATGGGGAAATTGATCTTCCAATCAAGGTTGGCTCTCAGGTGTTCACTGCTACATTCTATGTGATGGATATTCGTCCTTCGTACTCATGTCTGCTTGGTCGTCCCTGGATCCATGGGGCAGGTGCTGTGACCTCCACATTACATCAAAAGTTGAGATATCCGGTGAATGGAAAAGTTGTTACTGTCTTTGGAGAGGAAGAATACTTTGTCAGCCATGTAAACACTTTCAAGTATCTGGAAGTAGAAGGTGAATACATTGAAACTCCATGTCAGTCATTTGAAGTGGTTCCCTGGGCTGTTAAGGATTGTGTGACTCCTCCTGCTGTGAAGAAGGTTCCTGTGGTCATCAGAAACCCTCCAACAATGGCAATGGCCTCCCTCAATGATGCAAAAGCTGTGGTGGAAGAAGGTGGTTGTACTATTTGGGGTCAGCTTCCTGATATTCCATACAAGTCTAACAAGTTTGGTTTGGGTTTCACTGCAGAGTCCCAGAAGGCTGTCCGTCGTGCCCGTGCTGTTCGTATCACCAATCAAGGGGTTATCAATGCTGTGGGAGATCAAGATGAAGACTACAACTTGGAGGCATGGATTTTTCCTACTGTGGGTGCTGGACTCAATAATTGGACAGCTGAAGATGTTATCCCTATCTCCTTTAGTCAGGAGTAAATACTATTACTGTGTTATGTTTTTAAATTTATAATTTCTGGAACAATTAAAACTTTCAAGCCATGTGCCTTACCCGGGGCACAATGGTGTGCTTGTTACGGGTTGTCATTTCATTTGCATACTTCATTCAATAAAATCAGTGGACGTTTCGTTTTCGTAAATATTGTGTTCCTTGTCTTTCTTTTTCTTTTATTTTTGCTTTATCAGCTATGTGTTCTTACACACACCCACGTCACTAAAATGCAGATCCTCATCCACTCTGGATCCAGTTGATAACAGTTCTACTATTGCCAATTACAATTTCGAGAATCCGATCTATCAAACTGAAGACGGAAACGAGGACGATTGTGAAATACCTGTAGAGCTTGCTAGGTTGTTACAACAAGAAGAGAAAGCTATACAGCCACATGAAGAGCCAGTCGAAGTTTTGAATCTGGGAACTGAAGAAAACAGAAAAGAGGTCAAGATAGGGGCTGATTTAGAGGACAGTGTCAAGAGCAGGTTGATTCAGATGCTACGTGACTATGTGGAGATCTTTGCTTGGTCTTATGAAGATATGCCAGGGTTGGATACAGACATTGTGGTTCACCGTTTGCCAGTGAAAGAAGATTGTCGTCCAAAGAAGCAGAAGGTTCGTCGTATGCATCCTGAAATGTCAGAAAAGATCAAAGCAGAGGTAATGAAACAGTTCAATGCAGGGTTCTTGGCCGTAACTTCTTATCCTCAGTGGGTTGCAAATGTGGTACCAGTTCCTAAGAAAGATGGTAAGGTACGTATGTGTGTAGACTACAGAGATCTGAACAAGGCTAGCCCTAAAGATGACTTTCCACTTCCTCATATTGATATTCTGGTAGACAACACTGCTCAGCATAAGGTATTCTCTTTTATGGATGGTTTCTCTGGTTACAATCAAATCAAGATGGCACCTGAAGATATGGAGAAGACTACATTTGTGACACAGTGGGGCACCTTTTGCTATAAGGTAATGCCATTTGGTTTGAAGAATGCAGGGGCAACATATCAGCGTGCTATGGTGGCTTTGTTTCATGATATGATCCATCATGAGATAGAGGTATATGTGGATGATATGATAGCCAGATCTCAGAATGAAGAGCAACATCTTGATCTTCTGCACAAGTTGTTTGAGAGGTTGAAGAAATACAAGTTGAGATTGAACCCAAACAAGTGTACTTTTGGAGTTAGATCTGGAAAACTCTTGGGTTTCATTGTCAGTGGAAAAGGTATTGAAGTGGATCCTGCAAAAGTGAAAGCTATACGAGAGATGCCAGCTCCCCGTACTGAGAAGGAGGTTAGAGGTTTCTTGGGACGATTGAACTACATTGCAAGATTTATTTCCCAATTAACTACCATCTGTGAGCCAATCTTCAAGTTGTTGAAGAAAGATCAGGTGATGGAATGGAATGATGAGTGCCAGACTGCCTTTGATGAAATCAAGAGATATTTGCTAGAACCTCCAATTTTAATGCCACCAGTTGATGGAAGACCCTTGATTATGTATTTAACAGTATTAGACAACTCAATGGGGTGTGTATTGGGGCAACATGACGAGTCTGGTCGAAAAGAGCAGGCAATATACTACCTTAGCAAAAAGTTTACCGACTGTGAAACAAGATACTCACTGCTCGAGAAAACTTGCTGCGCTTTGGCATGGGCTGCTCGCCGACTAAGACAGTATATGTTGACCCATACTACCTTGTTGATTTCGAAGATGGATCCAATCAAGTACATATTTGAGAAACCTGCTCTTTCCGGAAGAATTGCAAGATGGCAAATGATCTTGACGGAATATGATATACAGTATACTACTCAGAAGGTCATTAAGGGGAGTGTTGTTGCTGATCATTTGGCTCATCAAGCAGTAGATGATTACCAGTCAATGAATTTTGAGTGGATGGTGAAGACTTCCCACAACCTGTAAACGCAGACATAGTTAAAAAAATACTACGCATAAAAAGAGACCCGCTAGGTTGACAGGCCTAGGCAAAAATAAGGGCATCCCGGCAAACCAAAAGGGTTTGGGCAAAAATTAGGGATATATATATAAAAAGATGTACACCCGGCAAGTCGAAAACCTGAAAAGGCGGCTTGGGCAAAAAAGGGTATCCCGGTGGATTGAAAACCTGAAAGGGCAATCCAGGCAAAAGTTAGGGATTAAAGCGTATGACTATGTCTCGTTTGGATCACTCATGAAACTGCAACCAGTTGTACTACTTACTCAAGCTCAAACAGATAAAGCTCAATCCAATCGTTTCCGTCTCAACAGCAAGAAGATGAGATACTTGAGTGGCAATAGTAGAATTGAAACTCAATAGGATTATTTCCCACATAGCTGATTCTTTTTGTAAAACTTCATGACAAAATTCTCTTACTAGGGTTTATGTCTCCTTGTACAAACTTACCCGTGTATGGGTCACTTTTGATATAAATAAATTCCATCTTTTGAATCCAGATTTACTTTTACCCTATTTACATAAGCGAAACGTCCATTGGTTGTGTTTGAATGTATGTATGCCTTTGAATATGATTGATGTTTACCAGAAATGCATGTATGCTTTTAATATGATTGATGTTTACCAGAAATGCATGAAAATGCAGTAATAGTATTTACTAAGGACGAACGAGGGAAGGATTTCAACGAAGCTTCGCCGGTTCATCTTTACAAGACAGTTACAAACCATCAGTAGGACTAATCCATTTTCACAAAGTCTAATCTCCCCTGGAATTTATATCCATCTCTTTTATCCTCATACGGATATACGGGAAATTACTTTCCAATAAGGGCACGATGAACGAAGACGGGATGTTATACTTATCCTACTATCCCCAACAACGGGAGGTTATCTATACCTTGTTATCCCCAACAACGGGAGGTTATCTATACCTTGTTATCCCCAGCAGACGGAGGGTTATATATTCTTCAACAACGAATCGGGATTTATTTTCCTTGGCCAGCAGTTGTTATACAAGGATATCCAGACACTTCCAGCAGTGTCATAGCATACATACATCATTTACATCATACCATAACATATATGTCTATAGTACATTACCTAAGTGCATCATGTCATACATGCATACATAAAGCATAAACTAATGTTGTTATACAGAATGCTACCTTGTTGTCAGGTTAATTATCCAACAAACAATCTTATGATCTTTGGGACTGCTTTATTGTAACCTCAGGGTTACTTTATCCTCCTGATGAGCTTCTTATTACTTTGGGACTGCTTTATTGTAACCTCAGGGTTATTTTATCCTCCTGATAGCCTCTCATGACTTCAAGACTGCTTTAGAGCTACTGATTGCTCTATCCTCCTGAAATCATCCTATTACTTCAAGACTGCTTTAGAGCTATTCATTGCTCTATCCTCATGAGGTCATATTACTACTTCAAGACTGCTTTAGAGCTATTCATTGCTCTATCCTCCTGAAGCCATCTAATTATTTCAAGACTGCTTTAGAGTTATCCATTGCTCTATCCTCCTGAAATTACATTATTATTTCAAGACTGCTTTAGAGCTATCCATTGCTCTATCCTCCTGAAATCATTACTTCAAGACTGCTTTAGAGCTATTGATTGCTCTATCCTCCTGAAGACATATCACATTATTATTTCAAGACTGCTTTAGAGCTGTTGATTGCTCTATCCTACTGAAGTCATTCTATTACTTCAAGACTGCTTTAGAGCTATTGATTGCTCTATCCTCCTGAAGCCATTATTACTTCAAGACTGCTTTAGAGCTATTGATTGCTCTATCCTCCTGAGGTCAGATTTATCACTTCAAGACTGCTTTAGGGTTATCATTATTGATTGCTCTATCCTCATGAAGACATGCTGTTACATCAGTATTACTCCAGACTCCTGACAATTCTCATTATACTACTGAAGAACTTTCCCCTAGTGGCATCTTTAAGCCCACTCAATCATGTTCAACCAACCATCAATATCACTCCATGCACTGGTGAGTGCAAATTTTTGGGCTTTTGTGTTCAATCCCCTTCAACCTTCCAGGTTACGACTGGCAAATATACCAATCTAACCCCTCAGGTTTCAGAAAATTGAACAGGGGCAGCTGTTGCACCCCAAAATTTGCCCTCACAATACAAGACTTTGTGTTCCAAGAAGGTTCACAAGGTTCACAAAATTCCCAATTGGTCAGAAGAGTTGACAATTCCCTCAGACAATGCACCTCCTAAGCAGTGCATCCAAAACTAGGGTTTTGACTTTAATCAGGCTAAATGGACTTCCAAGACTTCAAGTGAGCTTCATAACATCTTATATGTGTATAAGAACCCCTATGTCAAGTTTCAAGACTTTTCTCAAAAGTTTGCTCAGTCAGATGATCAGATAAGTCAAAAGCAGTCAATGCAGTTAAAAGGTCAAACTGAGGTCAACTGTGGTCAAACCAAAGTCAAACTTCATGATTTTTTTTTTTTGCCAACATCAAAGAGAGGTTGGGTGAGAAATATTATCATAATAACTGTAATACCCCAAATTTTGCCCTAAGATTTGTCGTCGCATTTCATTGCATTTAATCAATTACTAACAAATTTGTGTAGTCGTTTGATTTTTTGCAGGTAAATATCATATGGCATGCATTTTTTTTCTAAAAAGTAAAAATGGCACAATTGGCAGGAGGACATGTGTAAGGAGTTATGAGTGTGAGAGGTTGAGAGTTCGAATCTCACCTTTGTCATTTTTTTTGTTTTTTATTATTTTTACTCTAAATTTTTCTATCTTTCATTAAAAAAATAACAAAAATAGTTTTTTATTATTATTTAATTATTATTTTCGTATTTTAATTAAATCATTTTTTAAAATATTATTTTTTTCACTTTTTTCTAAATTATTCATAAAAATATCCAAAAAATCATAAAATAAAAAATATTGAAAAAAATTTTGTTCTTTTTATAATATTTTTTATTTTAGGAATCAATAGGATTATTAGTTTTTATTTTAAGTTTATTTTAATTATTTTAAATTATTTAAATTTTATTTTTTCTTAACTAATTATTTAGTTTGGGCTTTAAAATGGGCTTTAGGGACATTATTGACAATTTGGTGTTAACCCTAATTTGTTCCCTATATATACATGTGTTGCCTTATTGGAAAAAAGGAGAGAATGAAAAAAACCTAAGAGGAGTGAGTGCCGTTTGCCGTTATTTAGTTTTCTTCTTCATCCATTACTATTGTTTCTTTTTCTTCATCGTTTACCGTTATTTCTTTTCCTTCATCTATTACTGTTGTTTCTTTTTCTTCATCTTTTACCGTTATTTCTTTTTCTTCATCTATTACCGTTATTTCTTTTTCTTTATCTATTACTGTTACGTTTATATATATATAATTTTTAAATTGTTAGAGTTTATATATATAAGATTTTTGATCGAATTATGTCGATACGATGTTTGCACATTTGTGTGCATGACGCGTGACATTTGTGTTAGTTCGATCTGGTTGCGATGATCGCATTTTTGTGTGAGCAATAATACTTTTTTTTGCTTAATTTCTTTTTCTTTGCGATAAATTTTGTTTCGTCCGATTTAGATCTGGTTGCGATGAGCGCATTTCTGCGTTAGCAACATTGTTGGGTTATTTGGCACATTTAAAATTCATTATTGCTTTATTATTATTATTATTATTATTATTATTATTATTATTATTGTTATTATTATTATCATTATTTATTATTATTATCATTATTATCATTATTATTACCATTATTATTATTATTGTTATCATTAATTTATTAAAATTTGTTATAATATAAAAATCTGTTTTTTAAAATAAATAACATTAACATCTTTTCCAAATTAATATGAAAACCTATTATTTTTAAGAAAAACTTTTTTTTTAGATAAATTTAAAATAATAACTAAAATCTTTTTTTTAAAATAATAACTAGAACCGTTATTTATTTTATTTTATTATTGTTCAATTCAAATCTCATTATCATATTGTATCTGCTCCTCTCATGTAACCTCGCGAACTTAACAATCGCTCTTTAAATTCTGCCTTTAAATTTCTGCTTGCATGGTTTAAATTATGACATTATCTCTCTGTTTGCATGATTCAATTATCTCACGCGTTTACTATTATTTCTGTCACATTGCACACATCCGAAGGTTAGGTCTAACTGTTTGGCCGCCGCGCCAATAGTCCGTAAAACTTCACACATTCAATTTCAAATCCTCAAAACTACAAACTACAAACCCTAATTTTCACAAATGCCTCGCCGCAGGCAAAATTACAATTTTACCCTTAGCATTAGGTCAAAGAGCCGCCGCGCTCATTTTAGGGTTTCCCGCCGTGGAATCCCTAATTTAACCCTAATTACAACTTAACATTTCAACGTAGAGATTTGGAGTTTCTACACTCCACGTAAGCGTGTCCTTAAGATGCGTTTATTCCCCTTGAGACCTTGACCACAGTCAAGAAGTTTCTAACCTCCCTATTGAGGGGAACTACGATTACTCTGATTCCACTCCCGTAAGGATACGTAGGCACAAGATGCGATGTCTTGCCGAGTAAACTTAGAATTAACCCCCTTTGTTATTTATTATTGCTTATTTATATTTTATTTATCTTTGCTATTTAATTATTTTGCTTATTATTTTGTAATTGTTTCTTGGATGTAAAGTTGTTTAATTATTTAATTATTATTATGGTTAGTAATTAGGGAGTGTAACAACATGTATGTAATATTAAAATAAATTTAGATCACTTTTAAATAAAGATAATTAAAATAAACACGTCACACACGTAAGTCGATTTTAATCGCCGTCTCACTTCCTAAGGATATCCCTCAAGTTGCCTACGAATAATGGTTAAGTGGGGTGTATAAAGCAAGTCCCTCAAATAGAAAAATCATCAAAGTCCCTTATGGTTGCCTTTACGAATCGAGTCCCTTTCGAAAAATGATGATGGTCCCTTATATGTGCTTATTACATCCCACAATGGCCTTCAAAGTCAAATTGTCCCTCACATGTCCCTTAACATCCAAAGTAAGGACTACCTACTCCATTATAGTAGGGATAGTCTTACTAAAGGAAAGAATGAAGAATAAGAAAGACCTTTAAACATTAGGGTAGGTTACTCCTAGGTGCTTGCTCACTTCAAAATTGTTTCGCACTTAAACAAATTTTCAACAAGTTTTCAAACAAGTTCTTAACACATCCTTACATGGATTATTTATTAACTATTCTGAAAATTTTCTATTCACACACTACAATTTCAAAATAATTCAAAAGTGAGCTTAAGTACCTAAGAGCCCATGGATAACCATGGATGAAAAGGATGCTAATACCTTCCCTTTTCATAACCTACCCCCCGGACCCAAAATATTCTCTAAGGTCTTTCCTGTTCTTTTATAACCTTTCCTTATGGATAAAATAAAAGTCGGTGGCGACTCTTGCTATCCGCAACATTGTTTAAAGTCAGTTCACCGGGTTACAGGTGCCCAAGTTGTTGACCTCAATTTCCTTCTGATGAGGCAGAATAACTTTCTCTTCTTATTTCAGTAACCTGATCATCTCTTCAAGCAGGTCTTCGTCTTCCTCAATCTCTTCTTCAGCTTGAAAGATCGGATTATCAAATTCATACCGAGTCATAGACGAGTCTGAATTGGTGGCATCTGCAATGTGAAACCTGCAATGATGACGATTTAATGCTTAAATGATATGCAAACAAGCACAAACCACATTGCCATTTTATTGTTAAAACAAAATAAGAAAAACAGAGATCACAATATTTGAATGCAAGAAAAATGCCCTTTGATTAATGATAAAACAAATGTTCAAACATAAAAGGTAAGGCCCTTCAGACACAAACCACTATGCTCCGGGTAGAACATAGGGCTACACATAATCAAGAAAATAGGAAAATTACTCTTCACGAGTCCCTTGGATAACTTCCTTGATGGTCCAGTTGTTCAAGCTCTGACCCGAAATACATGGTCGGATCCATGCATCCATGTCACAATCACTATCGCCTTCTTCGTCAGACACGACATTGATCTACTCAAAAATCACCCCACCACTAGTGAATTGGACGGGTCCCTTGTAGCGCGGCGCACTCTGTGAGGAGGAGGATGGGTTGTACCCCAGCCCGAATTTGTCCTGTTTATTGGGGATGCTCAAAACTTTCCCCCAACCCTGAGATACTACAGACTTCACCACTGCTTGCGCTTCCTTAAAAGACGACATAGAAACCTCAGGCACACTTCCCACAACTGACGCCTTCTCTTTAATCTGGACGGTTTCGAAAGCTCGACACAGCGTTTCGTGAATCTCACCGTCAACCTCTATATATTTGATGAAGACAGGTGGCTTATCATAATATCCTCTTCCTTGCACACAGTGACAACGCTACCACCCACCATATATTTCAGTTTCTGGTGTAGAGTTGACGTCACATCTCCCGCCAAATGGATCCAAGGTCGTCTCAACAAACAACTATATGCCGACTGAATATCCATTATGTAAAACACGACATCAAAAACTTCCGGACCAACCTGGATTGGAAGAGTCACTTCTTCGAAAACAGACCTTCTTGTCCCATCAAATGCTCGCACAACCAAATCACTTGGGGTGCACATTATTCCCCAGGTGTCCAGCTTCATCAAAGCTTTCTTGGGTAGCACATTAAGTTATGACCCCGTGTCCACCAGCACATGTGACAGTACCGCCCCTCTGCATTCAATGGAGATATGCACCGTGTGATTATGGTCTCTTCCTTTGGGCGTTAAATCAAGATCTGTAAATCCCAAACCCTTCCCAACATTGACGTGTGCCACTACTCCTTCGAGTTGATTCACAGAAATTTCCTGTGGCACATACGCAGTGTTCAGAATCCTTAACAAGGCATTTCGATGTACCTCTGAGCACAGCAGCAATGACAAGATTAAAATCTTCGACGAAGTTTGTTGCAAGTGATCTACAATCTTGTAGTCACTTTTCCTGATCAAGCGCATAAACTCTTCCGCATCTTTCAACAAATTTTCTTTCTTACCACTCTGACCTTTCAGCATTCACTTCCGGAGGTGAAAATACTCTTCCGCTTCTGGTTATCCCACCGTCTTCTACCAAATTATCAACAGAATCCAACGGCGAACCCTTTAGTTCCTGCTTCTGACCATTGCAGTAGACCTCATCCACATAATTCCATGGGATTGCCATGGTAATTTCGTAAGGTACAGGTCCTACTTTAGTAATTATAATGGTGGGTGGCCTTGGCGACGCGGAAATAGTGATTGTCTTATAAGGAATGAAAATCGTAGCCACTTCACCCTTCTCTTCATCAACTACTTTCTCTCTTTCTCTGATTCTATCAAACTATAGAACACCGTCATCCATCAACTTTTGAACATGACTCTTCAAATTCATACACCCCTCAGGATGGGTCAAACAACTCGCACAGTCTTTATCACAACCGGGAAATACTCCTCCGCTCAACAATTTATCTTTCAAAAAACTCAACGGAGTCTTCAGCTCTTCAACATCAGTTACCAGATTCAAATCTTCTTCCTCAAAAATGGCGTTTACCCCAGCCGCTCCATGATTAGGCATGGGATTTTGCACAACGTTAGGCGCGTCATGAGAAAAGTTGATAGCTTTACTGTCGATAAGGTCTTGTACCTTATGCTTGAAGGCTTTACAATTATCAATGTTATGGCCGGGAGCACCGAAATGAAAGTCACACCTAGCATTGGCATCATACCCGGGAGGTGGTGCACCAGTTAAAGGAGCCAGCGTCCTTTTTTGGATCAACTGTAATTGCATCAAATGTTGAAGTAACTGTGAGTAAGGCATCGGCGGTGCATCAAATTTCCTGTTCACTACTCTCCCATGATCTTGGAATCGTCGTGGAGCATAATTTTGTTGTTGTTGTTGTTGCGGTTGTTATTGTTGTGGTGGTACAACTAGAATTGTAATGCTTGCAACCTGAGGTTGCTGTTGACGATATTGCTGATTTTTGTTCTTGTTTTTGTTTCAGAAACCTGATACTGCATTTGTTTCCCCTTCTCTCTTCTTATTGCCAAAACATTTCCTACCTCCTCCAGTCGAGGATCCTTCTCCAGCCTGTATCTTCCCCAGTTTGATTCCGTTTTCGACCAGCTCACCGGTAATGATCAAGTCTGAAAAGCTTCCCGACATGTTGCCTATCAATTTCTCATAATACACCTCAGGCAGTGTAGCAACAAACATGTCACTAAGCTCTCTCTCCACCATAGGAGGTTGAACTCTCGATGCCAGCTCGCACCATCTCTGGGTGTATTCCTTGAAACCTTCATTACTTCTCTGTGACAGGTTCTATGACTGTACCCTGTTTGGTGCCAAATCACTATTATACTAATAATGTATGACAAAAGCTTCAACCAAGTCTCTCCAACTTCTGATGTTGACCGGTTCTAGACTCATATACCATTCCAGGGATGGATCAGAAAGACTATCCTGGAAGAAATGCATGAGCTTCTCATCGCCAGAGTATGCAGACATCTTTCGGTAATAAGAACGAAGATGCACCCTAGGACAAGTTGTCCCCTTATACTTATCGAAGTCTGGAACCTTAAACTTCGGAGGAATCTTCAGGTCTGGGATCAGCCCCAGTTTTGACATATCTAGACCCAGTGAGTTTTGATTTTCAAAATTCTTCATCTTTTCCTCTATCAGCTTAAACCTTTTGTCTGCGCCAGACTGCAGACCAGTACCAAGCTCTCTCATAGAGAAAACATCATCTTGGTCATCCTCATCACACTGAGGGCCAGCATTCCCATGTACAACACACGTCGCTCCTGGAATGGGAATTCCAGTCTGATTTCCTCCGCCCGGAGGGACAACAACCGTTGGAATAGTGGTGGCATGAGGGGTGACATTGTCAGCTGTAGGAGGTATAGCAGCAGTTCCTCCATGAAGAACCCCACTCCCGTCAACCCTTGCAATCATAGGTTGCACCAGTGTTCTCAGTTGTTCCTGGCCATTGGCGACCCCTTGCATAATATCCATAAACTGGGCCATACGGTCACGGAACTCCTGCAACTCGAGTTGGATTTGGTCCATAGCTTTGCGTTGATTCCCCCTGGTAGAGTAGCGATGAATCGCATGGTTTTCAATCCTGAAACAAGGCTGAACAAACCACAGAAAAGATAAGGTTAACAGATCCCGAAACACCTACGATGCAAAATGAGAAATGATGCAGTATGCAGACATGTACATATGCTTTAGGGAAAATTTCCCCTTGATTCTAGTTTCACGGGAATAACAGGACAATGGAGAACCAACAGATAAGGTCACACAATCTTCTCATAAAATGAGGACCTCAATGGTATCTGAGATGTCGACAAAAGGACCAGACTTAGGAAGATGACTCACAAACCATCTATACAAGAGAGGTACACAACAAGATACATTCTTCCCCCTCCTAATCTCATTCTTATAATGCACAGAATGATACACATCTCTTAAGAGTGTGGGCACAGGATTCTTCGAGACAAAGATATGGAAAGCATTCAAGTCCACAAAATCTAGAATGTTCGGGAACAAGATTATGCCGTATATGCACAGAGCCAATATAGCATTAAAGACAATCCAGCAACCCTCTTTCGCAAAATGTTGAGCTCTACCAACCAAGAAAGGCAATGGGAAACCAAGCATTCCATTCCTTTTAATCAACTTCCCTTCCAACTCAGAAGCATCTAAATGAAGAGAATTAGCAAGCCTAGTCAAATCAGGCTCTGCTTCAGAGTGATAGAAAGGCATCTGATCCAGAATAGGAACTCCTAACAGCATAGAAAACTCCTCCAAAGTAGGAATTAGCACATAACCAGGGAAAGTGAAACATCTCAACCGTGGGTCATAGAACTGAAGCAAGGTGTGAAAACCTCCCAACTCAAACACTAAAGCTTTACAGACACATTCCAAAAGCTTCCCATACTCCTTCTTAAAATCTTCCATCACACTACGATCAGCAACAGAAATCAAACTGAGTAGGGACCCTATATCTGGCGTGGGAAACTTGTACACAACAGTCTTCTTCAAACCAAGTTCCATGTCAGAAGAGGAATGACTCACTAGAATCAAGAGGAAAATATGCACCTGCAACATAAATACATGTCAATGTTAATATGCAAATGAAAATGCAAATGCAGCAGGGGATCAAGATAGTTGTGTTGTTGACTGAGATGAACAACGCTTCGCTTCGGCAAGATAATAACATAGCACTAACATAAGGACCCACTGTATCAAGGACCAAAAGTTCACACTGACGGGAAAACCGGGTAGGTTGAAGGTCAAGGTTTCTTGCATAAGCCTCCCCACTCACATGTATGAACCTATCTCTGATAAGGTCTGGCATCCTATGCGGTCATCAGCGTCACATACTTTCGAGAAATGATGATACGTTCACCATTTTTAGTTTGGTATCATAGTCTAACGAAGCGGCCTCACTTAGTTAACTCCCAAATGAACAGTCTCTAGAGTCGACAGTTTTCAGATCCAACATCCCTATCCTGACCAATGCACAGGATGAGATGTCTTCAAAGAAAACCTCGTCTGAACGCGAATTTCGTGAGGACTAGTGCATGCTGCCATACAGGTTCTCACTACTCTCCACTCTAATGCTATGGATATCCTCAAGCCTGGGTTTTGGCTTATCACTCAATGGAACAGTCCCACCCAACAGCACAACAATAATGATATATAAAGTGCTGAAAGTAAAATGCAAATGCAGTAAAGTACAAATGCAACACAAATACACATATGCACACACCGAAAGATAAAACACGCAAGCGCTAGGATTGACTCGCATAGGGGATGGGAAGAGTCCCCAGTAGAGTCTCCAACTGTCGCATCGCTGCGAAGAGGGGCCGACAAAGACAGAAGATTCACCACCATTCGTTATTTTTCCCAAAAGAGGGAAAGAAAACGATCAGAGAAAACCTACAAAAAGGGAAAAGACAGGTCATCGCAACCAAGTCTCGGGTTCGGGAGTCGGTTACGCAAGAGGAAGGTATGAGCACCCCTCACGTCCGTTGTACTCAACGGGATCCAACCTTGTTATCTATCTAAAAGGGTGTTAATCTATAAGGCTGGCCACAGGGACAAAAGAAAAGAAAAGAGACTCGATAGAGCATCGCCGCTCTATGCCTACGTACTCCCTCATGCAACGGGAAAGTCAGAGTCAACGTAGTTCAGAAAACTACGGGTGAAGGTGGGGAAGGTTGCTCGCCAAGACATTGTCGTTTTGTGCCTACGTATCCTCGTTTGGTACAAGAAATCAGAGCAAACGTAGTTCGGACTGACACGACCATAGATTGGTTTAAGTGTTTTAACTGAGTAGGGTTAAACCTTCGTTTTAGCAGTTAGGTGTATTGCTGCTCGACCATTGGAGACTTAGGCGTTACCTATTTGCGGTAGAACCAAGACTTAACAAACTCTTTTTGAAAATGATTTTCTATTAATCCCAAAGGATAAAAAGGTTTGATGTTTTGGTTTGTGTTTTTTATGAAGAAGTGAATTGAGTTAAGTTTGTAACTCATGTTGCACTAAAGACTATGACTTGAGAGCGAATGCGTCGCATATCGCCCAAAGGGCATACACTAAACACTCTAGACGTTTGAGAGGAGTCCCCCCAAACATCATTTTCCAAGTACTTAAGGCTCGTAGCGTACAACACTTATTATCCTTTATTAGGTGTCTTAAGAGGTTATGAAATGAGAAGAGAAGACACAAACTCTAGGGGAAACTAAACAACCCTAATGTTATCATGCAATGTGATCCTAAGATTGGGATTAAGAGGGAAATCTATCCTAATGTTAGCATGCTTGGATTGAACATTTAATGTCTCTCCTACTCCCATCCTAAACGGAGGGACTAGAAATCCTAAGGAATCATGGCAAAAGACCAAGAAAGCACAAAGCAATTCAATCACAAAATGAAAGATATAAAAGATAAAATGCAACATGAAATGGAAGCACAAAAGATCCGAGGATGAGATGAAATGGGAAAAGTGAGCTCCTACGACCATTATCATCAATCATCAAAGAAAAGTGGGAGGAAAAAAAGTGTGGGACAACAGCCACCATAAGCACATCTCAACCAAACAATTCTTCAAACTCAAGCAAATGATCATCACTTGAACAACATCTGCAAAAGTATACATTCAAATAGAAATCGGACCACGCGTGTCAAATAATCAAGATTAAACAATCAAGAACAACAACACATATCCAAAACAGCTCACTCAAATACATCATATTGATCCATGAAGATTCAAAGTGAGAAGCAACCAAAACATGCTTGAAAACAACCAAAAGTGGCATTCTGGTTAAGTGTTAATCGGTTAACACTATTGGTTAATCGATTAATCATTAAAGATTTTTGAAAATTCGCACTGGTTAATCGGTTAACCAGTTTGTACTACAACTAGTTAATCGATTAACATTGTACCAGAAGCAGAAAAACAGCAGCTCAAAAGCATTTATAGCAATTAATCCAATGCGCAATCATCCAAATGATCATGTAATCAATTATGCACGAATTTTAAACCAGAAATCAGTGATCCAATCAACATGTAAACACATTCAAACAGTAAGATCACAAATCACATGAATCAAAATCCACCAAAAATCAAGGATCCACATCAATTATGCAAAATAACCTCAAAATAGCATCGAATCTAGAATTTCCAACCTACAAATCGAAGATTTGCTTTGGTAAATGTTGATTCAACTTCAAATAAGCAGATCCAAGCAAGAAATCCAGAGGTTCTTCAAGATCCAAGTGATTTCTTGTAGTAGAAATGAAGATCCACCAAAGTTAAGCTAAACCGATCCAAATAAGCTCTTCTAGATCCACTTCCAAGTTTAGATCCACACTAGCACGAAAATTGAATGGAGAAATGGAGATAATATGGATGAAGGATGAAGGTTTAGCTCTAGAGTTCAATGATTCCAATGGAGAATCAAAGAACTCCAAGGCGAGAGCTCTAATGGAGTTTTGAAGATGGAAAAGCTGAGAGCAAAATTCAAAGAGTGAGATTTAATTCTGAAAATGAAATGGAATTATGAGGATTGATTGTGTGAGGTTTGGAGAAAATCATTTAAATATGCTCTAGGTTAGGAGTAGAATGGTGGTTTGGAGTGTGGTTATGAAAATTGGAATGGGATTAGGAGTGGGAAATTGGAGGGAATTTGAATTAATTTGAAAACTAATCAAAATTCAAAGTGGTTCTAGATCCTTCTTCTGGTGTAAAATCAACTTCACAAGTGATCAAAATGGACCCCAAAGTGGCACACTTGAAAAACTCACGTGCAGAGGCAAAATTTGCCTTGGTTAATCGATTAACACCTTTGAAAATTCAAATTTGGTCTGATTTTTCTATGGTTAACTGGTTAACCATATTGGTTAATCGGTTAACACCTTGAAAATTTGAATTTTGGCGCCTTTTGGAGGGAAATCTGCACATTAGTCCGTTTTCTTCCGTTCTGAGCTCTGTTAAGCCTTTGAAACTTGCTTTCGAATATCAAAACTATGAGAATGCCTGAGATAGCTTGAATGTTGCCTCCTGAGCTACAAATTATCCTGCAAAATAAAAATAAAATTGGCCGCTCGATCGTCGGGCAAAATAAATGCCAGAGCTCCTGATGCTCGCTGTTCAGTCTCTTGCACTAAAAAGAGACTTGAGCCACAGAAAAACCTTTGATCCCCTGTCTCAAGAGCAAATGTTATGCTATGCAAAAATGTAAAATGAAAAGAAAACATAAGCCAAGTACAAGAAACGGTTGGTCAAATTTTGGGGTACAACAGTATCACCTCACTGAGTAAGATCGATGTTGGAAAAATAATTGTCTAAGAAATTCAAGCTTGTTCAAAGAAGAAGGATGGCATGGTCTATTTCCCTTGATTTATCACTTTGCTCTGTAAATTCCAAGGCATGCCTGAGAAGGCCACCGATGAAATTTTCCAACCTCAAGCTGCTTTTGACAAAGCAGCAATACAAACTCTGATGAAGTCGAAGGCTAGGAAGAGATCTACTGAGGCAAAAGAAGGAAGGCCTGCTGGGGAGACCGTTTTTGAAACTGACGGTGTACTGTGGAGCATTTTGTTACAAATGCAGAAGGATCAAAGGGACTTCTTTAAGTTCTAGAAGGAAAATTTTGAGTGGGAAGAAAGGGTGTGTGCTATTCAAAACCCTTCAAGGATGTTGAACCCTCCAACGTTTCCAAAGCATATACTAGGGGAGCTAGAAGAGGGAAAAGAAGAACCTGAGCTTGTGATTGCTAAGAAAAAGTATGAAAATAAGAAGGAATCTTAGAAGAAAAGGAAGGAAAAGAAGAGGAGCAGGAAGAAGAACGCTGACTTAGAAGTCCCTGAGGCAAGTAAGGACATGCCTGCGATCGACTAGCCAAGTCCTCCCAGGAAAAAGAAGCAGAAGAAAGAAGAGAAATTGAAGAAGGAGTCACTGATTGTGATCCCACTGGTTGATAGTCCAGTGAAGGACTTTGATTTAAATCAAACTGATTCAGAAAATGAAGGAGAATAGAGCATTTTGAAAGACATGATGGATGAGGCTAATAAAGACAACACATAATTGCAAGCCACACCTGAGAAGACTACTGATACAAAGGATATCATGGAGGAGAAACTCATTGAGGAAGAATAAGTTTTTGAAGAAGAAGAAAAAATGATGGAAGATGATGACAAAGTCGAAGACAAGAAAACTTTTGAAGGGGTAGACATATCTAAGTACTATTCAAGTGCAGAAGAGTCAACCCCGGGACCTTACAAAGTGGAGCCTAAGAATAATGTTGAAGGTAAAGAGGTTGAAGAAGAGGCTCACAAGGAGACAAGCGAAGGCGAGACTCTAGTTGCCACTCCTACAACCACCCCAGAACCAACTCCTGTGAAAGAAACCCATGTCAAAGAAACTCTTATCAAAGAATCTCTTGTGAAAATAACCCCAAAGAAGAGCCTCATGAAAAAGGCCTCTGTTAAGAAAAGTCTAGAGAAGAAAGGAGTTGTCAAGGTAGCTATTGCAAAAGACTTAGAGGCAGAGGCTGTCAGGACTGAAGCCATCCCATAAGCTGAGAAAGATGCATAGTATCCCAAGCCAGCAGCAGATAAAGGTGCAGCGAAGAAGGAAGCCAGAAAGAAAAAGGCGGAGAATGTAGCTACCCGAAAGAGCAACAGGCTTCGTTCCTAAGCGGTATCATCTGAAGGCAAGTGCATGCTTTCCTCTGCTAATCCAAATGACAATGAGGACCTTATCCTTACTTTAGGTTTGGGGGAGAGGTGGCTTGTGCTTGCCCTTCAATATCTCTTTTCTGCAATTTCCTTTCTATTAATTGATGTATGGATTATGTTTGGATGTGTTGGTTTCTTGTTGTTTTCGTTTATCATGGATTTGGTTGTTCTTCGTAATTTGGATTTGGTTGACTGTAATTTGGTCTTTTGATGTTCAGATGCATGAATCTTATCACCTGATTAAGTTAATTTCAGCTATCATATTTGCATGGTTTAGTTTGTTTAAATGTTTAGTTAGTTCGAATGTCCAGTTGTTTGCATGTTAGAATAAGGGAGAAATAATTAATTGCAACCCCTCGATCAAGAAAACGGAAAACTCTTTTTGACACTAAAAAAATAAAAGATTAATTGGACTATGGAAATTTTTGGAAACAAAGCTGAGCAATCTGATTTGGAGAGTTGCTGCAAGGTTGCATATGACCTTTGTCACGCCTCAAGTAGTCAGTTGAAAAAGCAAAGCCTTTTAAGAGGCTAATTTGTTTGAAAATGAGAGACAAGTTAGAATCATGAGGAATCATTAAAGGGAGGATATTACTGCTATAATAAATACTTAAAATATTTTCAAAGGACACACTACACATACAAATAAACCCACCAAGTGTGTAAGGGAGTAGTCAAGCACACTTCAAATAAAAAATTCTTATGCCTAAAACTAGAGGAATAGCCAGTGTATTCATCCCAATAGCAGGTTGGACTCATTAAAAGTGAGATCCCGTCTAGTGAAAAGGTGAAGCATTGTGCCATAATAAAAAAGAAATAAGTGGAAGTTGAAGTCCTTATTGTTAATGACAGAAGTTAATGAAGAGTTAGTCAAAACCCCCTCTTGAAACCAAAAGAGGACCTTTGGAGCTCAAGCTTGATCAAATGGGACCATAATTAGGCTAGCTTGTTCTTCTGAAGAGTACTGGCATGACTGCATGAGTCTTGTGAACCCAAGCATGCATTGTTTTTATATCAATAGCAGGGAAGAGTTGTGCCAATTTTTGACAGGGTCCATCAATCTTAAAACTTTGAGTTGTCCTATCATGCTTATGCTCTGATCTTGACTGGCTGTGATTAGTGTTTCTTTTCTATCATTCCATGTCGCATCACCTGAGGACACGTTATAGTTCAAGTTTAGGGGAGTGATAATCCACTTTTAGGGTGTTATTATTATTTCTTCTTAATTGTGATTTTTCCTTTTTAGTAAGAGTTTATTTATTTAATCTTAATGTTTTTAGCTTGTTTTGCTTTAAGCACAATAGATGCTCCTTTTGTTTTTTCATGTGTGTTTTTATGTTGCAAGGTAGTTTTGAGATAAATTGAGCCATGCCTGATCTAGGAAGTGTCTGGAATTGAGAGTGGGACGGAGAATTAAATAGATGTTGAGGATCACAAGAAGAAAAAGGCCAACAACTTAAGGGGAGATCATTTATAGGGCTTGCATGGTAGAATTATGCTTGGAAGAATTGGAAAATCAAAAGGATAAGATCAAATGCACAGAGGGACAAAAGGCATGGTACGGTGGAGACCACCTCTACAAAAGCATGCCCTGCACAACAACATTACGTCGTCTGCACCTCTGCGCCACTACTTGTTGCAGTAGCCTGCAACAGACACCTTGTCTTCCAATAATGTTTATACCAGGAGGCTTGCTCACTAAGAATCAAGGACAGAAAGAGAATATGCTGATTTGATTTGGGTTGAACCTTGTTGGAATCAAAGGCCCATAATCCAAGGCCTACTTTCTCTCACATCCATACTAAAGTCTATAAAAGTTAACCTTAGGATTTGGTAGAGAAGTTCCACGCATACAAGCATTACAGTTCTTTATTAGTTTATTTCAGTTGAGGGTTAGTGAGAAAATATAGAGAGTTCTTTTTCTCATCCAATTCTTTATTTACTACTGAGAGATGGTACAACTGGAGACGTCACTTGTTGTTTATCCAACACAAGAGCTCTCTAAGTTACTTTTAGGTTGTCATTCCTTTTATATATTAGCATGTTTCCTAATGCTTTCAGTTCTGTAGTTTATACTCAGCTCATCATGAGATAAACACTTGTTTGATGAGCAATATGAAATTAATATAATTTTGCCTTTATGTTAAAATAATGTGATGTTATGTGTCTTATTTTGTTATGTGTTTTCATGCTATAAATCTGACTCTTTGAATGATCAACTTAGAAAAAGGTAAAAACTTGTTATTGTGAGAGATCCAACAAGAAGTGGATTTCATAACAAAAGTAGTTAAACAAGTAGGATAGAGATATTCACTTAATTAGCTTTCTTAGAGATAAGAAGCTAAGACCATAAAGAACTTTCAAAATATAAACCAGGCGTATTTTAGGGTTATAAGTGAGACTTAGAAATTTATTCCCTTGCCCTATTAATGCATGAATTGATGTTGTAGAGATACACATCTAGATCACCTTATGATCTTTTAAGGCATGACACATTTCATCATTTACACATTCTGGCTACTACATATTAATTGATCATATCTCATCATTCACTCTCTTGATTTTATCAATCATATATTTATTTCATTTAGTTCAATGTTGTGGACACTTTTGATCTGTTACCAATTATTACTTGTTACCTTACTCATACTCATTTTAAACAAAGATTACTTACAAGTGTTCAATCTAAACCTCTTTACTCCCTGTGGGTACGATATCTTTACTATTATCACTTGCTACAATAAAATATATATGTATACTTGCATGTGACACCATAATTTATTAAATTGCATAACGAGACATAAATCAACCTGGTTCAAGTGATGAAATAGATGATGTACTAGAACCCTGTTCCAAAGAGAAAAAGGTCAACATGGAGGATCTTGCTCACTTTTAGGGTGAGTTCTTATATATGTATCTCCTCGTTATCCATGACTTAGGGGGGATACTTATTCCCTTTATCGTGTTTGAGTTTGAGGTCCTTAAGACAATTAATTTTCACCTCCCAAACATCGCCCAACGAATGAGACTTTATTAGGGCATTCAAGATCCTCTATAATCATCTCGGAGTCATATCTATTGTAGGCATCTTCTTCTTGTTCTACGACCCTAAGAGTCCCAACAATGGCAATTGGGTAACCTTAGGCACCTATATCGAAATGGTTCTCTTTACCCCCCCCCCCCCCCCCCCCCCCTCATTCAAAAACTACAAGAATTAGAAAGATATGCTTGCGAGAGTACAAGGGCGAGATACTCTTTCCATAATGATGTTTGAGGAGACGGGTGAAAAATGATTTCCACAATATTGGACAAATGATCTTGTGCCAATAATAATGACTTCTTAAGCGAGACGAAGAGGGAAGTCATTGAGATTTTAGAGGAGTTATGTATTATGAGCTCTATGGAAATAGTGGAGTATGATTAAACAATGAAAGTGAGAGGAATATCAATTAATATTTATGTAAGTTTGATGTACATCCGGGCATTGCATCAGACTGTTTATTTTGATAAATGTTTTTTTTTTTTGCTTGCAGAGAATATGGTTCTAATATCCATTTTTAGAGGAAGGATTTTTATGCTAGGAAGAAAGATGAGCTTGTTAATGACCACAAGAGTCACCCAGACAACTTGTTGTGCAAGGGAAAAATTAGACGGACGGAAGGGGCGACTATTCTTTCTCCCAAGGTTATGAAAACTAATAAGCATGACATGGTTGAAAGCGGGGAGGGGGGTTATCTTCATTTAAAGGTATAAAAAATATAAATACATCCAGTTAGATGAGACTATAGATCTAGATGCCCAGAAAACCGTGAACCTCAATGGAACACCCACGAAGGGAACCACTTACTTGGCTCATTATGGGAGCAAGGCAGTTCCATCCCTCGATAATGATGACAGGACCTATGTGCGGGGCACTTTGATTTTCCAACTGATTTCCTCAATGATCATAATATGACAACTTAACTAGGGTATGAACAAATGGCCAATGTAATAAAGACCCATCGTCTACTAAGAGGGATCATGATGGAGCTTCTAATTTTTGATACCTACATCAAGTCAGATAGATATGTTATGGATCTAAAGACCAAGTTGAACACCATGCGAGAGACGCTCACCTAGATCCATAAATCCATGAAGTTCACTACTAAAAAGCATGATGAGAAACACCACTCTTTAGACAAGTTGAAGGAGTCATAAAAGAAGATAGATGAAACAACCAAAAAGCTTGGAGATATGATCTCCCAAGTGAAAGAAGAGTTTAAAACATTGAAAGAGCCAACATAGGCAGAGGCTCTTCTTAAGAAAAAACTAAAAGGGGATTTGGCTAATGCCAAGAGCGAGGTAGTTAATGCTTTTGATAAGACCTTTGAAAGAGCCAAATCACAAGTATCTCACCTCTACACATACCTAAAACCGAGCGAGCTTGACTTGTTCAAAATTTTGAAGGAAGGTCAATTGGTGGATAACGAGGATGAGTCAGTTTAGTAAGTAGTCCTCTCCCCTGAAGAGCAGAATACCAACACCCCAGAGACCAATATTGTTAGTAAGGATGGGGTCGCTCACGAAGAAGGCGAGTCCACCCTGTCCAACTCTTAGGTCTTTGTTTTGTTGTTGTAATTCGGCCCCTATGAAATCCTTCTATATTTTTATAATTTACTTGTACTGTTGCCATTTAGAGGCATTTTTTTGTAATATTTTCCTTCGAGGTTTTTAAGTAAAAATGTGTTTGCATTTGGGTAGTATGTTTACCAAGCCTTAGTATTATTGCTTTTCTATTATTTGTAGGATCCTTAAGCCATCGATGACATCTGATAGGACGAATCCCTGAGGGGTAGTGATAACTTTCATTCTACTAAGATTGCCTTTTAGGGCGGCCTCGTCTCTTTGTCGGAAACCCAACAAAATATCCTATTGAAGCAACAACGATTCCTCATTAGGATTCAACTGAAATAACCTCTTAAACGGACAATGATTCTTTAGTAGAAATCAAGCAAAGTAGCCTAATAATGCAACAACAATTTCTCATTGAGAATCAAGTGAAATATCCTAATAAAGCGTCAATGACTCCTCATAGATAATAAACAAAATAGCATATTAAGGCGACACTGGTTTCTCATTGGAAATCAAGCAAAATAGCCTATTGAAGCGATAATGACTCATTGGAGATCAAGCAAGATAACATATTGAGGCGACAATAGTTCTTCGTTAGAAATCAAACAAAATACTATTGAGGCGACAATGACTCTCCATTGAGAATCAAGCAAGATAGCCTATTAAGATAGCAATGACTCTTTATTGGAAATAAATCAAAATAGCCTATTGAGGCAACAATGACTCAACAAATAAATAATTTATTAGACAAGTTACAAAAATAGTGTCTCATTAAAAACCCATGCCCTGTATGAAAAAAGAGTGTCATCCTACTTCGGTTATTTATTGAACAAGTTTTGGAAACACTTACATTGACCGGATGAATTTCATTGCCTTATTTAATCAACAAGAAATAAGTATCTCCTATGATAATGCCTCAGATTCACTTAGTTCCATGTTCTAAGAAATAAGCATCTCCTATAATAATGCCTCAGATTCACTTAGTTCCATGTTCTAAGAACAAGTTGTCCATCCAGCTAGCATAAAGTCGCCCTTCTTCATGTCACTTGAGACTACTTTGGAGTTCTACCTCATTACAACTCCTCTTTGTTTTGCAAACTCTTCACTATCAAACTATTCAAATTGTTGAATCACATTACCAGACATGGTTTGGTTCACATAAAACCAAGTCAAATAGTGGTTTAGATTTTTTTATAACTTGTGAGATTTTTTAGTTACTTATTTACAAGAAACTAAATGAGATTACTGATTCCGAACTTACATGAGAAATTATTATTGCAAAACTCTTCTAATATTTACTGCTGTATATTTCAAGATCAAAACTAAAAATGACTCAAACTAAGCAACAAATGGCACATGAATAATTTGGTAGAACAGAACACCAAAAAACTGCTAATGGAAACACACTTTTGAAACAAAAACCATATGAACATGAAATAACTTCGGTTCATGGTCTTTAACAATGGCTTCTCATTACAATGATAGCTTGAACAAGAAAAACAAAAGCAAAAATAGCACTGAAGTATTCATCCCACATAATTGGTACAGAAAAATTGTTCATACACTGTTACCGGATAATAATTATTTTATTAAAATAACTCTTCATCATAGTGAAAAATGACAAATACCTATAAAATATCATATGGCACATTCTGCTTAACCAAGAGAATCATTGTTTGACATTCTCTAGATACCATTTATAGGTATCCACGAGCCCGTCCTTGAGAGAGACTTTTGGTGTCCAACCAAGGGCTGCGAGTTTCGAGCTATCCATCAGTTTTCTTGGAGTTCCGTCTGGCTTAGTACTATCCCAAACAAGATTGCCTTCAAATCCTACCACTTCCTTCATTGACTCCGCCAATTCCTTAATAGTAACCTCTTTTCCACTCCCTACATTCAAATGCTCAAGTCCACTATACTTTTCCATCATAAAGACTACCGCGTCAGCCAAATCGTCAACGTGCAAAAACTCCCTCAATGGACTACCAGTACCCCACACCACTACCTCCTTGGCATTGTTGACTTTCGCCTCGTGAAACCTCCTCATCAAAGCAGGTAAAACATGTGAATTCTCGGGATGAAAATTGTCATTTGGTCCATATAAGTTAGTCGGCATCCCTGAAATTGCATCCCACTTGTGCTGAATTCTGTAAGCCTGGCACATTTTGATCCCGGCAATCTTGGCAATTGCATACCATTCATTTGTGGGCTCCAAGGGGCCGGTAAGCAAAGCGTCCTCCGGGATCGGCTGTGGTGCAAATTTAGGGTAAATGCAAGAAGAACCCAAAAACAATAGCTTCTTAGTACCGTTGCGATAAGCAGAATCAATGACATTGGTCTGGATTTGGAGGTTGATGGCAATGAAATCAGCCGGATAGGTGTTGTTGGCATGAATTCCACCAACTTTGGCAGCAGCTACAATCACAAACTCAGGCTTTGTGGATGCAAAAAAGGCTTCAACATCAGATTGTCGAGTGAGATCAAGCTCCGCGTGAGATCTCAAGATAAGATTACTGAACCCAAGTTGAGTCAGCTTGCGAACAATGGCCGAGCCAACAAGACCCCGGTGACCGGAAACAAAAACCTTGGCAGATTTGTCATCTAGAAATGAACTTGATGACAATGCTGCAGCAAATACATACACAAAAACCACAAATTCAGATACCAGAATTCTAAGTAATAAGTTAGAACCTATGAAGCACACGGACACGAACGCCAGAAACACGATACCGGCACTGTTACGCGAACACCGATAATAATTTTAAAAAATGATTAATTAAACGTAATCACAAGTGTCTGTGTCGGTTTCGAACACAGACACGGACACACATTTTTCCAGAAGTGTCTGTGCTACTGAGGTTAGAACATTTGCCAGAATAAGTTAGCATGAGTTAGCATTGTTATTGACTCTTGGATCACTATGATTCATCTAAACAAGCACTTTTGAATCTGGTAAAATTCAGCATTACTACTACTAATTACTAATCTAAGAATTAAAGGATCCAAACAGTTCCAATTTTCAATAAACAGAATCAACTAGAGGAAACACATGAATAAGAGAAAAATAATAACCGTTGTTGTCTTGGCTACCCATGTTTGAGGATTGATGTAAAGCTACTCCCACTTCCAAAATCCAAATCAAATCCTGAAAAGAATCAATTTTTGATTACCATTACAAACATTAACAAAAACCCACTTCCAAAACAACGAAACAACAAGAGGGGTGAAGAAAAAATTGAAACTTCACCTAAAATTTGAAGCGAACAAAAGGAACTGAGATGCCAAAATGAGCGAATGGATGGGTTTTTGGGTAAGAGAGAATCCGATCCAACGGCTGAACTGAACTCCGGTGAATCGGACTGAGTTAGTGGAAGCTTAGATCTGAATGATTCCGGCAAGATAAAATCAGAGAGGCTTTAATGATTTCTCTTTCTCTCACTTTTATGCTATTGTTTCAACTGTGTAAATTGGATTCACATGGTAAATTTTATTAACCATTCCATTCTAATGGGTAGTATCCAATTATGTTGTAATTCCCTCTCAAATAAATCACTTTATAATTTAACTATTTACTATTAATTTCATGGTAAATAAATAAACAAATCAATTTGATTTTTATAATTATTTACTTACTATATGCCTAATTCCTAATACTACTATATTATCTGAATGATCTCTTTTACTTCAAGTGATGAACATGATGATGATAGTAGGGGTCTAAAATATGAAAGTCATAGAATCGCCTCTAAGACAATTGTCTTAAGATCGATGTTGGACAATCATGAAAGATATATCATATTTGAAGGTTTCTAGAGGTTTATCATCCATGATCTGATGTGTCTTTAGGATATTTTCTGACCTATTTTGCTTTCTAAGATTAGGATGACCTGATTTTTTATAAATTGAGCTTTCACGTTATTCTAAACAATTATAAAAGGTTTTATAAAGGTACACTTCTTCCACTCTTTTATTTATCCTAGAATTCTATGTTTTTTTCTTTCTTGTTGCTATTATTATCAGCGTCATGGCTTCAATGAAGACTCTTCTTGATGGAGAATGAAGACTATTCTTGATGGAGCATCCTCCAAGTCTCAAGAAAATTAACATGACAAATTCCTTCTCAATCGCCATGTTTTCACAGAGACATACTTGGGTGCATCATTCTTCCATATCTTCGATATCTATGAAAGTCCCTGTTTGAATCTTCTCAAATAATTTTTGTTTAAGAAAGCAAAGCCTTCATATTCAATGTTAACCTGATTATTATACGGGAATCTCAGTAACAAAAATGAGACTTTTGTATCAAAAATTGGTAGAATAAAAATTTATCTCCCCTTACAAGAATTTGAAAGAGTATGCAAGCTACTATATATTTGGGAAAGCCTACACCATTGCAACATATATTTGGAAAAGCCTACACCATTACAACATCTTATGGCTCTCAATACTTCAAACAATTGATTGTTATTAGAAGCCTTTTATTGATTCGATGGGAATTGTAAGTTGCCGATCAACATAAATTATTTAAAGGCATTGCTTCATACACCATGCAGTGACTCATATGATTCTTATAAAGAAAGCACAACTCTGAATAATCTATCTGGATTTATGTGGAATTAATTAAGAAGTAATTCTAATCAATTAGAAAAGTATTTACATGAACTGTTCAATTAAGAACTTGATTTAGACGATTAGAGTAAGGTAAATAACTGTTGGAAATTCACCTCACACCCTATGAAGAATTCCCTTCAATCTTGATTTCAAGATTGATGAATAAACACATAATATGATAGTAATGGTAATAACAAACAATTATCAAGAACAACAAAAGAAAAGAAGAACACACAAGAAAGAGAAGAATGAGAAAGTATTGAGTTACCCACAATTGTGGGATTTCTGATTTTATTGAACCTTCACTTGCTAACACTGCAGCTGTGAATCCAGTTCTAATGTTGTGTATAGAATACAAAGCAAGGCACCCTATTTATAGTTTTAGGTTTACAAAAGGCCAAACCATAAAAGGCCCAAAATATCCAAATCAAATCTAATCATATCAAATCTGTTTACACTATGAATTTATTTAACACACCACCTAATTCATTATGTCTAAACTGTCTACATTCATCATGGCTCTTAGTCTTCTGAAGGCTTCGACCTGCACTCCCTTCGTCATGATATCTGCAATCTGATTCTCAGTTCTGAAGTGTTCCAACTTCATCTTCCCTTCTGCTACCTGCTCTCGAAGATAATGGAACCTCATTTCGATGTGCTTGCTTCGACCATGAGCTATTGGATTCTTCGCCAAGTTGATAGCTGACATGCTGTATATCCTCATGGTAATTGCTCCATGATTCTTCCCTGTGATTTCTTCGACCAAGTTCACCATCCAAGTTGCTTGACATGCACAAAGAGAAGCAGCTATATATTCTGCTTCGCATGATGACAATGCCACTACTGGTTCCTTTCTCGAATTCCAAGCAACTGGTGCACCACCTAACATAAACACATAACCAGCTGTGGATTGTCGATCCTCAGCATCACTACACCAACTGGAGTTTGTGTATCCCACTAACTTGCATTCTTTTCCTTCATCGGTTGCTGGAAATAAAATGCCATAGTCGAGAGTTCCTTTCAGATACCTCAGTATCCTCTTCGCCGCTGCTAGGTGTGATACCTTTGGCTTCTGCATGAATCTACTTACCATACCAACATTGTATGCTAAGTCAGGCCTTATGTGACAGAGGTATCTAAGTGACCCAATAAGTCTTCTGTATTGGGTTGGGTTGACATCATCTTCATCTGAATCCTTCGACAGTTGCAATCTAGGCTCAGCTGGAGTCGAAATTTGGTTGCAATCTTGCATCTCAAATCTCTTGAGTATTTCGCCTGCATATCTTCTTTGGTGCATCATCAAACCTCTACTTGTCTTGTAGAATTCGATGCCAAGGAAATATGAGAGATTTCCCAAGTCTGACATTTCAAACTCCTCACTAAGGTCATGTTTGAAATCTTCGATCTCCTTCTTGCAACTCTCTGTTATCAACAAATCATCAACATAGAGACATAGTATAAGCAATTCGCCATTGTTTCTTCTTACATATACTCCATGTTCAGTTGTACACTTCACAAATTCCTTCTCCCTTAAGAAGCTGTCGATTCTCTTATTCCAAGCTCTTGGAGCTTGCTTAAGTCCATACAGGGCTTTATGAAGCCTGTACACTTTTCTTTCTTCGCCTTGTTTCACAAACCCAGCTGGTTGTGCAACATAAACTTCTTCGTCTAAGGGGCCATTAAGGAATGCACACTTCACGTCCATTTGACACGTGTGCCAGTTGTTCATATTTGCTAGACCAACAACCAACCTGATTGTTTCGATTCTAGCAACAGGGGCAAATACTTCATCGAAGTCGATTCCTTCCTTCTGAAGAAATCCTTTCGCCACAAGTCTCGCCTTGTGTCGAGTTACTTCTCCTTTAGGATTTACCTTTACCTTGTAAACCCACTTCACATTAATTGCCTTCTTGCCTTGCGGAAATTCGACAAGTGACCAGGTATCATTGACTTCGATGGACTCCAACTCTTCAATCATTGCTTTCATCCACTTCGAATCTTTCAATGCCTCAGCTACATTGACTGGTTCGACATCTGCGTAGAAAGCATAATGTACTAACTCACCCTCTTCATCGACTACATCATCTGATGTAATTACACATTCTTGCAACCTTGCAGGCATGTGTCTTGTTCGTCGAGGTCTGCTTGAACTTGCTTCATCTGCAACTGGTTCCTGTCGAACTTCTATTTCGACTTCAGTGGCTGGTTCTTCACAAGAGATTCTCACTGAATCCTTCTTGGCATTCTAAGTCCAATCCCATTCTTTAAGCTCATCTATGATCACATCCCTGCTGATCACTACCTGCTTATTCACTGGGTCGAACAGCTTGTAACCTCCTGTCGAATGATATCCTATCAAGATCATCTGATTCGACTTATCATCAAGCTTCCTTCTCAACTGATCTGGCACATGTCTATGTGCTATAGATCCAAACACCTTCAAGTGAATGAGACTAGGCTTGACACCAGACCAACATTCTTCTGGTGTGATTCCTTCAAGCTTCTTCGTCGGACATCTGTTCAATATATATGTTGCTGTCGAAACTGCTTCTCCCCATAATTCTTTAGGTAGATGCTTTCCATTCAACATACTTCTCACCATATTCATGATGGTTCTGTTCTTGCGTTCTGCAATCCCATTTTGCTGTGGAGTGTAAGGTGGCACCACCTCATGCACAATCCCTTCTTTTACACATAGTGTATCGAACTCTTTCGACACATACTCTCCACCACCATCAGTCCTCAGAATTTTCAGCTTTCGACCACTCTGTCTTTCGACCATGGACTTGAATCTGGAAAATACCTCAAACACATCACTGTTCTTCTTGATGAGGTAAGTCAATAGCTTTCGACTGTAATCATCTATAAACGTGACAAAGTATTTATTGCCACCAACCGAATCCACCTGGATTGGACCACATACATCAGAGTATATGACTTCAAGTATTGCCTTCGACTTCCTTCCTGCATTCTTGCTGAAGCTATTCTTGTGTTGTTTCGACTGAACACACTCTTCACAGACTTCACTTGGAATGTCGATTTCTGGTAATCCTAAAACCATATTTCTTCTCTTCAGTTCTCTGATGTCATTAAAGTTGAAATGACCTAGTCGAAAATGCCATAACCATTCATCTCTGCTGGCTGCAGTTGCTAGACATCTGTGCTCCATCACATTGAGTCCAATCTTGAAGGTCCTATTCTGAGACATTGGAGCCTTCAAGATTAGTCTACCACCTGCATCGAGAACTCTCATCATCTTGTCTTCGACAACTACCTTGTAGTTATTTTCGACAAGCTGCCCTATGCTGAGCAAATTACTCTTCATGCCTGGTATGTACAACACATTGGAAATTGTTGACCTTTTGCCATCTTTCCTCATAATCAGAACATCACCAACACCTTCGGCTGCTAGAGTGTTGTCATTTGCAAACTTCACGGTGTTCTTCGACGAGGGCTTCATGTTGACAAACCAATTTTTCCTTCCAGTCATGTGTGATGAGCATCCTGAGTCCAAGTACCACTGATCTTGGAATCTTTCATCATCTTTTGTTGTGACCATTAGCAATGTTTCTTCTTCTTCATGTTTCGCCAACTTTGCATCAGTCTCTTGATTTCTCTTCCTTTCTGGACAATCACTAGCATAATGACCATACTTCTGGCAATTGAAACACTGAATGTGGCTGTTGTTTGGCTTTCGACCACCACCTTTTCCTTTACCTGCAGCACCAACTCTTTGGTTGCCTTGGTTCCAGTGTTTCTTCTGATTTGACTGGTTTCCTCCTTTGTTGCCATTCCAGCTACCTTTGCCTTTTCTTTCCTTTTCTGACTGCGCCTGCAAAGCCATATCTTTCGACTTTCCTGCAGCTCTCTCAGCCATCCTCTGTTCATGAGACTCAAGAGTCCCTTGAAGCTCTTCCTTCTTCAACACTAATAGATTTTTCGACTCTTCTATGGCAACTACCACGTGGTCGAATTTTGGAGCCAACGATCTCAAAATCTTTGAGACAACTGCTTTCGTCGTTAGCGCTTCTCCACATACTTTGATTTGATTCACCAACTTCGTAACTCTGGTGAAGAAATCTGTAATGCTTTCGTTATCTTCCATCTGAAGCAACTCATAGGTTCTCTTGTGAGTTTGTAACCTCACCTCTTTCACCTTCTCTGCGCCTCCAAACGACTTTTCAAGAATCTCCCATGCTTCTTTTGCTGAATCAACATCACTAACCTTTTCAAATTTATCAGGATCGACACACTGATGAATTATAAAGAGTGTTTTATAATCCTTCTTCTTCAATTCTTTGTGCGCAGCCTTTTCCGCCTCCGTTGCGTTCTCCCCAAGCGATGTTACTCCGTCCTTCACAAGATCCCAAAGATCTTGATAATAGAAAATCACCTTAATCTGCTTGCACCAATTCTCATAATTGTCTTTCTTGAGAATTGGCAGGGTCGCCGGAGAGTTGCCGTTCGGATAGTTCATCGCCATCACTATCTTTCTTCCTTGAATCTTTCAACCGGAGCTCTAGATACCAGATGTTGGAAATTCACCTCACACCCTATGAAGAATTCCCTTCAATCTTGATCTCAAGATTGATGAATAAACCCACAATATGATAGTAATGGTAATAACAAGCAATTATCAAGGACAACAAAAGAAAAGAAGAACACACAAGAAAGAGAAGAATGAGAAAGTATTGAGTTACCCACAACTGTGGGATTTCTGATTTTATTGAACCTTCACTTGCTAACACTACAACTGTGAATCCAGTTCTAATGTTGTGTATAGAATACAAAGCAAGGCACCCTATTTATAGTTTTAGGTTTACAAAAGGTCAAACCATAAAAGGCCCAAAATATCCAAATCAAATCTAATCATATCAAATCTGTTTACACTATGAATTATATTTAACAATAACATCTTATTTAATTAAAAAGGCTTTTGATAGATTAATACATATAGTAGTTTTAAAGTTTTCTTTTTTAAATTATGATTCTGTATTTTGAAAGTTTTTAATTGTTTACTTGCTAGGGCTAATTAATTAAAAAATTAAAATGGCTTGAGTCATTTTCTTTTTACGCCAATTTTTTTCTATTTAAAGGAGGTTTTTTTCCCTCATTTTAGTTTACACCAAAACTCTGATTGAAAAGTTTCTATTATTCTTTTATTCTTTCTATTTTTATTTTGCTTTTCGTGAAGATTGTCGGAGTGTAAAAGACCACAATTTTGTGAGAGATTTGTTGTAATAAGGGTGCTCTGATTTGTTGTGAGATTATTTTGTAAAAGTTGAAAGTTAATCCAGTATAAAATTTTTGTTGTAAATTCTTGAGTTTGTCTTTTAAAAAGTTATGTTTGAAAGTTCCTCAGCAAAACTTATATAAAAGTTCAGTTTATTGGTTCTTAAGTTCAGCCTATAAAATACTCTAGTTTATTAGTTCTTAAGTTCGATCTATAAAATACTTTATTTGATATGGAGATTAGCATGTGTAAAAACTCTCGTTTGGTTGTAAGATTCGTGGACATAACATTTAAAAAATTCAAGACTCTATTTAATAGAAATTTTTAATAGCAAACTCTCGAGAACAGTAGATAGCATGTGATTAGACCGAACATATATAAATCTCTTGTGAATGTTCTCTATATTTTATCTTTCTATTTTTCATTGTTTTTTTCTATGGTATATTCTTTTTCTCTTCATCACTTAACTTCTCTTCCTTTTACTTATTTTGTTGTTTAATCTTTATTTAATTAATAAAATTAACTTAAATATTTTTTAATTAAAATTTTAATAATTAGATTTTAATTTTCAATCACACAATTCATCCCTATTATGTTAGAAAAAGTCACTTGAATAATAAAAACTTTAATTCATAAGTGTGTAAACAGACCAAAGCAGAAAATAAAAACAGCAATATTCTTAAAGTCATTGGGTCCATTTAAACTTCTCCACTCACCCTTTTAATTAGTTCATTCATTTGTGTTATTAATTAGTTAAAATATCGAGTTGGGATCCACTTCATTTCTTTGTCTCTCCATTTTTTCCAATACTATAGTTTTGTGTGTAAATAACACACATTTTTAAAATATGTGACATATAATTAATATTTAGTTAATTTTATATATAACAAAACTATAATAATAGAAAAAATGGAGGGAAAAAGAAATGGAGAGGATCCTAACCCTAAAATACCGTTCTTCTTCTTTGCTAACGAGTGTCATATTCGTTCAAAAGGATAATCATTTCAAGTTTTGATGAGTTCTTTAAAGTATTTATTAATATTTTCTTTACAACACAAATTAGACAAATTTTATACCCTATTCAATTTTTTTTAAAATTATAATTATCACCGTAATTATGACACATGTTTGGATGTTAAATATAAAAATTATAACACCTCTCCACTTTTTTTTATTACAAAGAATAGTGATAGTAATTAAAAAGTTATGTAGAAACGAAGAAACTTCCTTAAAATAATTGAGAATCCTTGAAAAGTGCTCCTACAATCAAAGGAAGATTCATAGCATATCCTTCCTGCCAACCAAGTTAGCTTCCTTGCTTTTTTATTTGTTTGTTTTGTATTTTCTGTCCTTATTTGAAAGTGTTTGTTTTGTATTTTCTGTCCTTATTTGAAAGTGATACATCTTATTAATATTTAAATTGTGGCTAGTTATCCGTTAAACTTTTGATGTTATTTATTTTGTTTACATTATATTTTCTGTCCTTTTTTGAATGCATATGTATTTATGCATTCACTATTGATTGAATGATTTAAGTTTTAAAATTAGCAATTTTATTCAAACCCTATATATATATATATATATATATATATATATATATATATATATATATATATATATATATATATATATATATATATATATATATATATATATATATATATATATATATATATATATATATATATATATATATATATATATATATATATATATATATATATATATATATATATATATATATATATATATATATATATATATATATATATATATATATATATATATATATATATATATATATATATATATATATATATATATATATATATATATATATATATATATATATATATATATATATATATATATATATATATATATATATATAAACATATTTATTAGAGTAATACATATTTTAATAAAAATATTTAAGATGTAAATATATTCTTTTCAAGTCTTTAATTATGATGATGAGATAAAATAATTTATAAGATGTATACTTTTATATAATTTTTACAGCTTTTTTAGTTATTTATAATTTTTCATTGTTAAATATCAAAAGCTTTGAATTTTTTTGTGTGTTGTTTATAATTTAAATATTATTTTATAATTGTTCAATTTATTTTAATATATATGAGAACAGAAAAATAAACATCGACATAAAATACGTTGCCTAAAGGGTAACATGCCACACATTTTTATATATTTTTATATGTTGTCAAATTTTTTGTTTTCTGTTAAAAATCATGGTGTATTATCTTTAAGCTACGTTTTTGAAACGTGGGCGTAACATAATCGTCGTCTATTTTACTATTCACTTTAAATCACAATTTCATAATCGTAGGGATAATTAAAATGTCTTTTTATTCACTTTAAGCTACAATTTTGAACATATGATCATTTCTTCTTTAAGTGATAACAATTATGAATCGTGACCAAATCTTTAAGACTGTAACTTTTATTTTTTTCTTATAATCCAAGCAACCTTGAAACCCTTTTCTTATTATACCAAAATAGAGTCCATGTATCTTATCCTGATTCATAGTTGTGATGTACAAATATCGCAAAGGCAAAGACACAGTATTGGATTCCATCATTCCAGCCAACACTGCAAATGTTATTAAGGCAAGTACAGACAAGATACACAGTCAGAGTGAAGGCGAAACAACAGGACAACTCAACAATAACAAGGGGGAGGAAGAATGAACTAAAGTGCAGAAGCGTTCGAAGAAAGGAAAGAAGACATATAGTTTTAGTAAGCAAGGTTTCTGTTGGAACAAAGAGGTGGGTAAGTTTAAGAGTAAGGATGAAGAAAGTCATTCTAAGACTGTAGAAACTTTCTTCATAGCTGAGTTCCCAGAGAGGATTAGGGCGAAATATCTTTTCGAGGTGTTCAAGGAGTATGGTGAGATTGAAGAGGTATTCATTACTTCCAAAAGGGATCAAAGAGGCAGAAGATACAGATTCACAAGATTTGACAATGTGAAGGAAGCTAGGGTTTTGGTCACTAAGTTGGATAGTATTTTCTTTGGAAAAAACAAGTTGTTTACTAACATTCCCAGGTTTCAACATTCCCAGGTTTCAAAGATCTTGGGAAAATGGAGGTAAGATATAGACTTCTTCCTTTTGCAAGGAGAAGGTTGTTGAAAATAAGAGGGGGATTACTGCGGAGCTGGAGTTTAAACAGCAGAAGAAGGGTATTTTTGTAGGTTTTAACAAGAAATTATCTTACGCACATGAGATGCATTCTAAGGAGGAAGGTGTTCCATTGGTTTCGTCAGATCCTTTTAAGTCCAGGATTTTCTAGGTGGATTTAGAGAGTTTGTGTCATTTAAGAAGGCTTATGTAGGGGAGGTGTCGAATCCGGGAACGGCTTATAATATTCAGCAATATTTTGACATGGAAAGTTATTTTTCTTTGAAAGCAGCTCCATTAGAAGCCAATTCTTGCTTACTTGAAGAACTGGTTGAAGGGGAGATCCAAGCCTTATTATTATATGGTGGCAATTGGTTAGAACAATGGTTTAAAGTCATCAGGTCGTAGAAAGAGGAAGAAGTTGATAGGGAAAGAGTTGTTTTGCTGAGGTGTTTCGATATCCCTTGCTTTGCATGGACCCCGAGTTTTTTCGAGTTTTTTTGTAAGCCCTTTGGTATCTACATTTGTTCTGATGAAGAAACGATGAAGCAAAATATTTTCAATGTATCCAGGGTTATGGTTATATAGAGTTGTGCCATGGTGATAAATGAGGTGTTGAGGAATAATATCAATGGAGTGAAGTTTCATATCAAAATCATGGAGGACATCATAGGGCCTTTAAGACTAGTGGTACTGGAGAAGAAGGTCGTTGCCGATTCGGGTTTTATTAGCAGCTTCGACGAAGAGGAGGTTCTGGTGGTTTTCTTAGATTCCAATAAATACGATATCAAGGAAGATACAAAGCTAGAGTAAATAAGGTTTACATTGTATAGTAGGTTGTAGGAAGACCTTTTGAATATCACGGATATTAGTACCAAAGAAGGAGGCATTCTTTTTGTCCCAAAGGATTTTTTTGATGATTTTGTTGAAAATAAAATTAAACCTGATTTGGGCCTAAAAATATTATTTGGACTTTTGGGCTTAGTTGTTTTGGACTTAAGTAATTTTAATTAATGTTTCTAGAATACTCTTGTAATGTTTGGAGTGTCTAGATATTTCTTAAGGTTGTAGTATTCTCTAGAATACTCTTGGAATTCCTAGAGTTGAGAACTCTCTAGAATTAGTGTGTCTAGAGTTCTCCTTAGAGTACTATAAATAGAGATGTAATTCTACACTTTTGCATCAAGCAAAATACAAAGTTCTCTCTTCCATAAATAATTCTTCCACCTACCAAGTTTTTCTTTAAGCCTCTAATATTCCCACACATTTTTCCTAAACACAAAAGGTCTTATTTCCAACAGATTTGGAAGAAGTGAATAATGTTGGCTCTTCTCGATCTTTTCACCGTGGTGTTGTTAAAGAGTTAGAGATTTCTAGGTCTGACAATAAGGTGGAAGTTAGCAAGATGGACAAGTGTTCCTCTCTAGAGGAATCAGAAGGAGGCACAAAACGTCTTATGTTGGTGGGTTGGCCAGGATAGAATTTGATCAGACCCATATTTTAGTGGATAAAAAAAGAATAGGTAAGGTTATCACAAGGCCATGTAAAAAGAAGTTTTAAAAAAACATTCGTTCTGAGGCCCAAAGGTTATTCTAAGAAAATGGTCAAGGCGGGTGGTATCAATAACAGAAAGTGGACAAGTTCTAAACTCCCTAAATTATTAGCTACGTTTTTGCTTCCTCACAAGAGAATTCCAATCCTTCCTTTGGCGTTGTCTTTACCAATGGCTATCAAGTCGAAGTCTTTTTCTTCTTCTAATTCAAATATTATTTTCTCGGGAGGGTCCATCCTGTGTTGTGATGAAACGACAAACTCTGATTTGAGGCAAGGAAATCGTAGATTTCTAGCTTAAGATGAAGATTCGTTGGTGGGAAAATTATGGCTAGCTATAAAAGAATTAGGTGTTGAATGGGTGGATGAGGAAGATGTTTATAAAGGTAAAATTTGATCCATGGAGCAGAGAGATAAACTAGAGAAGAGTAAGAGGGTGATCAAAATTAAATATATCTAATGATTTTAGTTTCTTTCAATGTGAGATGGTGTGGTAATCTTTTGAAGAGGAAGAGGATTCAACATATTCTTCACAAAGGGAAAGAAGACATGTGTTTTTTGCAGGAGACGAAATTGAAGAAAATGGATATTTTTATGGCTTAAAATAATTGGCACGACAAAGAAGTTGAATAGACTGCGAAAGATTTTGTTGGTCAATCAGGAGATATGTTGATTCTTTGGAGGTCTGGAGTTGTTTCCCCTATATTCAGTTTTCAAGGTGAAGGTTTTGTAGGTTTACGTGCATATTGATCTGATAAGATTTGTTTTTTGTTAACGTTTACTCCTCGTGTATGAATGATAACAAGCGAAAGTGTTATAGTGAATTAGTTTAGAAGAATTTATCTTTAGGTAAGGGAGAGTGGTGTATTGATTGTGATTTTAATGCTGTAAAAAATTCTAGTGAAAAAAGTAACAGGATTTGTGCGAGTAATTCGAAGGAAATAGAGGATATTATTGAGTTCATTGACGTATTAGAATTAGAGGAATTACCAGTTATCGATATTAAATTTAAATGGAGAAATATTGGTGACAGTGTTTGCAGTATCTCATGTTATTCCTTACCAAGAACATCATAGTTAATCTTCCTCTTACCATTTTTAACTTCTTAAAGAAAATTATAATCATCTCTAGGGGAGAAATGACTTTCCTCATACCATATGGAAGAGTTCTTTTTGAACTTTTCTCTCGGTTAGAGATAGTTAATAGTGATACTATTGAAGTTGACTGAAGTCAGAAATTTGAATATGTGAAATAGTTATTTATTGTTCTGTTTTTAATTAATAAAATATTTCCTTTCATATTATTACCTATTCGTTTTTATTGATAACATTTTTTTAGAATTACTAATTAATAAGAAAAAAATGAAAAATGAAATTAACTAAGAAAAAAGGAAAGATTGGAAGGCGCTAAGTGAGAAACTATTGAAAATAAATATTAAATACAGTTACATGGATTTGAAGCGTGTTCTCTAATAGTTATGTTCCCTCGATTTTCAAAAACACTGAGATAATAGGTTTATTATTATTATTTTTTGAGAAAATATGAGGCTCACTTGTAGTTATCTTACCTCAGTTTTAAATATCGAGAAAATATGTTGTTTTAAAAAAATCAAACATGTCACTCCCAGGATCTATGCGATTGGTTTTTGGCATCTTCGAGGTGAAAGTTTTGTCATAAAAATATTATTTATAGTGGTGATTGACATAAACATCAAATTATGATGTTTAATGAGATTAAAAGAATAATATATACCTCAGTATAATAGAATAAGACATCTTAGAGTTATCAATCTTCTTAGAATATGTCATATTTATAGTAGTCTGCACGAGAGTATATAACAATATGAGAATAATAATCTAAATTTTTTTAGATTATATGATTGTGTACACATGTACTCCCACTGACCCAATATAAATAATGCGATAAAAATTTATTAGATTTCACTATGATTAAATACTCTGATGGTACAATATGATACTGATTTTATTTTTAGTACAAAACTATATAGAGAAGTGGTTGTATATTATATCATCATTAGAATATTACAAACTAAATAACATATTTTGCACGTAAATAGAATATATTATTATTTAGATGATTTCATATGAAAGAGTATGATGGTTATATAAAAGTGGTTTACCATAATTTGAGAGAGGTCAAATCCTTATATTTTAAATATAATTTAGGAATATATACAACATATTAATAACTCATTAAAAATTTAAATGTTACAAATATAGCTAGACATTTGAAAAAATATATTATGTTATAATCAAGAAGAAAAATGATATTTTAATTTATTTAATATTAAGGATATAACAAAAGCAGTTATAAATTTTCTTCAATAACATAAAACTATAATATCTTCAATATAAGTCTTTATAAAATAATATTATATTAAATAAATATTATTTATTTCTCAGTTCTATATAATTGACTTGTTATATTCTTCTACTTGATAGAAAAAAAACTAGTTGAATTATTAGAGTTTTAAAAATATTTAAATAAATTTTTAACTATTTTCTCTATCACACAATGAACATATCACACAATGAACATATCACGTAATGTCACACCGATAAAATATATTCATCACTTACATAATTAAAAAAGTATTTAAAATACATTATTGAATTTCCTTAAATTAAATCATTACATGTCTTTAAATAGAAATTCTTATTCATCATAATCTTAAATGAAGATATCAATAAAATTAAATAAGAAATATAATGATATTGTACAAATATTACGTCATAAAATAGTTCTAATACTGATAAAATACTTGAAAAATAATTGACATCAATCACAAATACATCGAATAAAATTAAATTAATAATAAGACACGGGTGGAATATAATTATTATCAATATATTTTTTACTAAATTAAAATATTATTAATTATTTTACTAAATAAAATTTGTACAATTATATCTACAATAAATGAGTAACAAATTGATTATATTTTATTAAAAATAAAAAATTTTATATGATTGTATTTACGATACGTGAGATATATAATTTTAATTCATATATAATTGCACAATTTTAATTTTAAAAAAAATTGAATAATATCTTAACCAAATTCTTTCTTATGTGCAATTATATAAATAAGTTATGTGAGATTAAAAAATAATAATTAAATTACTATTAGTTTTGAAGAGAATGTGACATATTCATCATTATAAATAGAGTTATTAAGAATGGATGAATTAATAAATTACACTGTCATCTCAAATAGTTCATATCAACTATTATAACAAAACAAACTAATGAAAAAAAAGAATTTCATAAAAATATTTTTTGCTCGAATATAAAGAGTAGATAATTTAGAAAAAGCGTACCACTCTAACCTTTTTTTTTTTTTTTTTAAATTGCATGTCAAAATTATTGGAATAATAGTTATTTAGCAAAATATGAAGATTTTGTACGTGTGACCGCACATCTAATACACGTGTGCAATTATTTGGGTGCCAAATAATTATAGTTGACCATCTCCTCCATATTGAATTTCTATTCCTTTTATTTAATTTTATATTTTATGTTGCCACAATATTCACGAAATAGTTGCATATTTTATAATTTATGATTTGAAATAAAATAGGAAACGGTTAATTACAATACTTAATTGGATCTTATTATCCATGGCAATTAACTCTTATTTCCTAATTAGATCTCATTATCTAAGTAATTTATTATGTGAAAATAATTATTGAATTCATTGTAAGTTCTTTAAAAATCTACCATTAAAAAAAGGACTTATTTCAAGATGTGGTTGAACGAGAAACTTATTTTAGATTGCATTATTGGAGATACTATAAGAATAGTCTCCATAAATATAAATATACAAAATTTCTTTGATTTCTAATTTGTTTTTATGCTAAATTTTAAATTGGCTGTCCAAAGTTGAGTGTTGACTTCATGAATACAGCAGCCCTACTTGGCTGGCTACTTACAAATATGTAACCATTAAATCAACGATAGTGGAATTCTCCAATCTTGTATTCTCTAGGCAAAATGTCACCTATTTTTAAAATGAGATTAAAGAAGCTGCACCAATAGCATAAAAAAGTTTTATACTCTTATTTAATAAAAACATATCGTTTTGTTATATTATATAAATTTTTTAAAAATTATAATTTGATTTAACGGGATTTATAATCGTAATTAATTAGTAGGATACAAATTTTTTACACTATCAATGCATCACTCATTTTCTCTTTTAAAATTAGCTTGAAAATATTTCTATATTATCATAGTCTTTTAAATCAAGTTTTAAAAGGGAAAAACACTTTTGCTTTGCAGCACATCCATATAATTATGAGAAAATATATTAGCTGATGTACTCACTCATCCTTCTTATTAACTATTTGGCTTAATTAGAGTTTTTATTCCCATATTTTACTTGACTCACGAAATTGATCAATTTATTTTAAATTTAAACAGTTTTGATCACCCTTTCGTAATTTTAAATTTAAAATTAACGATTTTTTTTTATTTTTAAAATGATATTTTACATAATCATCATATTTTTGAACTTTGTAGATAAAAATATAAGTTAAAAAACGAAATTTTAATCGATTTTTTATGAAAAAATTTAAGAGGGAGACTAAAACTGGACTTTTTTTACAGCAGTGCCCTAGTTTGAAACCGTTAATACCAAACTACCCTAGTCTGAAAATAATTTGCGAGGGTGCCCTCATTTCAGAACTTGCTCGTCCACTCAAGTGGCGAGCTGAGTCATGATTTTTGGCAGTGTAGGTGCTCGCCCACTCAAGTGGCGAGCACATGAAGAACTGGTTTTTTTTTTGTTTTTCATATTTATATTATATAATTAATCACATATTTAATAATTTTAATATAAAAATTATATTATAAAATATATTATATTAATTTAATAATAAAATATTAATTAAAACTATATTATAATGATAAAATATTTTATATTTTATTAATCTAATAATTAAATACTAATTAAAAATACATTATAAGAATAAAATATTTTATGTTGTATTAACATAATAATTAAATATCAATTAAAAATATATCATAATAATAAATTTGCTGTATTAATTAAATACAACAATGAAATATATTAAACAGAAATACATGTTACATATAAGTTTGATCAAAAATGGCCCGCAATTCCACACCTAGTGGCCCTTTTCTATCGATATCTCTTGCCCACACGTTCATTTGCATTCGTTGTAGGTGATTGAGATGAGTCGGAAATCATATCTTCATCGTGATGTGTTGTAGGGGGGTCTGCCTGTCTTGAAGAGGGTTCTGCTTGTGTTGATGGTTGCTCAACAACAAGATCATCAATGTTAAAATCTGACATTTGCATCAGTTGATCCTCTGTCAGCAATTTTTTTTTGGAATGATTGTGATGGTTGCGGTGGTTGGAGGCAGGTTTCGGGTTGAGTTTGTTGGAGGGTTGGGTAGTAGACATCATCAGGCGTGAATGTGGAGGTGAGTTGAGAGAATGAAGTGTTGAAGGTTTGATATTGTAATTGAGGGTTTGACTGATCAAAGTTGGGTGGTGGAACTAGAGTGAACTGTAAGGGTGGTTGAAGGTTGGATTGAGGTTGATATTGTTGGTTGTAGTTGTAGTTATAGTTTTGTTGAGGGAGTGAATTATAGGGAGTTTGTTGTTGGGATGAGGATGCATAATATATGTGTTGTTCGGTTGTCTGTGTGCGTTGGTATGTATGCTGAGCTGATGAAGATGCGTGCCCCCCAAATTGAGATGTGTAGTTTGGTGGCACATCCTGATGCATTGATGTGGCAGTTGGTTGTATTGATGACGAACCTTGCATGCGTGGGTCGATCAAAAATTAGTCTGGAGCAATATGCACATAGGGAATGGCACGAAACTAAGTTAAATACTTTTGGCTTGACTTGCGTTCACCAACTACAACATCCCCCTGCAAAATCAAATGTCTTCTTTGTTTCCATTCTCTCACCTCCTCTTTGTTTAAGTCTCTCCAATGAACTTTTTGGACTTTTCTCATTGTCATTGCGCGGTGTTCCCTTAGACACCTTGGCGGGGAAGGAATTTGTTGTTCAAATTCCTACTGGAGTTTTACCCTATCTGTTTGATGCATTTCAACGGTATAGAAACAAATAAGAGAGGCGTAGCACTCCAGATCTGGCTATCTCTAAGATCGGGCACCGGGTATTGAATGTACGGCCTCTATATAAATTGCCACATATTAAAAAAAAATTATAATACCATTAAGGAGTATAACTGACAACTATGTTCTATGGTTTCAAACTTACAATGCGTTTCGATATCCTTGTAGATGGAAACGAGGATTAACATCGTAATTCATCCGTCTTTGGGCCCATCTTGCATAAACAAAAAATATAAATATTGTTAGGCATAATTGAATATATATATATATATATATATATATATATATATATATATATATATATATATATATATATATATATATATATATATATATATATATATATATATATATATATATATATATATATATATATATATATATATATATATATATATATATATATATATATATATATATATATAACATACACATAAATGTGTGTTTTAATCTAGTAATACCTTTGTGCGTATGGATATGACGGTTGCACTGTACTAACAGGCGCAAACAATGGTATACACGTGAATGCCCAAGAAGTGAGTAGAAGAACACAACCAATCATGCTCCTAACATCTTTGACTGTTGCCTTGCATATTTCCCTGTACAGTTTTGCAAGACATGCAAAACCCCAACTATAGGTGCCATATTTTTCTAGATCCCCTACAAAAGGAACCATTATAGTGGATATTGGTAATGAAAACCTACCTTCCAGGAACCATTATAGATTTGCAAACCCTGCCTGCAATTTCAAATGATGGTTCTCAACTCTCTGGAAAACGAATCTTCCATAGTCTATTTTGGGCATTTCGTCCGTGTATACGTGGCTTCGCCTACTGTAAGCCTATTGTGCAAGTAGATGAAACTTGGTTGTATGGAAATTATAGAGGAACTCTATTGATGGCGGTGGCATAGGATGGAGACGCAAACATTTTCCCAATAGCATTCGCATTGGTCGAAAGTGAAACAAAGGAAGCATGGAGCTTTTTCCTAAGGAAACTGAGGTTACACGTGACACCACGACCTAATTTGTGCCTAATCTCTGACAGACATGAATCGATAAAGAATGCATATAACAATCCCGAAAACGGATGGCAACATCCATTATCTTCACATGTCTACTGCATTAGACACATTGCGCCGAACTTCATGCGCGAGATTAAGGACAATGATCTATGCAAAAAACTTATTAACATGGGTAACAAAATACATTTCAGTTATCTCAACTATTGTATCATACTTTTACTATGTTTTTCATACAATTTCTATTACATGTTACGCATTGGCGGAGGCTACATTTAATTACTATCACGGAGAAATCAGAAGAACAGACATTGAGGCTTCAAATTGGATAGACAACATACCTAAGGAGAGGTGGGCTAGAGCATTTGATGGAGGGCAGCGTTGGGGACATATGACATCTAACTTGGCAGATGCCATGAACTCTGTACTAAAGGCAACCAAAAACCTTCCAGTCACTGCTTTGGTCCAGTCTACATACTATCGAATGGGTTCACTCTTTGGTAAACGAGGACATAAATGGACCAAAATGCTAGCTACAAGGAAAGTTTTCACAGATGCTTGCAACAAGGGAATGACTGATGAGGTAGCCAAGGCTAACACACACAATGTCATGTAATTTGATCGCGAAAGATTCTGTTTCATGGTGCAGGAAAAATTAATCAAAACGATGGTCGTCCAACGGGTACTTTCAGCGTTGACCTGAGGAATCGTTGGTGTGACTGTGGAAAATTTCAAGCATTTCACTTGCCTTGCTCCCACGTGATCGCAACATGTTCTAGCATACAATAAGACTACACAATTCACATTCCAGAGGTCTTCACCGTACTTAACGTATTCAAAGTCTACAAAGAAAGCTTCCTGAGACTACCGCACGAGGAGAACTGACCAAAATATGAAGATTTTACTCTATGCCACGACGATTCCATGAGAAGAAATAAAAAGGGATGTCCAACCAGTACTAGGATTAGAACTGAGATGGACGATGCTGAAAAAGAAAAGAGAAGGTGTGGGATTTTTAGAGAAATATGTCATATGCGTAGAAAATGTCCAAATGTTGTCGGCCCGTCAAACCGACCGTCTAGATAATTTTATTTATTTTGCTCGTACTTGATTTCTATGTGATCTAACATTTATTTGTAATTCAAGACAACTTTTAGATTACAGCAATACTAGCAAATTATAACCATAAACTTAAAAATAAAACTCAAGAAGCTAACATACACGCTAACCAACATCAACAACTAACACAAGTGAATTTGCAACTCCTCTGTTAACTTCGCCACTATGTGCTGAAAACATACATTGGACATCTTCATCCTTTTTCATACAATCCAAGTAATACATGTACGTACCCTCCGGGCTAACATCAGTCAGCATTATATACGGACAACGATACTCCATTTTTCTCACCGTCATGCGATGACCGCCCAACTGTCGAAACCCCGTGTTAATTGCTGCAACCACAATTCTGAAATTCCACTGCGGATCTAGATTAACACTGGTTTTTTTTCTTGTCCATAAAAAACAAGAGCTCAGACAAACACTTTTAAAACACGGAACACTAGACACGAATGATTTGTGCTGACGCACAATACGTCAATTTATAAAAAAAAATTACGTTTGAACTCGGTCATTCAATGATCAAGAGTCTGTAAAAATTATACAACTCCTTGGACGAACATCAATCATTCTTTTTTAATACATGACAGAAAGAAAAATTAAATTATTATATCATTCGCAATTTTTTTCATTCTATATAATATTATATAATAAAATTAATATAATAACATGATATATAATATTGTTATAAAGATTATATATAATTAAATTAAATATCATAATTAAACATGATATATAATAAATATTTAACACTAATATCATAATTAAATTAATATAATATATTTTTAATGTTTAAAATTATTTTTTAATTAATTAAACATAATATAAATATGAAGAAAAAAAACCAGTTCTTCATGTGCTCGCCACTTGAGTGGGCGAGCACCTACACTGCCAAAAACCATGACTCAACTTGCTACTTGAGTGGACGAGTAAGTTCTGAAATGAGGACACCCTCGTAAATTATTTTCAGACTAGAATAGTTTGGTATTAAAGATTTTAAACTAGGGCACTGCTGTAAAAAAGTCCTAAAATTGTTTAAATTTAAAATAGAGGAATCAAAACTGTTTAAATTTAAAACTATGAACTAATATCGTAAATCAGATAAAATAGAAAAATTAAAACTGTAGTTTATTTACTATTAAAATATAATACATTAGCCATTTAGATATCTTGATTATTATTAAAAAATAATTTGTTAAAATATATAATTGTGCATAAGTATGACTTATATATTATATTTGTGTCAATTTAATGTGTTTAAGTTTTTTTATTTATATAATTATTAATATATAATGGATGAATTTAATGTGTTTAGAATCGGTTGATATATAAAGTTAAAAATATCAAATTAAAATTTAGACGGTACAAATCCGAGTATGAAGTCGCTCCTGCGTGACTGCACTATTTCCTAAACTTCTAAGAAATATTGATTCAGAGTTTGTGTATGCAAGAAAAGCAATAAGACAAAATTATGCCACTTTAGAATTTTAGTGACACTTGATAAAGAGGTGACTTGTTGTCCCCACTCGCTTTTTCACAATAAATATTATTTTAATAAAGAAAATTATTTTTAAGATAAACGCTAACTTGTATTTTAGAGAGTCAAATTAAGAATTAAATAATTTTTTTTTTAAACTGTGCATCAATTTTAATAAAACTATAAAATTATTTTTTTCCTATATAACTTACTATAAGTGGACTCTTTTAACTTATGTCTTTAGTGCATAAGTTATTATTAGCCTTATTTTTAAATAGTTATTATTTTCATTTTTAAAATTAGAATTAAAATTAATTAATTTATTATAATATATAATTGATATTATGCACAACTACATTTAAAATATAATATAAATTTTGTATTTACAACAACAAAGCTAGACAATAACAAAAAAAATTTCATTTAATGAGAATATATCAGGAAAAACCATTCTTTTAATTCACAATGAATATTTAAAAATTGGAGATAATTTATCGTTTATTATAGACTATTTTTTTTTGGTATGTAAGTCTATTTGAAAAATAAATTTTATATTAAAAATTTTAAGTAATTTAGAGAATTGGCCTTAAGAGTGAGACTACCACGTAAAACTTCACTTTTTTATTTATATTTATATATGATTTTATTTAAAGATCTTTATTTATAAAAAAAATCTTTAAATTGTATTATATATTAATTAAATAATAATATCTATTTGAAATATATTATTTAATTTATTAATTTAAAAGTCACATGCATAAAAAATAAAATTTTGAGATTTTTTATAATAGGAGACTTAGTATCTATTTTTTATATTATTTTTTAATTATGATTTTTTAAATAATAAAAAGAGTGTTTAGATGAGATAATTTTATTATCAATTAAAATAAAGTATTAACAAAATAAACTATAACAATTCAATATTTTTATATCTTAAAATATCTAAAATTATTATATTAAAAATATAAAATTTTAAATTTTTGGGCTGGTCCTTCTTAAGAGAACAAAACTCTTTATAGACTATTGAGCATATTTTTAATAAACATGCATATATAAGTCGAATTATAAAACTTCTTAAATTTTTTCAATTACATAGATTTAAAAAAAAATCTTAGATCTAACCTTTACCTTTTTGTTAAGTAGCCCAGGTTGTAGGATTTTGGCTTTTGTAGAACATCTGACCTATTCTCATTCCTATCAATAACTAATAATATTAGTTTAATGAAAAAAATAATAGCAGGAGAAGTTTGATTTATTTTCTTCCTTTTCAGACATATGATTATAAAACAATCTTTCTCACAGATACAGAAACTACCACTCTTAATTATCAACTCTCCAAAGAAAAGAACCACATATCCACCTCAAAGATTTCAAAAGCAACAATGAAGTTTCAACAATCCCACAACCAACTTCATGTAGTTTTTCTTCCATATCCAACTCCAGGCCATATGATCCCCATGATTGACACAGCAAGACTATTTGCCAAACATGGTGTTAATGTTACCATCATCACCACACAAGCCAGTGCCTCAACCTTCCAAAAATCCATAGACAGTGACTTCAATTCAGGATACTCCATCAAAACTCATCTCATTCACTTCCCTTCAGCTCAAGTTGGTCTCCCTCATGGCGTTGAAAATCTCAAAGATGGCACTTCACGTGAAATTTTCGCAAAAATTTCACGTGGGATTTCAATGCTCCGAAAACCAATCGAGGTTGTGTTTCAAGATCTTCAACCGGATTGCATAATAACTGATATGATGCATGATTGGACTGTTGAATCAGCTGCAAAACTAAACATTCCAACAATTCACTATTACAGCGCAAGCTACTTCTCCAATTGCGCCTTTCGTTTTATCGCCAAGTATAGACCTCATGATGATTTAGTTTCTGATACGCACAAGTTTACAATTCCTGGTTTGCCTCATACCATTGAGATGACCCCTCTGCAGATTTCTGATTGGTTAAAGGTTAAGAATACAGCCAATTCTAAACTAATTTTGGATTTGGCACCGACTTTTGAATCAGAGGAAAGAAGCTATGGGACACTATACAATAGTTTCCATGAACTTGAAAGTGATTATGAGAAGCTTAATAAAACTACAATAGGGATCAAATCTTGGAGTGTAGGGCCAGTTTCAGCTTGGGCTAACAAGGATGATGAAAGAAAGGCTAATAGGGGACACATGGAGAAGAACTTTGGGAAAGAGAAAGAATTGTTAATTTGGCTTGACTCTAAGCCAAATGATTCGGTGTTGTATGTAAGTTTTGGAAGCCTTTCTAGGCTTTCTCATGCACAGATTGTTGAAATAGCTCATGGACTTGAAAATTCATGTCACAATTTCATCTGGGTTGTTAGAGAAAAGGACAAAGATGAAGATAAAGAAGGTTTTCTTCATGATTTTGAGGAAAGGATGAAGGAAAGCAACAAGGGATATATCATATGGAACTGGGCACCACAGCTTCTGATACTGGATCACCCTGCAACAGGAGGAATTGTGACTCACTGTGGTTGGAACTCAATTCTCGAAAGCGTGAATTCTGGTTTGCCAATGATCACATGGCCGATGTTTGCTGATCAGTTTTTTAATGAGAAGTTGGTTGTCGATGTTTTGAAGATAGGAGTGTCTGTTGGATCAAAAGTGAACAAGTTTTGGCTTGGTATTGTTGAAGAGATAGTGGTGAAAAGGGAAGAGATTGCAAAGGTTGTTGAGATTTTGATGGGTAATGGCCAAGAGGGAAAAGAAATGAGGACAAGAGCAAGAAATCTTGGTGATGCTGCCAAGAGGAGTATAGAGGAAGGTGGAGACTCTTACAACAACTTGATTCAGTTGATTGATGAGCTGAAATTATTGAAGAAATCTAAAGCACTTGGTGAGAAATAAGATTAGATGATAGAAGTGAGACAGATAAAGTAATCTTGGTGCTTCGATGAAAAAACATCGAAGTTTTTTTCTCCAGCCAACATCCATTGTGCTCTTCATTGATGATAAAAACAAGTTAGTTTTCAGAATGAAATTTACCTATTAAGCTAAGAAAAAGATGTGATTATGAATTAAATATCCTTGTCTATTTTGGTTTGCTTAGTATTTATCATTGGTAATATTAATTCATGACTACAAATATTTAGTGTTTTATTACACCATGTGCCTTCATTGGATCCTAAACAGAGTTCACAAGCAAAATAACAAACTTATGAACTTACTAAATAGCAGTATTATGCTTGAATTTTCACTTCTATATAACTTAAAAAGCACCTGAGTTAGCATTGTTCCGGTTTTCTCATAATATAGAACTCAATAACCACACACTATTTTGTTTCAGATTTCACTTTTTTTAGAGAAAGAAATCTAAACCAATCTTCTTACTTATCTAGAACTGAATCAACCATTGCCTATGTGGTATTTTAGATCGAACTCTAGTGTCGACAAGAGTAGCTTCATTGTTCGACAAAAGGTTTAGCATGAAGTCAAAGTCTATTCATATACTGATCTTCTATGTTGTAGTCGAAGTATGCTCAAGCATAAAATAGTCGAAATGCTAAGATTGTTAGGAGGAACTAACCTGTCACCCTCTCACTTATACCTGACACCCTCAATTATGGAGAAATTTTAGTTTTACTCTTCAAAAATGTTCAAAAAGTATGAACTTTATAGGTGCATACCGAAAATTTCGGGATATATACCAAAATTTTTGAAAAACTTTATTTTTTTACTGAAAATTTCTAGTAATGTGTGCAAATTTCCAATAGTGAAAAAATTTCAATTTTTTTTACACTACCATCAATTTCAAAATTTTCGGTACTGTACCACCAATTTCGAAATTGGTGGTAGTGTAAAAAAAATTGAAATTTGTTCACTATCGAAAAATTCGAAATTTCCGGTACAATACCACCAATTTCAAAATTTTCGGAAATTTTCACAAATTACTAGAAATTTCGAGTAAACAACTTTTACTTGTTTCAAATTTTTTCAAGGGCAATTTTGAAATTATGAAAGTTTGGGGGTGTCAGTTTAATTTTGGGGGTGTCAAGTAGAATTCTCGATTGTTAGTATGTCGAATTGGGCCTTGCTTATAAGACTAATTATTAAGTTAACTTGTAATCTAAGTTGGTTTATTAGTCTATAAATAAACTAATTCTCTTAGGTTGTTGGGAGAAGTTAATTGTTGGTATTCACTTATAATCTTTGAACCCCTTATTGAGTAAGTGAATAGTAAAACAAATTTAACCAATTCTCTATTCTTCTTCCTGATTCTCTTTTCCTTTGTGAAACCTAATAAGATTTCTTGTGTTTGTTCAAAAAACTCAATCTTTATCTCATAACTTTGTTCTGTTATTTACGACATCAACTCACAACAGCCTAAAAAAATCACTCCATTGGGGTATTTCATCAAGCATATGGTTACCTCTCAGAAAACTAGAAAGACTTCTAAAGAAAGACAATCAAAAGAAAAAACCAATTATATGATAGGGATTTTCTTACGCTATATACAAAATCAATGAAAAATTCTAAATGTTGGCTTTGGATCGATAATTTGATGGGTAGGATGTTGTATGGAAGTTGTTTGGTAATTTTTTTTGGGGTTTAGATGTTAAAGCTTCTTGTGCAAATAGTTTGGTGTGGTTATAAATACCTATCTTAGGAGAAAAATCCAATTCTAACCTATCTATACCAACCCATATAATTATTGTCACACCCTAATTTTTGACCATAAGGCGCCACCTCTTTTGCGCGTTTCTGCCGTTATTTGACTTTAATTTAGTATTTTTGATTCTGCGACTAACGAGCTTACGCAGGAATGTCTAGCAGATAATTTCGTTTCTAACCTAATCACGTCAAGCCATCTCTGGGTTATTTCCAAGCAGGACACAGAGTCTTTATCAAGAGTGCCCCCAATCCATAGAATGTTGTTTTAAAAGGAGAGCAAAGATGAATTGCTTTGGATTTTATGATCTCCTGAGACATCACGGTTTTATTTCGGCCCATGCAACAAGTAATCAATATTTTGGACGTATTTTAGATATTCAAGTGATAGTTTTTAATCAGAAACGGTTTGCATTTTATTACATGGATTGAGCTACAAGACTACATTTTGAATTACAATTTACAAGATGTCGGGTTACATTATTTCTAAAGCTACAGTCCTAAGACTTTTAACTTCTCGGGTCCTCCAGCTTCGGATCTTCATCGTCATCAGACACCGAACATGCACAGTGAACAACAGTTATTTTCAATTATTTTCAGAGTAAATAGAGTTTTATTTGTTTTGCTTCAGCCCTCAGAGAATTGTCATCACCGGGCCGGGACGGAAGGGTAACGACCAAAGTCGCCGCCAGCTTCCAAAATCAGGGACAATCTATTTTCGACAGTATCAAGGCAACTTCTGTTCTTATCGAATTTAAAAGTCAACCCGCGGGCCAAAAGTCCAAGTTCAACATTATCAAAAGTCAACGGGTCATAGAAAAGAAGAGTTTTTTTGGCCAAAACAAGCGAAGCCAAACAGCAAGCACGTCACAGCGCCTTCGTAAGAAGGGGGTGTCAACAGCAACAAATCCCACAAGCCATCAATAATTAATTAAAAATTAATTAAATTAATCCGGCAACAGCAACGTCATGATTTCAAAAATCTAAAAAAAAAAAAGCAACATTCCAAATCCGTCTCGCCCAACAATTACGGCAAGAATCAAAATTAGTTTCTTTTCCAATATCCAACGACAACTTTGATACGAAAGAAGAAGAATCCGAAGATTTTACAAACCATTAAAACATTTCCAAAACCGTTTTATCAAGATCAGCGACAAATCCAAACGCAGACAGAAAGAGATTCAATACGCCAGAAATCCTTCCATTTCAAGTCGGACAAGAATCATCCAAAATGGGAAAGTTTTAAAACTTAATGCAATCCCAAACAGAGTATAAAAAGAAGAGGATGAATCAGAAAAAAAAAACAAAAAAAAGAAACATTATCGTAACAAAACCATCACCGAAAAAACCCAGAAATCGCAACAGAGTTTCAAGCCCAAAGCCACCATTGTCGTAAGTTTCGAAACAGAGCCGCGATACCCAAGTGACTCAGGTCGGAGGAGACGTCTTCACAGCCCAAAGGCTCCATATCTCTCCGACTCATCATCGTCCCTATCGCAAATCAAAAGTCCAGACGTCGTTTCCGAACCCTCACCACAGGGTCACCGCAAACGGCACCATCACCTTCGTTTTAGGGTGAGATTCTTTTACTAACCATTGTTCAGTTGATTTTGTGTGAACAGGTAGGAAGGAAATTGAAGAAAATCTAGGAGAAGCATCAATGGTGGACGAAAATGCAGAAGGAGAGGGGTAGCGGTCGAAGAGAGAAAGAAGTGAGATGAGGAGAGTAGAAACGACGCAGAGGAATGAAGAGGGGGGATCAGGTTTAGGGTTGTGTTTGTTTTTTATTTTATTTTGTGCTTGTAATCGTGTACGTATGTCTCATCGTAGCTAAAGTGCACACTACACATGCACCTGCATGATCTATCAGCAGATCAGATCCATGGTCCACGTCGCGCACGCTCACCTTAACCCACCAGCCTGCACAACACTGAATATTCCGCCCCACTAATTACCCCTTAATCCACCCATTAACCTTGATTGACCACCTTAAGACCTTTAATCTGCCGTTAACTAATTTAATCAATTAACTTAATTTAATTAATTAACCTAATAATTAATCATTTATCTAATCAATTTTTTTTTTTTACTAAAACAACTAATAAAACCTTTTTTATTTAATTTAGCCTTTTTATAATTAGATTACTTATTTAATTAGACAACTTCCTTTTAACTAATTAACTCATATTCATTTTATTTTGTTCACCTTTTAACTTATTTCTATTTTCATCAACTTAATAACCCCTTTTTAATATAATAAAATTAGTCATATTATTCTAAAAAAAAACATTTCACTATTTTAAAATAACTTTTAGTACAACTAATAAAAAAATATTTTTATTTAATAAAACCCAATTAATCCAAAACTTAATCAATTAATTCATAATCTAAATCAATTCACTCTTAAAAATATCATTTCTCATAAAATCAATCTCCCGTAATTAATCAATCGTGCACGTTTCCATCCGTCTAAACCCCGACTTTATTCGGATCTTCACGACTCCCACACTTATTTGTTTTTAAGCACTTGTATCCGTTGTATGAATTTATTTATATGCTTTTATTTTACCGCTACTTATTTTTGTCGTATCGCATAATATCCAAAGGAAGAATTTGCGCATGACTTAATACTTGTGCGTATGCATCTCATCTTACATCATTTTCCCCACTCGATCCTTGGTCCTTTTCAAGTTGACCGCTTAAGTTAGATCCTACCCCATAAGGAGGACCTCTTTTTTATCTTTACAACTTAGAAATAAACCAAATCAACAACTCAATGCAAACTATTATTCAAACCATTAGAGAATAAGATGTTAGTCATCTTGACAGTCGATAAATAAATCTCCTATCCCATAACAATACAATCGAGATATAAAATCTTTTCCTCTTGAGAGTGATAGTGGCATACTCGTCGATCACAATTAGATTTTCTAAACCCTTCTCTCAAGATGATGCAAATACCATCTCCTACAAGTTGTGGTGTTTAAGTCGAGTGTTCTCCCTCGAGATGACAACTCATCTTTTCTCCTAGAATCAATAAATCAACAACCCTTATCCCTTAGGAACTTTGACCAACAGGAAATGCTTTCTCAAACCCTTTAGGGGAACTACAAATACTCTGATTCCATTCCCGTCAGGATATGTAGGCACAAGATGCGACGTCTTGGCGAGTATACTTAGAATTAAACCGCTAGGTCTTTCACCCTTAAGCAGATAACCCTTAGCAATAAACACAATAAAACAAGAGGTTCCTATAGAGTACTACAGAAACTTAGGATGCTAGCACCTTCCCTAAGTTTAACCAACCCCCGAACCTAAACTCTCTTAGCTTTTGCATTTGCATTGCATTGTGGGTAATTCGATCTTTTTCCCTTCCTTTGTACAAATTAAAGACTGGTGGTGAACTAAATGAATTAAGATTCAAATTAATTAATAATTTGACATCCAATTCTCACTGCGACAGAAATGACGACTTTACTGGGGACTGTCAAGATAGATCCTTGTGGGTTTCTCTAACTTGTTTTATTTTGCTTGTTTATTTGTTATATATATATATATATATATATATATATATATATATATATATATATATATATATATATATATATATATATATATATATATATATATATATATATATATATATATATATATATATATATATATATATATATATATATATATATATATATATATATATATATATATATATATATATATATATATATATATATATATATATATATATATATATATATATATATATATATATATATATATATATATATATATATATATATATATATATATATATATATATATATATATATATATATATATATATATATATATATATATATATATATATATATATATATATATATATATATATATATATATATATATATATATATATATATATATATATATATATATATATATATATATATATATATATATATATATATATATATATATATATATATATATATATATATATATATATATATATATATATATATATATATATATATATATATATATATATATATATATATATATATATATATATATATATATATATATATATATATATATATATATATATATATATATATATATATATATATATATATATATATATATATATATATATCTGCTTATTTGTATAATTGCTCTTGTTTGTTTTTGGGTTGATATCCTTGAGTGGTGAGACAAAGCCCTACACCCGGACTTGAGTGAACTTATGATATGAAGGTGATATATTCGACGAGGTTTATAGGAAGTGATTCCCGACCAAGCTGACTTGAGAATCACCGCTCAGTTGAGGCCCTTTTGAAAAGTAGTACTGTTGAACGAGTATTCGTGAAAATATTCACTATTTTTGATTGGAGCATGTGATATTGAGGACCGTAGTTACCTTTAACCCCACTTTGGCCTTTATTAGAACGTAGTGCGAGAACTATGAGGGAGTATTCCCAAAATAGTTGCTACGCGATGCTACACTCAAAAGAGGTTCTCTTGAGAATATTATTAACCACCGAGTATTCGGGAAATTGATAATATCCGAAAGATTGACTAATGATTTTGGGCACCTTTCTTAGAACTTTATTCTGCAGGTACAATTAACCTTTAATCCACACCCTTTGGGGATGGGTATACCCTTTGCTCCATGCTCGTTGCAACCCTAGGGTTTTCTTGTGTGTTTACCTTTGTGTTTCTATGTGCTTACCTGTGTTCGTTGCATCCATAAAGCATCATACTGCATTGGACTTCATGGAACTCAACTTTGTTTATGAACATTGTAGGACCCCATGGATTACAAAAGGAAAAATACTTTGAAATATACTTTTAAGGGTCTTAAGTTGGATGACCTAAGGAAGTTAGGGACTTTGATTGAAGATCAAGAAGGATTCAAGAGCAGGTATGGGAAGCTGTTGTATTTGTTGAGGCTCCGAATGGACGAGGGACTTCTCTCCACTTTGCTACAGTTCTATGATCCAGTTTACCACTGTTTTACCTTCCTAGACTATCAGCTATTGCCTACCTTAGAAGAGTACTTTTACTTGGTTGGTTTACTTATTCTGGATGACTCTCCTTTCCCTTTCTTGGAGGTGGACCCTAAGGAACAAGACATTGCCAGGGCCATACATCTGAAGGTATCCGACATCAAGGACAAAATGATTACCAAGGGTGGGACTTTTGGTTTACCTATAGATTTATTAATCAAGAAAGTTCAATATTATGCTGATCATATGAGCATGGATACATTTGAATCAATTTTCGCCATACTAATTTATGGAGTGTTACTCTTCCCAAGTTTTGATGGATTCATCGACCTTAACGCCATCAATCTCTTCATGAAGAAAAATCTGGTACCAACTTTATTAGGTAATACTTATCATTCTATGCATCTCCAAAACTTTTATGGTGGAGGGATGATCACCTGCTGTATGCCCTTATTGTACAAGTGGTTTATTTCGCACTTGCCCAAGTCTAATCCTTTTTTGGATCTCGACAAAGGACTTTGGTCACAAAGGGTTATGGCTCTAACTCACTCAGACATCGATTGGTATAGCCATGTGTATAATGGGACATTAATCATTGATAGTTGTGGGGACTTTGCTAATGTACCTTTACTCGGATTTAATGGAGGAATCAGTTACAATCCTGTTCTAGCTCGTTGACAGTTAGGATATCCGTTGAAGGAACCACCTAAGAGTGTTCAGGTAAAGAGTATTTTCTTCATGGATGACAAAGGACTTCAAGAGAATATTGTGGCTGCATGGGGGCATTTGCATAAGAGAGGGAAAGAAAGTCTAGGAAAACTTAATTGTGTGTCTTTGGAACCATATCTTCGTTGGGTCAGAGAGAGAGAGCAATCAAGCTTAGGATGCCCTATCCTTGTCAAGATCCCATACCTCCAAGAAGAGAACCTGTTTATGTTTTCATGTCTAAAGTTGAAGAGTTGAAGATCGCTTTGAGAAAGGCGCAACACGAGTCAGAAGCATGGAAGAACAAGTATCAAGTGGTTGTCAAAGAGAATTCAGAACTTCAGAAGCAACTTCAGTCGAAGAGCGAAAAGTTACTTCCTTATAAGAAGAGAAAAGCTCAGGAGTATTTATTTTTCTCCAACCCTCCATCTACCCCTTGGAAGTTGATTGTGGACCAGCTCATCCTCGAGAAGACCCAACTGGAAGAGTAGATCAAGCAGCCGAATTTGTAACTTCCTTAGAGCTATATTAGCTTTTATTTAGCTATTTATTTGAGACTCTTTTAAAGAATATTTATTTGTAATCCATTTTTTTAATTAATAAACATTTTTCTTTACACCACAATGTTCATAAATATTGGAATTCCATGAAGTCCTTTCCATCTCTGCATTGCATCTTTCTTTGATCACTTCAAGAAACTCAATTTTGTTTTTGCAGGTATTGTAACAATGGATTTCAAAAGAGAAACATTGAAGTATACCTTTCAGAGTCCCAACATCGAAAGCTTAAGAGAATTAGCAGGTCTCATTGACAACCGTCTCGCTTTCTCATCAGAATATAGAGGAATCTTGTATTTTCTCAAACTCAAGATGATAGATGGGCTGTTGGAGACACTTGTTCAGTTCTACAATCCCCTATACCATTATTTCACCTTTTCGGATTACCAATTGATGCCAACCTTGGAGGAATATTCTGAATTTTTAAGGATACCTGTAACTACCCGGCCCGTGTTTTCTAGATTGGAAGACACACCTAGTGACCAGGAAATTGAAAATGCTACCCGCCTCAGTCTAGCTGATGTTCAAGCCCACCTGACTACCAAGAAAAGAGTCCTTGGATTTCCAACCGATTTCTTAATAGAGAAGATCCTTTACCATGCTGAAAGGAAAGAGGTCCCGATACTTGAAGTTACCTTTGCCTTGTTGGCCTATGGGATTTTCTAGTTCCTAAAGATCGATGATTTTGTCGATATGGATGCGATCAAGATATGCATTCTCAAGAACCCAGTCCCTACCTTGCTAGCTAATACTTATTATTCAATCCACTCGTGGAATGCTGAAGGAGGAGGGCATATAGTCTGCTGTACCGCCCTGCTTTATTCGTGGTTCATTGCTCGCCTGAGTTGGTATCCTTCTATCTGGGAGTTGGAGGAGGTGCCCTGCTGGCCAGAAATAATTATGGCTTTGACCTATTCTGATATTTTGTGGTATGATCCTGCATACGGAGGCGTTAGAATGATCAATAGTTGTAGAGATTTCTCGAATGTGCCTCTTATTGGGACTAACGGATGTATTGGTTATAACCCTGCTTTGGCTCGCAGACAATTTGGGCACCCTATGAATGAAGTACCCGACCAGACTCTGTTGGAAGGAACCTTTCTCAGAGGAGAAGAGAATCCAAATCTGAAGGCTAGGATATTACAGGCTTGGAATCACATCAACATAAGAGGAATGACAACATTAGGATACCCTAACTGTATTGTTTCCGAGGATTATCTACATTGGATGCGAGAAAGGGATCTCGAACTTAGGATGCCTTTCCCTTTTCATGAACCCATGGTGCTGACCTTTCGAGATCCTGATTGGCTTGATATGAGTGAAATAGATCAACTGAAGACTGCCTTGGACGAAGCTGAAGAATGCTTGGAGGAACAAATACTTCATCCTCAAGTTGGAAAAAGAGAAATCTCAGAAGCTGCAAGAAGGAGAATCTGCAAGGAAAGGAAAGGCGCGAGAGGATTTATTTTCCTCTGAGGATTTATTTTCCTCTCACACCTCAAGGATTATTACCAGTGCTGACCTCCCTTCAACTACTATAGCTTGGAAGCAATATGTGGACCAACTCATCAATGAAAAAGAAAAATTGCAGGAGCATATCAATCAACTCAGGGAAGAGCTTCATGCGAAGAAGGAGCCTTTGGAGTAGATTTCTAAGTTTCTTTTGCTTTTGTTTCGATGTAATAAAACTCTTGAAGGAGTACCTTGCTTTATAATGTTTTTCAAATTTCAATAAAATAAGTTTTTCAGTTATCCTATGTTATAATATTTAGTGAAACATTTTGAGTCTCTTGAAGTTTCATTCTGCATCTGCATTTTTTGCATCAGCATAACATCCTTTACATTCCAGGGTCTCACTCTTGCTTCATCTTCACAGACAAGCTGAATCACCAGTACAACACTCGAGCCAGTCGATGTCAAAAGATGGATCAACTGGAACAAGAGAACAAAATGCTCCGTGATGAGGTTACTGTTCTGAAGGAAAGCTTGGAAAGATTGAATGGGTTGGTCGAAGCTCTGTCTAGTCAGTCTGCGCTCAACAACCAAGATGTTTAGAGGACTGTTATTTCCGAAGTTGTATGAGCACCGATCCCAGTGGTGCCCACTACTGCTGAGCCTACCTACAACATGCCGCCAAGTTTCCCATGGGGGATGCCTCCTTATTTCACTCCGGCCGGTTATCGTCCACCTATTCCTGAGGTTCCTGCCATGACCATTGTTCAAGCCATTCCTGCAACCACTGCTATGATGACTATGCCACCTTCAATCGTGAACGCTGCTTCGTATGTTCTGGATGAGCCAGTGTTTCAGGATTCACCGAGTGAAACTGTTGGGTTCGAAGAAAGAATGGATGGATTTCAAGACAAGTTCTCAGAGATTCAGAAAGAATTGCGAGCCCTCCGTGGAAAGGAATTGTTTGGGAAAAATGCTTCTGATTTGTGCTTGGTTCCAAATGTTAAGGTTCCACCGAAGTTTAAGGTCCCTGATTTTGAGAAGTACAAGGGGAGTACTTGTCCACAAAGTCATCTCATTATGTATTCTCGGAAGATGTCTGCACAAACCAACAATGATCAATTGCTTATTCATTACTTCCAGGACAGCCTGATAGGTGCAACACTGAAATGGTATATGGGGTTAGATAGTGCAAAGATTCGAACTTTCAATGATCTGGGTGTGGCTTTCGTCAAACAATACAAGTATAATATGGATATGGCGCCTGACCGTGATCAGTTAAGGGCCATGACTCAGAAGGATAAAGAGAACTTTAAGGAATATGCTCAACGTTGGCGCGAGCTAGCCGCCCAGGTCACACTGCCATTAGAAGAAAAGGAAATGACTAAGATCTTTCTGAAGACTTTAGGTTCATTCTTTTATGAGAAGATGGTAGCAAGTGCGCCCAGTGATTTCACCGAAATGGTAAACATGGGTATGCGTTTGGAAGAAGGGGTCTGTGAAGGAAGGCTAGCCAAAGAAGGAAATACTCCCAACAATGCTAAGAAATATGAGAGTAGTTTCGTAAAGAAGAAGGAGCAGGATGTAAATGCCGTACAACAGGGAAGACTCAGAAAAAGGTATTCACCATTGCAATAGATTGCTGCAATAACACCAGTTCTCAACACTCCAGTATATCAACCACAATTTGCTCAACTGTATCAACAATCTCCCAGGGCTCCGCAGCCGCAACATTAACAAAATCAACAATCACCTCAGCATAATCGGCCACAATTCAACAATCAAGGCCGTGTACAGTGAAGGATAAGTTTTGATCCCATCCCTATGTCATACACAGAGTTGTTCCCGGTTTTGATCCACAAAGGACATATTCAGACAAAGGCACCACCTAAGATTCCCAAGAATTCCCCTCCTTCATATAGAGCTGGCAAATTTTGCCCTTACCATCAGGGGGCTCTAGGTCATGATATTGAAAGTTGTTTTGGCTTGAAGGTTGACGTCTAGAGGCTAATTAAGTGCGGGATCTTATCCTTTAAAGATTCCAATCCTAATGTGCAAGACAATCCATTACCCTCACATGGTTCACCCTCCGTAAACATGATCCAAGGTTATTTGGGAAGAAGTGATCAGAAAGTTTCAAGTGAAAGGGCTGAGGAAGTGTTTGTTATAGTGCCTCACTTTAAAGAAGTGGAACGTATTGAAATAACTTACGATAGTAGAAGACCGACTGTTACTCCTTTGGTGATCAACGTGCCTGGGCCCATACCTTACACTTCTAGTAAGGCGGTCCCTTATAGATATAACGCCACGATGATGGAAAGCGGAAAAGAGGTGTCTTTACCTACTTTGCCTTTGTCGCACCCTAATTTTTGACCTTAAAACTCCACCTCTTTGTTCTTATTTCTTTCTTTTTTTACTTTCATATGTATGTTCGTTATGGCTAACCAACTTGCGCAAAGGCAATAATTCCAAGGGGATCAACATTCTCCCTCAAAGTTTAAATCAAGATTCACGTCTAGATGATCCGTTTCAAGCCTTTAAAAGGGAGACTACAAGTTCTGAGATGCCAAGGGAGCATTTATTTGAATTAACCTTGAAGCTTCGATTTATGGTACCTCTAAGAAGTGGGTCCTTGTTTCTAGAAAAGGAGAAGAGCTCACATTTGATCTCAAAACCCTTGATTCAAGTTGCATTTATGAATTCAAGTCAAAACTAAGTTCAGGAAATAAAGGAGTTGTGGTACAAGCGAGTTGAAGTCGTTCCATATTTGATCTATTTGACGTCATGGTTTGTTTTAAAGAAGAATGTGTCTAGAGCAATAGCCTTATGCTTGAAGATTATCGTTTAATTCCAAAGTCGGTTTCCAACAGAGGAAGATTGCGAGTTAGCTCATATATTTTTACAAGAGGACTTATGCTAAGACATTATAATATTCAAATGATTAATTCCCAAGTCTCATCTCATACAACTTAACATGGTATATCTAATTACATGGAAAATTCAACAAGTAAATAAAAGCTGCTGTGTGAGAGCAGCATACTAAATCTACTACGCATCACCTACTTTGTTTACATGTTCATATAGTCTACAAGGATGCTATAATTTATTCATCTCAATTGGCTTTTATGCCACGACTTCACAGCAGCCTAACAGCAACTAGCAGGCTTTCTCGCTTCTGGCATAGCAGCAGCTCACAGTTACGACGCCGGCAGCTGTACTTGGGATTCGGACTCTCTCTGTGGTTTCCTCAATGGCTCGACTCAAGAAATCCGCTCATGCCAACCATCGCAAGCATCATAAAATTGATGAGAGGTAAACAAGTTAAGGATCGCAAGGAGCCTAAGCCGTTACCGCCTTAAGAGCTAGAGGCATTCAACTACTGCAAGAGAACTCATCGCATCTGGGCATAATCAACCTGTCAAGAATGCATCAATAAGATCAGAACAGTCGACAAGTTTCGAAAGAGTTATAGAGCAGTTACAACAAGAGAAGGCCCCTTCGTACCCCTGTTAACTTCGTCTGTTTCGCCATAGAAGGAGTGCCGTAATCTCAAGTTCAAAATGTCCGCAGACCCGTGGGGCAGTCGTGAGGTATTTTGCAGCCCCTGCCAGTCCAATCCACTAGTTCCCTGCACCATGATGATGGATCCTAAACACCAACTGCCATCACCTGCAATAAACAACACGAACATCAGCAGGCCATTGGGAAGAGAATCTCTGCTGTCACGAACTAAATTCAATTCAGAAGCCAAGAATATAATAGTAAATAACGAATTCCACAAGAATATTAATAGCATTGTTCACTAAACAACAACCTGCTGAATTGAATAGCAAAGCATCTTCAGGAGATTCTTTCTTCGCGTTTCCAACCTCCTTTAAACAGCATCAAGCATACCTCGAATTTCCTACAAGAAAGATGCTACGATATTAGCTGTGACCGTTTTAACGCTTGTTATAATGAATTCTTCTCAGAGCAAAAGAAAGAACGGAACTAATGAAGGGAGTTCTTACGAGAAATAGATTGGCCTATCTTTAAACCCTTCTCAAAGTTCCTAGTAGCCGGCATCAGGGTGTCTTCATCTCACATGGCTGCTGCAAACAAGAGTGAAACATCAGCAAATTCAGTGCCACTCATAACTCAAGCCCAAGAGATAGAATTACCGCCGGACATAACAGCCAACCCATGCCAAAACAGGGCTTATTGCAAAGGACTCAAATTCACCATAGCAGCCCAGGAACTTTTGTTAACAGCCACGCCGCGAGAATATTGGAATTGTTATCAGAAACTTATCCCTCGGCATTCTTCACAAACCTGACAAATCAAATAAGAACATACTCAACAAATTAGTTCAAAACAGGAACCACATGGGCATTGTCAACTTATCCAAATTCCCCCCGCCCTCGCTTTCCTTACCACGAGATTAGGAAGGAATGTCGTTGTTGTAACTGCAGTGTATTGAAGCTACGACCAGCATACTCGTAAGACAAATCGAAGGAGATGACTTGCCTACTCCATGATGATGATACCTGCCAAAAGCTGATAGAATCAATTACGAAAAAACATGAGAAAGCATATTTGGGGTGTCCTAGCTCAAATACTCAGAGGTTTTCAGCAGAGTTTGTTTACCAGACAGAAGGTGTTGCATTTTTGCTTCCTGATTGAAACTCCGAATCCACAGCTTCAGAACGTCGACGCAGGCCCCAACCTCATGTTCGAACAACTTGCAACAACTTCTGTTTCCCAGCTACCCAAGCACCCTCATCACCAAGTACCTGGAAAGAAAATTGTTAGATGCATATCAATTCAACTTGAAAACGAGAATAGAGATTGAAACGGAAAGGAAACCACAACCTTATCATTTGTCTTCTGGTTACTCATGCGCATTTACATAAGCTCCCATCAAAGAACCTCAAAAATGGCTGAAGCTCGTGCAAAACATCGTACTGTCAAATAGGTAAGTTGATGTTGCCCTGGGCTGTTAATCTCCCCTGGCCCAAAATCTTCTACTATCTACACCTGCCAAATCACAATTCTGGATTAGTAAATCGATTGAAGAATATACCCTATTTTGAAAAAGATCCTATTTAGATCCTATCAGATCCCTCAGCATCAATTAAAGATTCCTCCAACCAAATCACCCAAATTGATTTTCATCAACAACATTAAACCCAATCGGCACAAAAAGGAAAGCTTTTGAATATTGTCCAACACAGGAATGGAAAGTTTTAATTCAAGGCAATCAGAAATCCAATCAGAGTTTAAAGCTCCTAAACCCCAACTCGTCTATAAAAGAGGGGTTTCGAATCGAAGAAAAGGACGATTTTGGAGAGCTCGTGAACGCAGTGGAAATCGTCGTAAAAACCCCAAACAATTCGAATCGAAGAGAGAAGAGAACTCATCTGTTTTCGCCGAAGCTTTCAAAGTTCAACGTTTCCGAAGCTAGCCGGAATCGCGCTTCATACGCCGATTCATCGTCGGTAAAACTCCATACTTCTTCTTCATACTGTTGAATGATTGACGCTTTGATCCTTGTTTCAGGTACCACATAGCGAACGATCGAGAGAGAGAGAGAGAGTTGGATCAATGGGAGAAACCGAGCGAACGAGTTGGCTCCGCTAGGGTTTTTTCGCCGTTTGTGTGCTTCTGTTTGTTTCAGTTGTGTTGTAACTTGATAAATTATATGCCTGCACGACCATGGTAGTACCGTGGTCCCTCACTGCTATCACCACACCATTCACTTATTTCCTGATCACATGGACCATACTGCACGCCCATGGTAAACCAGTGCACTGCGTAACACCAGATCTGCGCCTTAATTTTAATTAACAGTTAATTAATCTTTTTTAAAACTATAATCTGTTTTTTAAAACCTTTAATACTCAATTAACTTAGTTTTTTATTTAAAATAATAACTAATAATATCTTTTTATAATAAACCAATAATTTTTAATTAATCTTAATCTCTTTGTTTAATTGTTAATTCACCGTTAATGGATCTTTTTGTTTAAAAATCAATTTAATCAACCCTTTTAATTTTTATCCTAATAACTAGAACTACTTTTTTCTTAATAAAAATGAATCCATGTTTTGTTAATTTTTATTCCAAATCAACTTAATAGAACTTTACTTAAATAATATGTTTATTCACTAAAAAAAACTTTTACCTAATTGCAATTTATCTAATTATTAGTAATAAAACCAATCTAGTGTTTTTTAGAATAATACAAGCAACCTTTTTTATATAATCAATAATTAACCTTTTAAAAATAACCATGGCTTTTATAAAATAATCCTTTTTGAGATAAAAATAAAAATCATTTAGTATATTAAACATTTTATCTAATTTATATTAATCTCACTTAAAATCAATCCGACTACAATCAACTCAATCTCGCTAAAAAGAAAACAAACGACATCGTAATTAATCAACGTGCACGCTTACGCTTCCATACCAACACATTCACAATTCACTTACACCCTAGCGCTTTCATGCGTATATATGGTTTTATCTGCTCTTTATCATCGCAATTTATTTGACAGCAATTTACTTTTCTCGCATCACATCCCGTCCAAAGGAAGAACCTACACATGATTCAACATTTGTGTGTAGTGCATCTCATTTGCATCATTCCCCTCATGATCCTTGATCCCACTCAAGTCGATCTTTTAAGATTAGATCCTACCCCCATAGGAAGGACCTTTATCCTTTACAACTTAGATACAAACAAATCAACTCTACTCAAACTTATTTAAACACATTAGAGAATAAGATGTTAATCCTCTTAAGTGGGATAAAACTTCTACCCCATAACAACATAATCAATTTCCCTACAACGTTGTGGTGATTTAAATAAAGTAATCTCCCTTAAAATGATAACTCATCTTTTCTCCTAAAATAAATCAATCAACTACCCTAAACCCGTAGGAACTTTGACCATAGTCAAAGAACTCCCCAAACCCTTTAGGGGAACTACAAATACTCTGATTCCACTCCCGTAAGGATATGTAGGCATAAGATGCGATATCTTATCGAGTATACTTAGAAATAAACCCCTAGGTCTTTCAATATTTAAGCAGATAACCTTAGCAAATAAACAAACATAAAACAAAAGGTTCCTGTAGAGTACTACAGAAACTTAGGATGCTAGCACCTTCCCTAAGTTTAACCAACCCTCGAACCTATAACTCTCTAGCTTGCATTTTCATTGCATTGTGGGTATCTCGATCTTTATCCCTTCCTTTGGACAAATCAAAGTTCGGTTACAAATGAATAAGATTCAAACTAATTAATAGTTTGGTATCCAAATTTCACCGCGACAGCCTTCAGTTGTTAATATCGCGGACGTTAGTAGAGTGGCAAGGAGCGGCCGGGTTTATCCGTTCGTATCGTCAAAAAACAAAGGGATATCATCTGAGCAACCAATTTCTAAAGCTCTAATTATGGAACAATCTCGTGAATCTGACATGTCCAAACCGGATGAATTCCTGAAGTTGATCAAGAGAAGGGAATACAAGGTTGCAGATCAGCTGTTACAAACTCCATCTAAGATTTCTGTGTTACAGTTACTCATGAGCTCCGAAGCCTATAGAGAAGTGCTTCGGAAGGTGTTGGAACAAGCATATGTTGAACAAGATGTAACTATGGAGAAATTTGATAACATTATCGGTAATATTACTTCATGCAACTATCTCGGGTTTAATGAGGAAGATCTTTCGGAGGAGGGAAGAAAACATAATATGGCCTTGCATATTTCTGTGAATTGTGGAAATGACTCTTTGTCTAGTGTGCTGGTTGACACTGGATCTTCTTTGAATGTGATGCCCATAACTAATTTGTGCAAGTTGTCTTATCAGGGACCACTAATGAGACCAAGTCATGTCATCGTCAAAGCTTTTTATGGATCTAGAAAAACGGTAATTGGTGAGTGTTGCACCCCAAAATTTGACCAACCGGTTCTCTTAGATGGCTCGTGGTTTAAATTCGTGTTCGCATATCAGATGCATGACATTTGTGCACAGACAGAGGATATCAGAGTTGCAGTTTTGGGTTTCGTCTATCAGATATTCCAGATCCAGTCTAGGTCATCAGGGTTTTATTTCGGGAAATTGTGCGCTTCTCGGGATTTTCAGCTTGCATGGTGGTTTTCGGGATATTCTGATGCCCAGGGGTTTACTGTTCGATTCGATCTGGTCTCGCGCGCTCTTTTATGGGAGTCATTTGCATCTGTTTGCATTTTTAGGGCTTAATAGACTTTTGTGGATTTTAAATAGGCTTTTAATCATTTTTAGGATTTAAGTGGATTTTTAAACTTTTTAAATAGTTTAGGTCTTTTTTCTAGAGCTTTATAAGTTTTTAAGAATTTAAATAGGTTTTTAATTGGTTTAATAGTTTTTAAATCATTTTTTAGAATATAATAGATTTTAAATAGTTTTTAATTGTTTTTAGATAATATAGAAAGAGTAGTTTTTTTCTTTTATTAATAATAGAGTTTGTTTTAATATAGTTTTTCTTTTAAATAGATATTATAAATAAATGGTAGATTTTAAATAGGATTTTAATAGATTTTCTTTTAAATAATAATAGAGATTAAATAGAAATTAGTAGAAGTTTTATTAATATAGGTTTAATTAGATTTTTAACCGTTTTTAGAGTTAATTAGGGCTTAATTAGGATTAATTAGGATTTGATATTTTGTTTAGATTTTAATTAGGGTTAATTGAGTTTTCATTTAGTTAATTGTAATTAGGATTTAATATTCTGTTTAGATTTTAATTAGGGTTAATTGAATTTTCATTTAGTTAATTGTTAAGTAGGTTTAATGTCTGATTAGTGTTTAATTGAGTATTAGTTTTTTTATTCAGATTTTGGGTTATTGGCAATCAGTTTTCATTGGGCCCAGGAAGAGTGTTTTTTTTTGAAGCCCAAATAAGTCCAATTCATTTTTTTGTCCATTTTTGTCCAGCAGATGACACATGTCTACTATATAACGTGCCACGCGTGTCAACGTGGGGACACCACCTCATTTCTCCAATTCACCAGCACCACACACGCGTCCCACTCAGACCCACACCCTCTCTCTCCACGCCACGCCACCTGCCCCACTTCCTTCTCCCTTCCCTGCATGGTTGCCACGTAAACCCCCTATGTGGCAACTCCTCACAGCTCGCATGCAAACCGCCGGAGATAATCACCGGAGAAATCAACGGCGGCAAACTCATCGGTAACCGTCGCCGGACTTCGCCAGTTCGCCGAAACTACTTTTTGCCCAGAAATCCGTGAATCCTCCTCTTTCTCCCCCCTTCCTCCTCCGTCCATCTTCAACCTAATCCCTCGCCGGAAAACTCATCCACCGCCGGAAACTTCAAGAACAACTTCCCAGAATCACCGTCCACCTTCATGGTTCTTCAATCTCTCCCCAGAAAATCATCATTATCATCATAGATCATCAAGAACTTCGCCTGTTCTTCATAAATTTCCCAGAATCTTCAAAGAGCCTCCGCTTCAATGTTCTTGCCAGGATCTCCAGATCACTCTTAGATCTTCAAGAACACCAGATTCTCGGACTTTTCCCTGAGAAATCTTCAGCAAACAGAGCGATTTCTGCAACCTCCTTCCACGATCCAGGCCGCTTCGACGTCAAGATCATCCAACTTCAAGCGAATCTCCTTCGTACTTCATTTTTCCAGAAACGTCCTCGTCTCCAGGTTCGTTTCTTCTCACCTCCTTTGATGTTGTTTTTCATTGATTTTAGGGTTTATCATTTTAGGGTTTGAGTTTCGTGGGTGATATTGTTGAGATGAGGATGAAAGTATTCGAGGTAGGGTTATGTGTTTCTGGGATTCGGTTGATGATTCGTGAGAGTTGGGAGAGGAATTGCAGAGAGGATGGAGGTTGGGGGAAGCGGCTAGGGTTTAGTTTGGGTGAACAATGGTCGGAGAATTAGGGAAGGAGAATGGTTTTGTGGTTTGGTCGTTGGATTAGGTCTGGGCTGGGTTAGGCCCAAACTCGTAATTGCTGATGCACCCTCCAGTTGCTCATTCCCCCCCTGCGTGAGAGACAGAGTGAATTGGCTTGGGCCTTTGCCCTAACTGCTATCCACACCCCCACCATTGGCCCAATTAACTTTTGAACTGGAAAACTTACTTTTCACACCGCATTCGTTTTCATTTTTCTGCTGTTTTTTTCTTTTGATTTTCCTGAAGCGCATGGGCCTAGCGAAGTTGATATTCGCACCACCCCCTTTAGGCCCATCCAGAATAACAACCAGGGCGCTTTACTGGTAGCACCCCCCATCCCATTTATTTCAATTCTTTTATTTTTAATTTCTTTTATATTTTTGCATCTTATAAAATTCATATAAAATAGGAAAATTGATATTTTTTTTAATTCTTGTTTTTTCCATAGGTTCATAATTTTGTCTAGAAAATTAATAAAAATAAAAATTCCATTTTATTTTTAGTTTCATATTTTTAGTATATTTTTCATTTAAATAGCTTTTAAATAGGATTAATATTGTACCTCATTTTGTAGAATTTCTTTTAGGGCCTTCCCTTAGGATTTTTAATTCATTCTTTCTGGTGTGATTAGATATTGAATCATAGTTCCCCATAGGATTTAATTCTTGATTTTTAGATTAAAATTTGATTAGTTTAATTAGGTTAGCATTAGGGTATCATAATTAGGGTTTAAGAATGCATAAGTGAAATAACTCATTTTCTTTTGAGAGTTTTGTTTTGATTTTTGGGTATGGATATATAGGGATGTTATGAGTAGATGTTATAGACCCTTGTACATAATTGTTAGAATTTTCCTCCTTTGTTTTAGTATTCTTAGGTATTTTCTGAAGTTGACTGAGTGTATTGACTGTTCTGTGGTTATTTGTCTGTCTCTGGGGTTTATTTTGGGGAATTTGTTGTGGGGCTTAGTTTGTTTTGAAGATCTTGTTGAAGAGCATGATGAAGGAGAGGATTGAAGATCAAGACTCAGAGACCCAAAGCTTGGGGATTATTCCCTGTCTGTGAGGTTTGAGATCCTGAAGTTTGAAGGAAGTTCATGGTACTTTCCTGAGGAAGGCACTATGAATGACTTTCATGCTTTCTTCTCACCTCTTTCTTAAGTATCCAATGATGTTGGAGCCAACTTGTGAGTTTAATTTCTCCTGAGGAGGAATGTAAACTGATCACAATTGTTGAGCCACATGGGATACCATTCCTAAGTGGAAGCCTTCTAGTACTTTCCTGAGGAAGGTCCTATGGGTCTATTCACTTAGTTCCCTTAGTTCATCTAGGATTTCTTAAGTATCCAATGATGTTGGAGCCAACATGTGAGTTTAGTTTCTCCTGAGGAGGAATGTAAACTGATCACATGTTGTTGAGCCACATGGGATACAATTCCTAAGTGGAAGCCTCCTAGTACTTTCCTGAGGAAGGTCCTATGGGTCTGTTCACTTAGCTTCCACTAGTTCAGGTAGGATTTCCTAAATATCCAGTGATGTTGGAGCCAACATGTGAGTTTAATTTCTCCTGAGGAGGAATGTAAACTGATCACAGTTGTTGAGCCACATAGGATATGACTCCTGAGTACAAGCCTCCTAGTGCTTTCCTGAGGAAGACACTATGAGTCTGCCTACTTAGCTCCCTTTCTTTGGTAAGCTTGTTTTGAAGCTTGAAGACTGGGATTGTTTTCTCTTGTGTAGGGTTTTGCTTTAGGGCTTTGCTTAGATTTGATTAGGATTTTGTTTTTAGGGTTAGGATTAGAGATTAGATGTAGGTGATTTCTTTCTCAAGCATGTGGTTTGTTTGCCTGATGGCATTTCCTTTCTTTTATCTGTATGATTGCAGTTTACCGTTTATTGCTTGATAGCATGTTGTTTATTTTTTAGTATGATTACTGTTATTTCATGACTGGCTTGAGGTCGAGACGAGCTTGTGGAGGCTGAAGCCCCACACATATTTCCTCCCTCACTTGCATTGCATGCATTTTACTGTTAAAGCTGATGCTTTGTCTGTTTTGGCGTATCATTGACATGATCCCTTAGGACTCTCATTTCCTTTGATAAGGATTTGATGATAGACTTTTAGGTTGAAACCTATGCATGACAACTTCTAGGAGTTCCCTGTTCAAACCTCAACCATAGGATGAATCCATGGCATGATAACAGTAGGACTTGATAGTCTCCCTCCTAGTTGGGCCTGTTCTCTTCTCATCTCAAAACAGTTTAAGATACAGTAATCATGAATGATTTCTTTCGTACGGTACGAGCCTTAAGCTATCTGAGATTGGATGTGTAGTATGGTACCCTTTGGGTGACATGCGACGCATTCACTCTCAGGTCATAGTCTCTAGTGCGGTTGAAATCGCAAATACAATAAAAAACACTTCTTTCAGGAGATAACCCGTAGTTTCCCGAACTACGTTTGCTCTGATCTTCCATACTGTGTGGAAGTACGTAGGCATAGGATGCGACATCTTAGCAAGCAACCTTCAACCTTTCCCCGTAATCCTTCGTAGGCCGAACTACGTTGACTCTGATTTCTCATTCTCTGATGAGAATACGTAGGCATAAAGTGCGACGCTTTGCCGAGTCATTTTTCTTTTCTTTTTCAGCCAGCCTTGATAGGTAGATAGATTATAACCAACCCGTCCAAGTAAACAAACAAGCGTGGATCCTGTCGAGTACGACGGACGTGAGGGGTGCTAATACCTTCCCCTTGCGTAACCGACTCCCGAACCCAGACAATGGTTGCGATGACCTTGTCTTACCCTTTTTCGTCAGGTTTTTCCGATCGTTTCCTTTCCCGCTCTGAGGGATAAATAACGAAAGGTGGCGACTCTTCTGTCATGCCGGCACCTTATTTTCGCGCAAGCGACAACTGGCGACTCTACTGGGGACGTGATCTTCCAGAATCTCTGGTTCTTCGGTTCCCTATGAGAGTCAATCCTAGCGCTTGTATGTTTGCTTGTTGGGTTGCGTTTATTTATCGCATTTTTACTTCCCGCATTTTATTTCCCGCATTTTATTTCCAGTTTGATATGATTATCTGTGCTGCTGTGGGAGAGGGATGTTACTGTGAGTGAGAAGCCGGACCTGGGCTTGAGTATACACCTAGATATAGTTGCGGAGAAGTAGTAGACGAACCTGTCTGCTGAGCAGGCACAGTTCCCTACGAAAATCTGCGCTCAGACGAGATTCTTGCAGAGGTGCTCCTTTCCGGTCATGAGGATCTGAGGGGAGTCCAGACGTGAGGATTGTCGACTCTGGGGACCGATCATTTGGAAGTCAGCTAAGTGAGGCCTCTTCATGACTTGATGATGCCACTCCTTCTGGGAATCGTATCGTCACTCATGAAAGTCTGTGACGCTGATGACCGTATAGGATGCCGTACCTTTGTCCGTGGATTAGGTCCATACCTGTGAGCGGGATTGGGTTCATTGCAGGAAACTTTGACCTCCAGACCACCTGGTTTTCTTGACAGTGAATCAGTTATGTTGGTACCAAGGTTCTCAGTTGCAGATATGACTGTTCTTGACAGAGCAAGTTTTTGATCAGAGGATCTTATCATCGGGTGTTTGTCTGTTCTTGATAGAGCAGGTTTTGATCAAAGTATTGTTGTCAGTAGTTTGTTCCGGATAGAGCAGATTTTGGGGTCTGAAGATCTCATCAGCAGATGTTGTTTGTTCTTGATAGAGCAGATTTTGGGGTCTGAAGATCTCGTCAGCAGCTGTACGTTTGTTCTTGAGAGGGCAGATTTTTGATTTGGGGTCTGAAGACTTCAGCAACAGATATTTCTTGACCGTACACCCGGGGTCCTTATTACCAGACATTTGCTCTAGAAAAAGGAGAGTTTTGATCTTATGTATATGGTCCTGTCAGAAGGTCGTTCCTAGCAGATCAGATCAGTGGTCCTACACCGGGGTTTTCTTCTCATCAGTGACTGTTGACACAGAACCTCCACAGCAGTTACCTGGATATATTATTGCATGACTGCATTTTGCATTAGCTCGCATATTCATGTCTGCATTCCATTAGCATGTGTCTGTGCTGCAGGCGCGTTTCGTACCCTGATTCTGGTGTCCCGAGCAATATGAGATATTTTCTTCCATGAATGGATTCGGTCTTATCACTGCATTGACACCATGTTGGCACGACGACACCAGAATTAGGGGTGATCTCCTGAACGTACAGACACCCATGGCATTAGCATAATTCATCTTGCATGACAGAAGCCGGGACTTGTCTTCTAACCCTTGTGTTTGCAGGTTTGACTCAGAATCGAGCAACTCAGACTAATGGAGCAGGTACAAGCTGAACTGGGGAAAATACGAAGCCAATTGGGGCAGGTCATGAATGACATGCAGGCAGTGCGTCTGGACCAGCAAGTACTCAGAGAGGAGAATCAGCAGCTGTAGAATCAGTTGAGCTTTCTCATGGGAGTGGTAAGGAGTATGCTAGTAAAAGAGAGTGGTCAAGCACCTAAGGTGGAGCCCAAAGTGCTTCCCCCGTTACCGTGAGTGCCACCTGTGCTGAAGCCAAATGGACCGCATAGATCCTCTACACAGCATGAAGCTCGAGACCTGTCTCGTCAGCAGCCGCGCCAGGCATCTCAGAATAACCCTGAAGGTTATAACCAAAAGAAGAAGCTACTTGATAGGGCTGTGGACCCAATACCTGTGAGTTATGCCCAGCTGTTGCCACTGTTGGTTCAGAACCGTGTTCTCAAGCTTCGGACCTCGGATCCACCAAATGACGTGTCACCAGACGTTGATCTCAACATACATTGTGATTTCCACTCAGGAGCATCGGGGCACCATGTTGAAACATGTAGGGCTCTCAAAAATAAGATTCAAGACCTTATTGACTCAAGGGCAATTAGGCTTATGCCGGGCGGCATGAGAGCATCGGGAAAGTTCATCCCGTACCTGTCGCTACTGCGAAAATCGGCGCCGGCTGAACAGAAGAGTCGCCACCGTGCGTTATTTATCCCACGGGAGGGAAAGGAAACGCTCAGAGTAAACCTCGCACAACACGGGAAAGGTATGGTCGTCGCAACCAAAACCTGGATTCGGGAGTCGGTTACGCAAGGGGAAGGTATTAGCACCCCTCACGTCCGTCGTACTCGACGGGATCCACGCTTGTTTTCGGGTATGGATTGTTATTCTATCTAAACTATAGGTCAAGGGTGAAAAAGAAAATAAAATGAAAATAAAAATGACTCGGCAAAGTATCGCATTTTATGCCTACGTATTCCCGTCTGGAACGAGAAATCAGAGTCAACGTAGTTCGCCTACCTACGGGAAAGGAGGGGAAGGTTGCTCGCTAGGATATCGCATCCTATGCCTACGTACTTTCATACAGCATGAAAGATCAGAGCAAACGTAGTTCGGGCCACGTACGACACAAGCTTGTCTTGGTTGATTTTATTCCTTCTGAAAAAGGTATTCTTGATTAACAGTCTCGGCGGACAAAAATGACGCTTTGATGAGTTCACATTCTTTTACGAAAGAAGTGTCTTTTATGGTGTTTGAAATCTTTATGTGTTTTTCTGTTTGTTTTGAGAAAGAAGGAGACAGAACTCTAACCTACGGTTGCGAAGGGAATCAAACTATCCTAATGTTATCATGCATGGGTTAAGACCTAGTGTCTATCATGCTCCTCTCTTGCACAGAGAGAAACAGAGATCCTACGGGATAGGCAGAAACAGAAACAATACCAGATATATACAGTAAAGCAGTAAAATGCATGGATGCAACAGTACAAGCGAGGCAAGGGAGTCCCACTCAACCTCGAACCTAGAAAACAATAGGCAAAAGTGAACAGACTTCACTTTCAACCCAGCAGGGTAAACAACAAACAATACAGTTCAGAAAACCAATCAATACATCAGCAAATAGAATACAGCAAACAAGAGACAGCATCTGCAGCTCTGAATCAACATCTGGCTTCAAGTAATCTCCATTCAGCTACAGGCTTCAACAAGCATCAATCTCCATCTTCATGACCTTCAGGTAAGGGCTTTGATCATCTATCTTCTATCTGCAATGGCTTTTCTTCAAGTTCAAACCTCCAGGATGAGGGATTAGTCACAAGAGTGAATTGGGTGTTAAGCAATCAGTTGACTACCAAAGGTGGTGAACAGACTGCTTCTAACACAAGAGACATTTTCTCTCAAGAGTTCTATCTCATAGACACTATCACCAAGCCTTCCAAAGGAAGGGGGTGAGTGTCTTAGAGAGACTCTGAATCACAGAGAAGAATGGATGCAGACAAGGCAATCTAGGTTTGAGAAACAAACTTTCTAACCTAGAGCTCTGCCTAGCTCCTAAACCCTAGTCTCCTCAGCATCTGCTAGCAAGAACCTCCTCTCCAACTCTGGCAGTTGATCTTCAATCTCTGGATCTCCAATGGCTTTCATCTCCTCAAGTCTTCAGCTCCCCAGGGCCCCAGACAAACCCAATACCCAAGCAGGCAAGCAATAATCCCCAGAGGGCACACCACACCAGACAATCAAATATACACAGACAGTAATAGCAGTAAGGGAATCCTAACTTTCTTCTAAGGGATCTAATAGCTACCCCATAGCCCCTATAGTCCCATAACTAATCTAATTAAATCCTAAGTCCTAAGGGAAATGAAATCAAACTTCTTAAGTTGTCACCTAAAACCCTAGTTTTATTCATGATGTTCAAGTATTCATTAATCACCTAAAATTAATCTCTAAAAATGGGAACTAAAATATTTCTACAAGTTGAATATCTCATCTAAACAATATAAAAAGAATGAACAAAAAATATTAAAGCATGTAAGAGAACAAAAATCATTAAAATGATGCATGAAATGAACTATTTAATATGACATTTATTTAGAAAATATGGAAAAAATATGAAATAAAACTAAAAATGAAATTTTATTTTTCTATAATATTCTACACATCCTAAAGAAAATGTTGTAAAAAGAATGGATTAAAAATGAGTTTTTATGCATTTGTTATGAATTAATGAAAATTGATAAAAATTAAAATGGAATTAAAAATAAAATGAATTAAAAATGAGGGAGGGGGGTTGGAATAGAAACCACGCCCAGTTCAAATCAGGATGGGCCACACAATGGGGGGTGCAATCAGCGCTTTTACCAAGGCCCAGTCATCACTCAGAATTGATGAAAATAAAAACGAGCTGGGAGGTGAGAAAGGTAACAAAAACACGTTCAGAATGACTTTGGGCCTAAACCTGGGGGTGGGGATAACAATAGCACTCAGGCCCGCCCGTTTCAATTAATGAAACGGCGCGTTTTGGCCTCACACCTTCCCTCCAATTCTGAATTGAATACTAGCCCTAGGATCTTCCTCCAGGTCAAAGGTCTTACACAAAATAGACGATCCAGATTATATCTTCTTCACTTGACCTGAAACTTAGGGTTTCAATCACCATGAGCTCCATGCACGAGCAAGCTTTACACCCTTCTGTTCTCATCCTACACGCAACGAATCCACATGCTGTAAACATGAAAATCATGCTAAATCTCTCCCTCTACAATCCTGTGATCTTAATTCAGTCTGAAACTCAATAAATCATTCAACCCGATGGTATCAAACTCTGGTCACCATGGAAGTACACTGATATGCATCAACACAATTCTTCCTCAAACCTATCCTAATCTAACCTATAACTAAAGGTAATCAACCTGCGCTATCAAGCTACAATTATGATGCACTAACCTAAGAGATTTAAACCCTAACAGTTTGTTGCACCTGTTAACAACCATCACCAAATCATTCCAAATTCATCCTACTTGTTCTCCTAACCACCTAGATTGCATCTAAACTAACAACAACAAGCCTAACTAACTGAATCGAGCAATTTGAATGAAAACATACCTGGTGTAAAAGCTTGAAAACAGCTATGGAACTCGTGGATCTGAAGCTTCTAGGTGTTGGATCTTGATCAATCCTTGATGTATGTGATTCTGTATGCAATTCCTTGTTGATTCTTGACTTGAATTATGCTGTCCACTTGAATTTGTAGTTTTGATGTTCTTGAAAAAGGTGCTCGAAAATGGATGATTCTCACCAAAACTTTGCTTCAATTCTGATCTAGGATGAAGATTGAATAAGATTGAATTGATTTTGATGATGATTTTGTGAAGGAAATGAGGAATTGGAGTGAAACTTCCAAGAGAAAGAATGAGGGAATTTTGTGTGATTCTTGGTGCAAATGAAGCCAACCCTTGCAAAATTCTCATTTCATGAATATATAGACCCCATATGAACATTCTAGATTCATCTTGCACATTCCCTTGTTTTCCAACTTTGATCCATTTTGATTATGTTTCTTCAATTACAAGTAACCAAAGATAACTTCTTTTTTTCCTTCTAAACTCAAAAAAGTGTTTGAACCATTGTTCTTAGAATTGTTTTTCCATTCAAAATCATATATTGGAAGTCTCCATTTGGACTTGGAAATCTCCCAAACCATTTTCCATCTTGAATTTATTCACTTTATAAGCCATTTTAGTTCATATTTTGACCAATTATGCAACTTCATGCTATGAGCTTCTCCAATAATTTGTGACCCTCTTTCTAGACTTAAAATCCCATTTGGAGCAAGTTTGATGTTGTAAGTTTTTCCATTTGAGGCCTCCTTGTATGAGTTTTGGACATAGGATAAAATGACCTGTAATTCACAAATGCCCAAAATACCCTTTGCTTGCCAAGACCATAAGTTGAGTTCCACACATCATATGAAGGCATGCCATACCATTCTAGAAAGCTAAGACAATGAGGAACAATTCTTATGTTTACCAAGAATTCATTTGAAATCTCCTTGAGGGGTAAAAATTGCTTGGAAGTCAAGTCACTTTCACAGACAAAAATTCAGACACCTCAGATGACCTGTAACTTGCAAGGACCATAACTTGAGTTCTATAAATCTCCTTGATGTCTTCCACCACTCAAATTAAAGGTCTTGAGATCCTCTACAAGTTTCATGTTGGCCAAGAAGCCATTTGAAGCTAGCATTTTGACTTATCTTGCTTGGAAATTTGACCTAAACTAGGGGATTTTACAGAGAAACCCTAATTTAGTAACCCCTCTCCTCCTTGATTTCTCTTGAATTCTCCTTGTCATATCTCCATATCCTTCTTTATATGTCCAATGATGAACCCCACATCTCTCCAATAGATTTGAATGCCCTTTAAACCAGTCAATTGACCTAGGGTTGACCTAGGGTTGACCCAGATGAAACCCTAGTTGACTGTCTTCAACTGTAGCTCTTGTGCTCTCATCAATGAATTGTCTCCTTCTCCAAATGACTTTCTAAGTCTCTCATAATGTCTAGATACTCTCCATGCCTTCAACTCACAGCTCACAACCCTCTTGTTGATCCTCAGATACCCTCAGCTAGGAGATGGACTCAAGGCTTGATCTGCTGAACTCTTTGCTTTCAAAATCTTTCCTGATGACTTGAATGAGATGGAATTAGGATAATAACCTCTTTATAGGCTTCTAAAGATGAAAATAATGATTGGTCCCCTGTTGAATGACTTGCTATGCTTATGCTATGCAGATGGTTAGTCTATGTACATGACTCTATATGCAAATGCTAATGATAATGAAGCATAAACCAAGTGAATAAGGTTGAGAAAATTTTAGGGTGCAACAGCTGCCCCTATTCAAGCGACTTGGACCCGATTGGGTGAAGAGCCCGGAGCCTTCAGACATTCGCGGTACGAGACGGTTGAATACTAGTGAAACCAGAAATTTGCCAACCGCAAAACTAAATTGCACTCCTGCTTGAGGAACGACATTCATCAGCTGAATCTGACTGTTATGGCAACCCACTGGTCTTGCGCGACCGTGCTGGGGCTTGTCTTCATCGTTCTGAAGAGGATTCTGTCATCACAACTTGCTTGCTTGTCCACGTTAGGACTCTGTCTGTCATCAATACGAAGAAATCTCAACTAAACCTGTCCACGTTAGGACTCCACTTGCTGTTAACCCAGAAAAATCTCGGCAACTCCGCTGGGGATAATTCGTCTGCATTTCCATAAACTGAATCGTCCACGTTAGGAATAACACTCTTCCACGTTAGGAATCACACCCGTCCATGTTAGGAATCTTTTCTTCCGAATCTGTCCACGTCAGGACTGAACTTTTCCATCTTTCCACGTCAGGAAGCAATTTTCTTTCCGCGTAAGGAGAACTATATCAATCTGTCCACGTAAGGCCTCCAATACCACCTAACATGTCCGCGTCAGAACTCCATTCTTTCCCCGTAAGGAAAACAACTTTTCTGAACCTGTCCACGTCAGGACTCAACTTTTCTTGCATCTGTCCACGTAAGGACTCAATCTTTCCCCGTAAGGAATAAACTCGCCTTTCCACGTAAGGAAACCATTTTTCTTCCACGTAAGGAATGCTCTTGATATGTCCACGTGAGGACTCTGATCTTTCCACGTAAGGAACACCAACTCTTTCTCGATTTGTCCGCGTCAGGACTAAACTTTTCCACGTAAGGAATGCCATCTTAATCTGTCCACGTAAGGACTTCACTCTTTCCACGTCAGGAATGCTGTCATTTCCACGTAAGGAAACTATCTTTTGATACGTCCGCGTAAGGACTACCTCGTCCACGTTAGGACCCATTTCTCCTCATTAGGAATAATAATTTCTTTGATTCGTCCACGTCAGGACACTGATCTCGTCTTGATTTGTCCACGTTAGGACTCAGGCGTCTTCGGCTTGCTGAGGAAATAAGACTTGTCCACGTCAGGACACCAACACAAAGAGTAACCGCTTTTGTCAACGTCATGACCTCCCATTCCACAAATTTCGAGAAACCGAATCTATCCACGTCAGGACTAACACACCTTACCAATCCGGTAAAACAAACCTGTCCACGTTAGGACGCCCACTTCTGAAGAAATCCCGTCAATATAGGAATACATTGTCCGCGTCAGGACTTAGTTTTCCCATGATCCTCACCCACAAACTTCTTAGCACTGACGTAACAGCGACTTTGAGATGAACTCTACTGGGGATATCTGGAAATCAACTATCGGACACCTGTTCTGATAACCGGCGGCAGCCTCTGACATTCTGATTCATGGGACCCGTTGATGACAAACAAACTCTGCTTGGGGATAAGAAGACACTTATCCTGGCAACTCTGGTGGGGAAAACACGGGAAATTTGCCTAAATGACCCTGTTAAAGACAAAGAGAATTTCATCATACTAACTCTGTGGGGAATACCGCCGAAACTGACATTATCATTGAATATCTCCTGCCGAGATCTTGACTGTTTGGTAATTTATTTGAGCAAGAGCTCTCTCCACCTGAACTGCTGGAGTACGGAAACTGCTTCAGCAAAATAAATGCTGGAGGGATAATGCCGACTCCGCCGGGGATAGCCAGATGCTACAGAATTGTTCCAGCAAAATAAATGCTGGAAGGGTGAAGTCATCCCCTGCTGGGAAATTGGGAACTCACCAAACACCTTGTTGAAGTAACCCCCTGCTGGGGAATATAACTCTGCTGGGGAATAGCAGATGCATGATATGATCAGACTTTCTGCTGGAACGCAAACTGATATTACACAGTATCTCTGACAAAATAAATGACAGGAACCGCCATCAACTCTGCTTGGGAGAGTCATAATCTTCGAATTCCACTGGAAGGAATGAAAACACTTGCAAAGAGAATTCCTCTGGGGATGGCTGGATTCTCTTGGGGAAAATTAACTGACCCTGCTGGGGGAGAGTGCCTGACCCTGCGGGGAACGATGAACCTGTCTGAATACAGCCTCACGATCTTGGAATCGCCTAACTCTGCTGAGGACGAAGAACTTTTCTGAAGCACGTTCTTTGGATAAGCTACGGCTAGCTGGGAAATTCTATCCTTCTTCAGGAAGAACATGCATAACCTGCGCGGGGACTGAGTCTTTCGTCATCGCAATCTTTTGATCATCTCCCTCGTACGGTTATGAAACCTGCAACAACACAAACAAGACAAGACAAGCCTATGCAATCAAATCAATTCAGGTTAGTGACGTTACACTCAGTTAATTCAAAGCTTTAATGATTGTTGGCGAGGGCCAGTGATGTTATACTCATGCTAGCTTCAATAAACTCAGGCGTTTTATCATGCACAAAACAGTAAAGAACAGGCATCAAGTACTGAATAACACATTTTCATTGATTGGGCCCCTGAATGGGCGGAGTTTTTGTACACGGGATGTAACTCCTGAAAAGAGGAAGCTACGCAAAGCAAATATACAAGTATGCAAGTATGCACAAGAAGCATAAATATCTTGACAAATTAAATTTGGTACACATGTCGGCAACTGGATGCAGATGAACACCACGAACTGATCCTCCCATGACTCGTCCAACTCTAACGCTTTCCCGGTATCCCCACTTCTGAAGAGGTTGTATCCGATAACTGATTCCTCAAATATATTCTCCCGCATTGATGCTCATTGCAATATCAAATTCGGACCGCAGTCATTTGCTTTTCACATCCCTAACTTTTGCGTGAACCGCCCTTTACGGGTTTTCAGTTCACCGGGATACCCTTTCTTGCCGAAGCCGCCCAGTGTAGGTTTTCAACTTCGCGGGTGTACATTTTTTTCAATTTTGTCCCTAATTTTTGCCCGAACCTTTTATTCTGTTTTTGGTTCGCCAGGATGCCCCATTTTTGCCTGGACTCTCTTTTTTTTTTGTCCAGCGGGTCTATTTTAAGCAAAGTATTTTTTAACTGCGTCCGAATTCACAGGTGACGCAAAGTCTTCTCCGTCCATGGTGGACAACAACAACGCTCCTCCTGAAAAGACCTTACTGACAACGTATGGCCCTTCGTAGTTGGGGGTCCACTTGCCCCTGTGATCTGCTTGCGGCGGGAGAATCCTTTTCAGCACAAGGTCGCCCGTCTGAAAGCTTCGCGGAAGTATCTTCTTGTCGTACGCTTTCTTCATTCGTCTTTGGTACAAACGACCGTATGCCAGAGAAGCTAGCCTCTTCTCATCCATCAAACTCAGTTGGTTCAATCTATTCGTTACCCATTCTGCCTCGTCCAGCTGAACGTCTCGCAATACCCTCAGAGAAGGGATCTCAACTTCCAATGGTAGTACCGCTTCCATTCCGTATACTAACGAGAACGGAGTTGCCCCGGTTGATGTGCGTACCGTCGTACGATAACCGTGCAGAGCGAAAGGTAGCATTTCATGCCAATCTTTATAAGTCACCACCATTTTCTGGACAATTTTCTTGATATTCTTATTGGCCGCTTCGACAGCGCCATTCATCTTGGGTCGGTAAGGGGAGGAGTTGTGATGTTCGATCTTGAAATTCTGACAGAGCTCCTTCATCATTTTGTTGTTCAGATTTGAACCATTATCCGTGATTATCCGCTCGGGAATCCCATATCGGCAAATGATATCTCTCTTGATGAATCTAGCCACCACTTGCTTCGTTACATTTGCGTAAGACGCCGCTTCCACCCACTTGGTGAAATAATCGATTGCTACTAGGATGAACCGATGCCCATTAGAAGCCGTCGGCTCGATCTTTCCAATCATATCGATTCCCCACATCGAGAATGGCCATGGAGATGACATCACATTCAGAGGACTCGGAGGCACATGTATCTTGTCAGCATATATTTGGCACTTGTGGCACTTCCTTGCGAACTTGAAACAATCAGTTTCCATCGTCAGCCAAAAATAACCTGCCCTCAGCAGCTTTCTCGTCATAGCATGCCCGCCAGCATGCGTGCCAAAGGCACCTTCGTGAATTTCCTCCATGAGAAGCTTTGCCTCTTTTTCGTCTACACAACGCAACAACACCAAATCGTGGTTCCTTCTGTATAAGACGCCATCCGGGTTCAAATAGAAATTGCCCGCTAATCTCCTGAGAGTCTTCTGATCTTGACTGGATGCCCCAGCCGGATACTCTTTGTTCTTCAGGAAATTAAGGATATCAAAATACCACGGTTTGTCATCGGATGCTTCATCAATAGCAAATACATAAGCTGGCCTGTCCAACCGAGAGATAGTGATTTGGGGAGCTTCGTTCCAGAAATTGACCTTGTACATGGAAGACAAAGTGGCGAGGGCGTCAGCCATTTGATTTTCTGCCCGCGGCACATGATGCAATTCAACTTTGTCGAAGAAAGGCAACAATCTCCTTGCATAATTCATATAATGTATCAAATTAGGCTGGCGTGTCTCCCATTCCCCTTTGATCTGATTCACCACCAGAGCTGAGTCTCCGTATACGTCTAGATGTTTGATTCGCAAATCAATGGCTTCTTCAAGCCCCATTATACAAGCTTCGTATTCGGCCTCATTGTTGGTAACGGCAAAGGTCAATCGGGCAGTAAACGGGATGTGCGACCCGTGCGGCGTGGTGATAATTGCCCCTATTCCGCTACCGTAAGCATTCACGGCTCCGTCAAATATCATCTTCCATTGGGACCCCGGCTCTGGTCCTTCGTCTGGTAACGGCTCTTCACAATCCTTCATCTTGAGATACATGATATCCTCGTCAGGAAAATCAAATCTCATTGATTGGTACTCTTCAATAGGCTGCTCCGCCAGATACTCAGACAGCACACTCCCCTTTATAGCCTTTTGCGAGACGTATTGAATGTCATATTCAGTCAAGACCATCTGCCAACGGGCAATTCTACCTGACAACGCCTGCTTTTCGAATATATATTTGATTGGATCCATCTTCGAGATGAGCATGGTTGTATGATTCAGCATGTACTGCCTCAAACGCTTGGCGGCCCAGGCTAGCGCGCAACAAGTTTTCTCCAGCATTGAGTATCGAGATTCACAGTCTGTAAATTTCTTACTCAGATAATAGATCGCATGCTCTTTTCTCCCCGTCTCGTCGTGTTGACCGAGAACGCAACCCATGCTTCCCTCAAGAACCGTCAGATACATTATCAAGGGTCTCCCTGCCACTGGGGGTATCAAAATAGGAGGCTCCTGCAGATACTTCTTTATTTTATCGAACGCCTTTTGACAATTTTCGTTCCACGTTACAGCTTGATCTTTCTTTAGCAACTTGAATAATGGTTCACACGTGGCAGTTAGGTGAGATATGAACCGGGCAATGTAGTTCAATCTCCCTAAAAACCCGCGCACCTCTTTCTCTGTTTTAGGCGTCGGCATTTCTTGAATCGCTTTTATTTTAGCAGGATCGACCTCTATTCCTCTTTCGCTTACTATGAACCCCAGGAGCTTACCCGATCTCACCCCGAAGGTGCACTTATTAGGGTTCAGCCTCAGCCTGAACTTCCTAAGTCTTTTAAACAACTTCAACAGATTCACCAGATGCTCTTCCTCCGTCTGGGATTTAGCAATCATATCGTCAACATAAACTTCGATCTCTTTATGCATCATGTCATGAAAAAGAGTCGTCATCGCACGCTGATATGTTGCCCCAGCATTTTTCAAACCAAAGGGCATCACTTTGTAGCAAAATGTTCCCCACGGCGTTATGAAAGTAGTCTTCTCCATATCCTCTGGCGCCATTTTAATTTGATTATAGCCTGAAAAGCCATCCATGAAGGAGAATACAGAGTATTGAGCAGTATTATCAACTAACACGTCAATATGAGGAAGTGGAAAATCGTCTTTTGGGCTTGCTTTATTCAAATCTCTGTAATCCACGCACATTCGAACCTTGCCATCTTTCTTTGGCACTGGTACGATGTTAGCAACCCATGAGGGATACTTCGTCACAGCCAGGAAACCAGCGTCCCACTGTTTCTGAACCTCGTCTTTGATCTTCATTGCCATATCTGGGCGAGTTTTGCGAAGCTTTTGTTTGACAGGCGGGCAGTCTTCTTTCAGTGGCAGGCGATGCACAACCATATCAGTATCGAGCCCTGGCATATCTTGATACGACCAAGCGAATACATCATTATACTCTCGGAGCATTTCAACCAGTTTTCGCTTGATATCACTCTGCAGTGCGGCTCCAATACGAATATTCTTCTCAACCCCTTCCGACCCCAAATTGATAATTTCGATGACCTCGTCGTGAGGCAGAATGGCTCTTTCCTCTTGCTTCACCAACCAAGACAGTTCTTCAGGAACGTCGCTATCTTCGACAACCTCTTCTTCGGTCTGGAATACCGGGTGCTCGAAGTCGGGACGAGTCATAGGTGGCTCAAGGATGTCATCTGAAAATGTTATCCTGCAAAAGGAAGGGTTAAGTGCTTCAAAATGCGTATAAGGCGGATAACCACATTGCCATTTTATTGAAAAATACAAAACAAGAAAGACAGGGATTACAGTATTTGCACATGAAAAAACGCCATTTATTTAATGATTAACGCGCAATGTTTATAACAACACAGCCCTAAGCAAATCCTGATGCCCCGGGCAAGACATCAGATTATTCAACAATTAATAAAGCAAAGCATTACTGTTTAAAAGTCACAGGAACAAGCTCCTGAATAGACCAGTTGCACAGTCCTTGTCCTGGCGTGCTTGGCTGAATCCAGGCATCCATATCACAGTCGCTGTCTCCTTCATCAGACTCTGAGGCAGCATTGACAGCTTCATGACATACTCCACTGGCAGAGATGGTGATTGACTTTCTGAAATGAGGGGCCCCCACAGAAGGAGTTGATGACGACGGTCGGTACCCCAGTCCGAACCGGTCCATTTTCACCGGAATGTCCAACACTTTTCCCCAGCCTTTGGCTTCTCCCGCTTCCACCAGCGCTTGAGCTTCCTTGTACGAAGAGACGGCTACCTCTGGCACTTTGCTTGGCCCGGGACTCTTGTCCTTTATGCGCAACCCTTCGAATGCCTGGCATGGTGTCTCGTGGATCTCCCCATCGACTTCCACATATTTAAACGAAGATAAATGGCTGACCAGGATGTCTTCCTCTCCGCACACGGTGACTACACTGTCTCCGACCATATACTTTAACTTCTGATGCAGGGTAGACGTGACTGCCCCTGCCCCATGAATCCAGGGTCTTCCCAGCAAGCAGCTGTACGCAGGCTGTATATCCATGATATAAAACTCAGTTGCAAACACTTCCGGCCCCACTTGCAGAGGCAAAGTAATCGATCCGAAGACTGTTCTCCGTGTGCCGTCAAACGCTCTGACTACCAAATCACTTGGTGTGCACAAAATTCCTCGAACATCCAGCTTCATCATCGCCTTCTTAGGTAGCACATTCAAAGATGATCCGGTGTCAACCAATACATGCGACATTGTCGATCCCCTACACTCCACAGACACGTGTAATGCCATATTATGATCCCTCCCTTTCGGAGTCAAGTCAAAATCAGTAAAGCCCAGACTGTGGCCTGCATTCACGTGTGCCAATACTCCTTCTAGCTGGTTCACGGAGACATCCTGGGGCACAAAAGAAGTGTCCAGGACTTTCAGCAAAGCGTTCCTGTGAGCTTCCGAACACAGCAGCAGTGACAAGATAGATATTTTGGATGGCGTTTGCTGTAGATGCTCCACAATCTTATAATCACTTTTCCGAATTAAGCGCATGAATTCTTCTACATCTTTAGATGCTGCTTCTTTTTCATTTGCTTGTACCGGAACATTCTCAACCGCTTTCCCTTTTCCTTTCGCTAGCCTTTCAGCCTCCACTTCAGGAGATATAAAGATCCTGCCGCTCCTCGTCATGCCTCCTGAACCAACAACATTATCCACAATCTCCACTGGCTGCTTGTTAACATCAATTTTAATCCCATCACAATACACCTCCAGCCCATATGACCATGGGACTGCTTTCGTGTTCTCATACGGGATTGGCCCGGCTTTAGTTATGGTAATCGGTGGTCGCTGAGCTGGTGCTGCAATAGTGATCGTCTTCCGAGGAATCGTCACTGTGGCCACATCACTCCGACTATCCACCACTGCCCTTGCAGGCTCATCAGTTGCCGTTCTGTCAAACTGTAATACACCTTCATCAATTAAGGCCTGAATGCCTTTCTTCAAATCCTCACACCCCCCAGATAGGGTCCAACAATCTAAACAATACTCATTACATCCGGGGAAAACACCTCCTTGCAACAGTCGGCTTTTTATCTCGCTCAGCGGCGTCTTTAAATCTTCAACATTCATAATCAGATTCAGACCTTCCTCAGTCAGCACGGCATTCGCCCCATGATTAGGCATGGGTTTCTGGACTATATTCGGGACTGCCGTTCCGAAGTTGATAGACTTGTTGTCCAAGAGATCCTGCACAACGTGCTTAAAAGCATGACAACCTTCGATATCATGGCCCGGGGCTCCAGAATGAAACTCACAGTGCCTATTTGCATCATAGCCGAACGGGGGAGTTCCCGTTATCGGCGCCAAAGTTCTTTTCTCTACCAGATTCAATCCCAACAATGTCTGCAATAAATCAGCATAGTTAGAGGGCGGTTTCTCAAACACCCTTCTCGGCTTATTACCCTGGAATCTTCGCTGAGCTTGCTGTGCCCCCTGCTGAGGCTGCTGCTGCTGTGGCATTGGTTGCTGCTGAACCGATTGTTGTTGCTGGATTGGTTGTGATTGATATGGGATAGTAACACTCGACACTTGCTGCGGCTGACGATATTGATTTCTTCCCCTGCCTCGGCCTCGGCCTCGGCCTCCAAATACCGCGCTTGCCTCGCCCTGACGGCGCCCACCATAAGCTTTCCTATTACTGCCAGATGCAGTTGATTCCTCGACTTGGAACTTTCCTTGCTTAATATTACGCTCAATCTTTTCCCCCATCAGAATCAGGTCTGAAAAACTGGCCAGAGACGTATGAAACAGCATATCATGAAACAGCCCGGTGAATGTGCCGACAAACATATCATTCATTTCTTTGTCTTCCACAGGAGGACGGACCCTGGTGTCGCTACTGCGAAAATCGGCGCCGGCTGACAGAAGAGTCGCCACCGTGCGTTATTTATCCCTCAGAGCGGGAAAGGAAACGCTCGAAGTAAACCTCGCAAAAAACGGGGAAAAGGTATGGTCATCGCAACCATAGCCTGGGTTCGGGAGTCGGTTACGCAAGGGGAAGGTATTAGCACCCCTCACGTCCGTCGTACTCGACGGGATCCACGCTTGCTTGGGTTGTCTACTGGATGCAAAACAATCTATCTACGGCTGCTAAATCTAAACGGAAGGGAACTGACTCGATAGAGCGTCGCACTCTATGCCTACGTATTCTCAAGAGAGAAAGTCAGAGTCAACGTAGTTCGGGACTACAGGGAGAATTGGCTCGCCAAGACCTCGCATCTTGTGCCTACGTACTTCCACTGCATGGAAGATCAGAGCTTTACGTAGTTCAGACTAACTATGGCTAAACAAAACATTCTCACACAGCAGTGAGAAAAACAACTGGTTTCACAGGGTCGGGAACCTATGGTCAAAACTATGGCTGAGTCTCAAATGCACTTGGGCAAGAGAGAAAAAGGGTACTCAATTAATCGTCAGCGGGAAAGTCTCGATCGCACAGCCGCGAGAGAACAAAAGTTAGTCGTTAGTGTGCTCGCTAGGACATCGCATCCTATGCCTACATATCTTCGTCTGGAACGAAGAATCAGAGCAGCTGTAGTTCGGCTACTATCGGACCACAGCTCAAATCTCGTTTTATTCATCTCTGAAAAATGATTACAATGAGTCGAATACTGAAATAAATCTCCTAGGAAACGCTATCCTATTCTATCTTGAAAAGTCGAACGAAAATGGCCCCCTAACAAATGGGCCTCTAATTCTATCCTAAAAGTCGAGAAATAAAATCTATGAAAGTATCCTAAAAGAAATGCTTAAAAAATATTAAATCGAGACTTTAATATTTTTTTCTTTTTTTCTCCTTTTCTTTTCTCCTATTTTTCTTTCCTTTTTTTCAAATATTTTCTTTTATTTTTCACCATATTTTTCACAATATTTTCTTCACATTTTTTTTCAATATTTTTCTTCTTTCAATATTTTCTCTTTATTTTCTTATTTCTCTTTTTTCTTATTTCTCTTTATTTTCTTTTATTATTTTTTCTATTTCTTTTTCTTCTTTTCTTTTTCAAATATATTTTTTTTCAAATCTTTAAAAAAAAAAAGAATAAAAATAAAAAAACAAGCAAATTGGGCTGGGGGTGTACACTGTTTACAGGGGGGAGTTTAACAAGAAAATAATAATAAAACTGAATTTGAAATGGGCCCAGCCCAACCCTCTTCACAAACAAAACGCAGGGGGGTGCAGAAGCAATCTGGGGCGCTGCTGGCAAGAGAAAATTGGGCTCAGGCCCAGGACTGCCAAAAAACGGAGGGTGAGGTGTCACAAAAATTGGTTGGGCCTGAAGCCCAACGAACCAGCCTTCTCCTTCCTCTCCCTTCCAAGTTCAGAAAAAAAACCCTAGATGCTTCTCCTTTCTCTCCGCCGCCGCTACAGCCTCCGTCTCTCTCGTTCTCCACCGTTCATTCCTTTCTCCTTCACGAATCCCTCCACACGTCGTTATTGAACCAACAGCAAATGAATCATGTCACCTCTCTGCACAACCAACCTCAAACTCTGGGACGCTGATTCTGGATACATTCGTGGCGGAAGAATCTCAACGAAGACGAAGAAACGAAAACTTGAAGGTTTGCGAACGCGTGTTCTTGAAATGTCTGGAAAGCTCTTGATGAAGATCTTGGAACTTCACGAAATTTTCTTCGTTCTACTCGCTGATGAACTCATGGCTTGCTCCGGTGAGGAGATTCTGGAAAGATAGTGTAAGTTCTTCTGGAAAACGGATACGAAGATGATGAAGTTTCTGGAATCTTGTTCTTGGTGGAGAATTCGCACGGATCTGAGAAAAACATATATGGAAAACTTGATGATTGTTGATGGCTTCTGGAAATTTGTTGAAGTTCTTCGTTCTGATGAGTTTTTGGGAGAGATTGATGCAGATCTGGCGTTTTTCTGGATTTCTGGTGTTTGATTGATGTGTGCAGACGATGATGATGGTGATTTTCTGGGAACGATTAGAGATGAAGCTTCGGTTGAGATCAATGTTTGTTGGATGATGATTCTGGTAGGATTAATGGTGGTTTCTGGAGTTTGGAGGTTGTTTCTGGAGGTTGAGATGGAGGAAGATGAACGGAATCTGGGCGTGTTGGTCGCCGGCGACGGTTGGTGCTGGCCGGAATACATGCACGGCAGCCGGAGCTCTCTTCCGGTGAGGCGTGGGAGAGGGACACGTGGGTGGACGGTGGCGTTTGAGTGCTGCATGCAGCCCACGTGGGAGCATGCGTGGCTGAGCGAGAGGAATGCTGAGGATACGTGGCGCGCAGTGAACGCGAAAAGTGGGTCCTCCCCCCCTGAACACGTGTCACGCTGAGTATTTAAAGCTGAAATGATCTGGATGGTTCTGGACACTTCCAGAACACGCTGGAGAATTCTGGCATATTTTGGACAATTGCTGACTCTTTTTTTGGATATTTGCTGAACTCAATTCATGGACAAAAATGCCAATGGGCCTGCACTGAACTGGGCTTGCGAAAAATGAAAGAAAAACTGCAAAAAACTGAAAAACAATATTAAAAAGCCCAATTATCATCTAATCCTATTAACTAAACTACTAATTCAATTAAACTAATTAATTCCTAATTAATAAACTCTAATAAACCTACTAAGAAAAATCTAATAAATTTCTATAATATCTAAAATCAAACATTTAATTCCTATTTATTTAATAAGAAAAATTCTATATTGAAAAAGATTAAAATCTATTTAGACTATTAAAAAACCTATTAATGTTCTAAAAAAAAATCTATATTATCTAAAAATATTAAAATCTATATTATCTTAAAAAGATAAAATCTATTAGAATCCTATTAAATCCTAAAAAATCCAGAAAAATCCCGATAATTCCCAGAGGGACAAAATGAACACCGAACGACACAAAAATAATCGGTAAAAATAAACGGGCACCGAAAAATCCCAAAAATCGATTCTACTGATTAAAACTGATAAAAAACACCTGAAACACGAGAGGGGAGCTGTGATCCCTGATAAAATCAAAACAAATGAACAATGCAATGTATGCGATATGCAGATGCGAATGCGGTTGTGCGTCGAAACATCGAGCCAAATGCGAGACCCGGTTGGTCAAATTTTGGGGTGCAACAGCTGCCCCTATTCAAGCGACTTCGACCTGAATGGGTGAAGAGCGCTCAGCCTTCAAACATTCAAGGTAGATGACGGTTGAATACAAATGGAACCCTGAAATTTGCCAACCGCAAGAATATACTGCAAAACTGCTTGAGGAATAGCTTCCAATACACTGAAGTTTGGTTATCACGGCAACATCTGGTCAATTTTCTGATAAAATTTTCTTCTCCAAAACCTGTGTGACGCCACAAGTATTGAAATAATGCTTCATAAAGCACACCTTGATTCCCATCTCTCTCGTGGGATCAAATCTGGTCGACTCACAGTTCATTGCGAACTTGAGGACAATTCTCCTGGGGAATTCTGAATGGAACTGCCTTGCACCTGTTTTGACAAAGGGGGCAGCTTCAGAAGTCTGATATATGTCAATCTTTGTTGTTGTTGTTGTTGTTGTTTTTTTTTCCGATGCTGACGTAACACCCAAATATGAAGAATCACTCCGCTGGGGAAGACGAGAAGCTGAACCACACAACTCTGCAAGTGAACAAATTCGAAATCCAATAGGTAACCATCTTGGTCTATGTTTCGACATGCGTATGCTTGAAATGATGCAATGTCCTATATGATATGTAAATGCTGTGCGTTTTGCTTGAAAATGCGAGGCCTAGACGGCATGGATATGCTATATGCTTGTTATATACAATGACTATATATGCTAATGCTAATGCAGGTTCGAGCTGCCAGAGAACACCAGGTCTGAAAACCATTTGGCAAAATAAATGCCGAAGATAACGTCAACTCTACTGGGGATGACCTGAAGTCACAGAACCCTCTCAGCAAAATAAATGCTGGAAACGAGAAATCAAATCCGCTGAGGATAACTGCCCTGCTGGAGAAATGAAAAGGCAACCCTGCTTGACGACTTCACTGGGGAAAGAAAGACAGCTCTGCTCGGGGATGCTTTCTTCAAACAATTGGCAACTGATTGCGCTCTGCGGGGATTGGCCCAAACTGAGGTTGATTACGCGCAGCACACTGCTGAAGACACTCCTGATCCTACTCTGATACAGGGTAAAAGACAATCTCGACTCTTCCGGGGATAATAAGCAACTTTCATCTGCTGAAGAGTGGCAATTCTGATTTAACAACATCTGCGAGGAATTCACACATTACTCGGAACACTGGCATCCGTCGAGCTTCGTATCGGGAAACATGGCAACATGCGGGTCATTGGGAAATATTGTGTCAGATCTCCTTAGATTTTTTGTTTTTTGGGTTTAGAATAATCATGGACTATGTACACAGTGGAAGATATGAGAAATACTAGACGAGAACTAGCATTCAAAGGTAGACTATCAGGCGAGAACTGATAGGAAAATAGGTTAGGAAAATTGAACAATCATTGATTTTTGTGTTTTTTGAACATCAGACGAGGCTGACTGGATAACAGACTGAGAAAAAGACAACCAGGCGAGAACTGGCTGAAAGCTAACGTACACCAGGCGAGAACTGGCATACCACATAGGTTAAAACACATGAGAACTGATTATGCGACGACATGTACCAGGCGAGAACTGATACAACACTTGAAGAAACGGTGACCAAACGAGAATTGGTTACCAATAAACTGCACCAGGACGGGAACTGCTGCTTACAATAAACTGCACCAGGACGGGAACTGATGCTTACAGAAGGTGGGCCAGACGAGAACTGGTTACCGATTTGCCAGGCGAGAACTGGACTTTGGAAACGACTGGTTACTGACACGCAATAAGTTTAAACTGCAGGATAATGATCCAACGACAACAAGATCTTCTTATTTGAAAGATTCTCGATAAGGGTATTGACATGATTCCCCGATACTCAACTCTGGCTGGGGATAAACAAGCGGGTTTGAATGACTTGCCCCTGGCGCACTCAGCTGGGGGATAAAAGACTGGCTTGCACAACTTGCCCTAGTACAATTCACTTGCCCCAATCTAACTCTTGGGAGTACTTGCTCTGAACAGCTTGCTACGAGAATACTTCGAGAATATTTGCCCCAGTATCTGCACGACAACAGAATTCAATCTCCAATTAAACACCTAACAACCCAGTTGATTTCAACATTCTCTGCAATGACTTGCCCCTGAATGAGCGTTCTAGCGACTTAACCCGCTCTGATTATCCATTGGAAGCATCTACTTTCAAATCTCAGCGCTATGCATAATTGCCCCTGATTGGGTCTTGAGAAGACTCCTCCTGATCAACTGTTTCTCAAACAAACTGCCCCTGCTCAACTGAAGCTTCGGGACTTGCCCTCAGACTGACTGATACTGAACTTACTGGAAGATAATGCCCCTGATTCACAAGGCTTCACAACATACACCATTCTGGTTCAGACTGCTTGATTACTCAGTCCTATTTGATTACTCCCTGATGGAATTTCTTTCATGCCAACTACTAACCTGCAACTGGAATTGCTTGTCTACGAATGGTAATCTTAACGCAATGGTTATGCAGATTTTGAAAAAATTTTGATCTGTCACTCATTTACATGCATATGATTGAAAGTGACGAATGAATCAAAGTTCAAACGCCGTGCTTACGTGGTCAGTGAAAATACAACAAGATATGACTAGCAAGTCAAGAAGGAGTCAGGTTACTCGACCTTATCGTAATGCGCTTCAGACTAACCCTACCTCAATTAGGTCTTTTGAGGGTTGTATCGTGGTCGGGTTCACGGTTCGTGAAACAAAGGATATTCGGCTCAAATTTTGATTTGTACCCACCCCGTCTACGTGATGATCTCCGATCCTAAGGTTCAGTTAACCTGGCACAAGCACCCGCCTCTTCGAGAAGTATGTTGAATGGTAAGAACCACAGTTAAGGAATTCACAAGCTTTTCTCCGGAATGATAGTTACTCCTTCTTCGCTTTTGGTGTCTGTGTACACGACTTTGTGATCTGCTGGGGAAAATTTCTTTTTAATCCCTCTTTTTCATTCTTTTAATTCCCTAATTTTTGCCTGGACTGACTCATTTTGAGTTCTTTTCGATTTTTTCGATTTCTTTTGAAGTCCAGCGGGATGCCCTGATTTTTGCCTAAGTATTAGCTTTCCAGCTCTTCTTTCTTTTTACTTAGCGGGCTTTCTTTCTTTCTTTCTTTTGGAACAAAGTCGTGCGACACTGGTTGTCTTGATTGCTCCGAAAGGATTGTAACTGTCTCACTCCTGATTGGTGAGATTTGACCTTTTGAAAGGTGTAAACTGATTGGTCCTTGAAAGACAACACTCCTCTGCAAGACTTGAATGCTCGGTCAAGCTAACTGCCAACTACCCTGCCCCGGGTTAAGATGTGAGGGTTTAAAAGTCCGAAAAAACTTCTACTTCCTGGCTCGAAGTGGTTAACAAGGGACTAACTCCTTATATCTCCAGTGTTTGGGGATTTGAAACAATGCCTTGTACGTCATCGGTACGGTCTTATCTGAAAGCATACAATCATCGGTTATGAGTTTCAGTTTCGTCATCCTCCCTCCTAACTTTGCTAGTCACAGCGAAAAAGTGGAGTGAATAAAATGCAAGTGTCAGTGCAATGCAGTAAATGAGCGACAGCGACATGATTAATTCAGAAAAATGCATAGTCACTTTATTATTATCACCATTCAAAACATACAATGTTAAACGCAGGTAGCAACTAACAGAAAAAGAAACTACAAATGCAAATGATGGTATAAGCTTGAGAACTGCCAATGCTGAGGCGCCTGCCTGTCTGAACCACTGGCTTTTGCTGGGGAACACCTTCTGAATCTACGAGCTTAGACAGCTGAACTGTTGGGATGGACAAACAGAAATCCTTCTCGAAAGGAAATGCGATCCTGATCAATCAACTGCTGTACCTTTGCCTGAAATGCTTTACAATCTTCGGTTGAATGCCCAGGAGAGCCACCATGATAACCACACTGCACGTGGGGATTGTACCCAGGAGGGTAAGGTTCTGGAACTGGCTTAAGAGCTTTAGGCTCCACCAAAGACTTCTGGATCAAAGATGGTAGCAACTGGCTATACGGCATCGGCACTGGGTGAAAAGGAGCTTTCCTTCGTTCCAAGTTGTTGCGAGGTCTGTTCTGATTCTGACGCTGATTCTGATAACCTCGGCCACGAGTTCGCTGATTTGCGATGGAAGCGACATAAGATTCCTGATAGGGTGCCCCAGGCACGGCTGTCTGTTCAGTATAATAAGCCACGGGAGGTACTGATCTCTGATAAGATGATGAACCAACAAAATTCACTGATTCGCTTCGAGGATATTCAATCTTTGGCATGACTGAGTTGATCACCACTTCTTCTTCACTCTGATAGTCACAAGGGTATTCAGTTTCACCAGCTTGATCATACGGAGTAATCTGAATTTTCCCCATTCTTATGGAGTACTCAAGGCGTTCTCCCAATGCTACTACGTCAGAGAAACTTGCCGGAACTCCAAGCAATCTTTTGAAGTACGGATATTGTAGGGAATCCACAAACATACTTGCCAGCTCTTGATCTAACAGCGGTGGACGCACTTTAGCAGCAAATTCTCTCCATCTCTGAGCATACCTCCTGATAGGTTCATTGATCTCTTGAGACAACTCTTGCAAATGCATGCGATAAGGAGCAATGTCTAGGTTGTAATCGTACTGCTTCAGAAAGGCTCTGGCTAAATCTATCCATGACTGAATCTGATTCCTCTCCAACTGCATATACCACCTCAAAGATGCCCCAGTCAGACTATCTTGAAAGCAATGGATCATCAACTTGTCATTTCGTGCAAACGCAGTCATTCTTCGACAGAACATCATCAAATGCAGCTTTGGACAGCTATCTCCCGTGTACTTCTCAAATTTCGGCACTTTGAACTTGTAAGGCAACACCAGGTCAGGAACCAAACACATGCCTACAGCATCCAGGTTGACAGCATCTTTGGCTTTCAAAGCTTTCATTTGCTCTTCCAACACTCGGACTCTTCTACCTTCGTCAAGGGCTCTTGGATCTACCATACCAGCTGCTGGAATATCTCTTCGGTAATTCATCACAGGGAAAGCAACACCTTGATTGTTGACAGGAGGAGGACGCTCATTCTGGGCAACAAACTGCTCATGTCGATCTCGGTTCTCAACAGAAGGCTGTACAACTTGGTCTGCAGCATCGTTGTTTACTTGCGGGAAGTCTTCCATGGAATCATACAGAGGGTTGGACGCCATAGTGAACCCTGTCAAGGTGTTAGGAGACTGGAAATTGCCTTCAGACATGGCTACCAATAATCTTCAGCTGACTTCGACACTTGATTCTGCTCAAATCTACTCAACCCCTATGTAGGTCTTCTGACAATCAACAGCTGCTCAATCCAAACTCCGGGTAATCACCTTCAGGAAACAAAGGCTGGATCAGAACTCTGGCTAGCTGGAGAATGATATGCAATGCAACACTGATATGCATATGATATGCAAAATGCAGCAAACAATGGGACCACAGCCCCCACACAAAATCTGAATACTGCTGCGCTGCTGACGGAGACGCTCTCTGAAGAGAAGACCAGAATAACGGGTAGGTTGGAAGTCAAGTTTCCTGCACAAAAAAAAAAAAAAAAAACCCCCCACTCACAGGTATGGACCTATATCTGACAAGGTACGGCATCCTATGCGGTTGTCAGCGTCACAGACTTTCATGAGGAATGATACGATTCCCAGAAGGAGTGGCATCGTCATCTCATGAAGAGGCCTCACTTAGCTAACTTCCAATTGATCGGTTCCCAGAGTCGACAATCCTCACGTCTGGACTCCCCTCAGATCCTCAGGACCGGAAAGGAGCACCTCTGCGAGAACCTCGTCCGAGTGCGAATTTTCGTAGGGAACTGCGCCTGCTCAGCAGACAGGTTCGTCTACTACTTCTCCGCAACTATATCTAGGTGTATACTCATACTCGAGCCCAGGTCCGGCTTATCTCAATCATAGAACACCCGTAACAGCCCAACAGCAATAGATAATATCGATAAATAAACACCTAATAGACAAGCAAACAAGCGCTAGGATTGACTCTCTCGAGGGACGTTGGATCCCACATGCATGGGGAACTATCGCAGTCCCCAGCAGAGTCGCCAGCTGTCGCTACTGCGAAAATCGGCGCCGGCTGACAGAAGAGTCGCCACCGTGCGTTATTTATCCCTCAGAGCGGGAAAGGAAACGCTCGAAGTAAACCTCGCAAAAAACGGGGAAAAGGTATGGTCATCGCAACCATAGCCTGGGTTCGGGAGTCGGTTACGCAAGGGGAAGGTATTAGCACCCCTCACGTCCGTCGTACTCGACGGGATCCACGCTTGCTTGGGTTGTCTACTGGATGCAAAACAATCTATCTACGGCTGCTAAATCTAAACGGAAGGGAACTGACTCGATAGAGCGTCGCACTCTATGCCTACGTATTCTCAAGAGAGAAAGTCAGAGTCAACGTAGTTCGGGACTACAGGGAGAATTGGCTCGCCAAGACCTCGCATCTTGTGCCTACGTACTTCCACTGCATGGAAGATCAGAGCTTTACGTAGTTCAGACTAACTATGGCTAAACAAAACATTCTCACACAGCAGTGAGAAAAACAACTGGTTTCACAGGGTCGGGAACCTATGGTCAAAACTATGGCTGAGTCTCAAATGCACTTGGGCAAGAGAGAAAAAGGGTACTCAATTAATCGTCAGCGGGAAAGTCTCGATCGCACAGCCGCGAGAGAACAAAAGTTAGTCGTTAGTGTGCTCGCTAGGACATCGCATCCTATGCCTACATATCTTCGTCTGGAACGAAGAATCAGAGCAGCTGTAGTTCGGCTACTATCGGACCACAGCTCAAATCTCGTTTTATTCATCTCTGAAAAATGATTACAATGAGTCGAATACTGAAATAAATCTCCTAGGAAACGCTATCCTATTCTATCTTGAAAAGTCGAACGAAAATGGCCCCCTAACAAATGGGCCTCTAATTCTATCCTAAAAGTCGAGAAATAAAATCTATGAAAGTATCCTAAAAGAAATGCTTAAAAAATATTAAATCGTGACTTTAATATTTTTTTCTTTTTTTCTCCTTTTCTTTTCTCCTATTTTTCTTTCCTTTTTTTCAAATATTTTCTTTTATTTTTCACCATATTTTTCACAATATTTTCTTCACATTTTTTTTCAATATTTTTCTTCTTTCAATATTTTCTCTTTATTTTCTTATTTCTCTTTTTTCTTATTTCTCTTTATTTTCTTTTATTATTTTTTCTATTTCTTTTTCTTCTTTTCTTTTTCAAATATATTTTTTTTCAAATCTTTAAAAAAAAAAAAGAATAAAAATAAAAAAACAAGCAAATTGGGCTGGGGGTGTACACTGTTTACAGGGGGGAGTTTAACAAGAAAATAATAATAAAACTGAATTTGAAATGGGCCCAGCCCAACCCTCTTCACAAACAAAACGCAGGGGGGTGCAGAAGCAATCTGGGGCGCTGCTGGCAAGAGAAAATTGGGCTCAGGCCCAGGACTGCCAAAAAACGGAGGGTGAGGTGTCACAAAAATTGGTTGGGCCTGAAGCCCAACGAACCAGCCTTCTCCTTCCTCTCCCTTCCAAGTTCAGAAAAAAAACCCTAGATGCTTCTCCTTTCTCTCCGCCGCCGCTACAGCCTCCGTCTCTCTCGTTCTCCACCGTTCATTCCTTTCTCCTTCACGAATCCCTCCACACGTCGTTATTGAACCAACAGCAAATGAATCATGTCACCTCTCTGCACAACCAACCTCAAACTCTGGGACGCTGATTCTGGATACATTCGTGGCGGAAGAATCTCAACGAAGACGAAGAAACGAAAACTTGAAGGTTTGCGAACGCGTGTTCTTGAAATGTCTGGAAAGCTCTTGATGAAGATCTTGGAACTTCACGAAATGTTCTTCGTTCTACTCGCTGATGAACTCATGGCTTGCTCCGGTGAGGAGATTCTGGAAAGATAGTGTAAGTTCTTCTGGAAAACGGATACGAAGATGATGAAGTTTCTGGAATCTTGTTCTTGGTGGAGAATTCGCACGGATCTGAGAAAAACATATATGGAAAACTTGATGATTGTTGATGGCTTCTGGAAATTTGTTGAAGTTCTTCGTTCTGATGAGTTTTTGGGAGAGATTGATGCAGATCTGGCGTTTTTCTGGATTTCTGGTGTTTGATTGATGTGTGCAGACGATGATGATGGTGATTTTCTGGGAACGATTAGAGATGAAGCTTCGGTTGAGATCAATGTTTGTTGGATGATGATTCTGGTAGGATTAATGGTGGTTTCTGGAGTTTGGAGGTTGTTTCTGGAGGTTGAGATGGAGGAAGATGAACGGAATCTGGGCGTGTTGGTCGCCGGCGACGGTTGGTGCTGGCCGGAATACATGCACGGCAGCCGGAGCTCTCTTCCGGTGAGGCGTGGGAGAGGGACACGTGGGTGGACGGTGGCGTTTGAGTGCTGCATGCAGCCCACGTGGGAGCATGCGTGGCTGAGCGAGAGGAATGCTGAGGATACGTGGCGCGCAGTGAACGCGAAAAGTGGGTCCTCCCCCCCTGAACACGTGTCACGCTGAGTATTTAAAGCTGAAATGATCTGGATGGTTCTGGACACTTCCAGAACACGCTGGAGAATTCTGGCATATTTTGGACAATTGCTGACTCTTTTTTTGGATATTTGCTGAACTCAATTCATGGACAAAAATGCCAATGGGCCTGCACTGAACTGGGCTTGCGAAAAATGAAAGAAAAACTGCAAAAAACTGAAAAACAATATTAAAAAGCCCAATTATCATCTAATCCTATTAACTAAACTACTAATTCAATTAAACTAATTAATTCCTAATTAATAAACTCTAATAAACCTACTAAGAAAAATCTAATAAATTTCTATAATATCTAAAATCAAACATTTAATTCCTATTTATTTAATAAGAAAAATTCTATATTGAAAAAGATTAAAATCTATTTAGACTATTAAAAAACCTATTAATGTTCTAAAAAAAAATCTATATTATCTAAAAATATTAAAATCTATATTATCTTAAAAAGATAAAATCTATTAGAATCCTATTAAATCCTAAAAAATCCAGAAAAATCCCGATAATTCCCAGAGGGACAAAATGAACACCGAACGACACAAAAATAATCGGTAAAAATAAACGGGCACCGAAAAATCCCAAAAATCGATTCTACTGATTAAAACTGATAAAAAACACCTGAAACACGAGAGGGGAGCTGTGATCCCTGATAAAATCAAAACAAATGAACAATGCAATGTATGCGATATGCAGATGCGAATGCGGTTGTGCGTCGAAACATCGAGCCAAATGCGAGACCCGGTTGGTCAAATTTTGGGGTGCAACACCTGGCAGCCATATCGCGCCACCTTTGCGCGTACTCTTTAAAACTCTCCCCCTTCTTCTGCGAGAGCCCGGCCAACTGGACCCGATTGGGTGCCAGGTCGCTGTTATACTTGTAATGGGCTACGAATGCCTTTGCTAATTGCTTCCATGTCTTGATATCAGTTGGCTCCAACCCCATGTACCACTCTAGGGAAGGACCCGATAGACTATCCTGAAAGAAATGCATTAGCATTCTTTCATCAGTGGAGTATGCAGACATCTTTCTGTAATAAGCTCGTACATGCACTTTCGGACATGTATCTCCTTTGTACTTATCGAACGCAGGCGCTTTGAACTTAATTGGCACCCTCAGACCAGGTACCAAGCCCATAGTTGCCATGTCCAGACCCACAGCACTCTGATTTAGGACTCCCTTCATTTGCTCTTCCAGCATTCTAATCTTTTGAGAATCATCCATCGGCCCTTCAAAACCCCCTCCAGAGAAGGCGTCCTCCTGTTGATCCTCTTGCCACATACCGTTTCCAGCCCCGTATCCATCATACGCATTATTACGTCCGGCTCTGATCTGGTTCATCCCGGGACCTCGGCCTCTGTTGCCGTACCCTTGAACACCTCCAGTAGGACCATAAGCCATAAATCCAGCACCGTTTCCGTTTCCAAAGCCTCCGTAACCCTGATTGACCATACCATAACCATCTTGCCCAAAGCCTTGAGCATTAAAGCCATACTTGCCAGTGTTGTCGAATCCCTGATCGTTGAATCCGAACCCAGTATTGACAAAGCCATTGCCTCCGAGATTATCTCCCACATTGACGTCACCCAGCCCAACGTTATGGACAGCAGTTTCATTTCCAACTCCGACGTTACCATTCACAGCAGCGGTAGCGTTGTTGACGTTAGCAGAAGGTATATTGACCACGGGCGGAGCCACTGGCGTGGGAGTGCCGTCTCCATGAGCAGTATCAACCCGGACAGACTGATGATCGTCATTACCATGACCAGCGTTGCGAGCCAACAGAGGCTGGACCATGGCCTGCAAGTTCTCTTGCCCTTTTGCTATAGCCTCCATGGTCTGCATGAAGAGGGCGAGCTTCTCGCGCACATCCTGCATCTCGTTCTGAATCTGGTCCATGACTTTCCGACAGTTGGAGCGTGTAGAATAGCGGTGCGGATGTTGATCTGGAATCCTGTTAAGTACCTGGTACAGAGCAGAAATAAGACACCATTCAAAGATTACCTGTTATGCAATATGAACATGAATGCAATGCAATGTGTCTGTGCCTTAGGGAGGTTCATTCCCCCAGTTCTAGTGCGAAGGTGCCGGTGCAGTGACAGTGCTGACAATAGGAATATCGGAGTTGAATCATAGAAAGCCTCATATATTGCAGGGAGAATCAATAAGCCGAGAGTACAATATCACTGAGAGTACAAAGAAGGCATGACCTCAACCAACAATCCTGGCGATGGTCAGCACTATGCAAATAAAGCATACAAGGTACTACATGAAATGATCAAATCCTCCCAAAAGTCTGGTACTCCTCTATCAACTTCTTGGTCTCCGGATGGCTTGGTCGGTCAAGCAGCCCTTCAACAAGCTGGTTTCTCCTCTTAAGGACACGGCGTACATCTTCAGCAGTTTCTTCCCACGTTGCTTCTCCGAAGCAATCTTCTAGCTTTCGCTTCTGAGACACTGCTTCATCTCTGGATTTGATTGCCTTGTTCAGTGCATGCTGGACACTATACCGGTTCATCACTTCCTCCTCACACTTCTTGATGCTAGACTTCAACTTCTCCTCGAGGTCGGAAATTTGCTGCTTCAGCTTATCTTCCCTCTTCTTGTTGTTGGTGAGTGTAGCATTCCAAGTCTTATTGCAAGAAGAGATCTCTCGGTGTGCTGCGTCGAGCGCTTTCTTTTTGGCTTCCAACATGTCATGGGAGCTTCTGAACTCTTGCCCCAGACGTTCGCGCTTTTTCTTTTCCTCAGTCAACTCAGCTCCTAACCGGTTTACTAGCTCGATCTGTTGTTGGAAAGCATATACGGCCTTGTTCTTCTCGCTGCGTACTCGGGCTAACTCTTGTTCTAACCCTTCGTTAATCTTCATCAAGGCTTCTTTCTCTCTCACAACTTGTTCATAGGCTTCTCTAGAAACAGTAGTTGGCTCTGCTACCGGAACGGGAACAAGAATTGGTGCATCTGGAAACGGCATCCTCAACTGGCTAGCCCTCTCCTGAATCCAAACTCTATAAGGTGCATAGGCCTGGCAATCGTTCTTACCTAACAACGGCTTCCCTCTGCGGTGAATACGTGTCCAGGCATGTTGCAGCTTGGCTAATAACTCCCCCTTCAAATCACCTGTGAAGTACAGAGATTCCTGTACTTCTTCCTCTTGAGGTGGATTCTTCAGCGCATATCCGAACTGGCGAATGAATAGAGAAGGGTTGTAATTGATACACCCTTTTCTTCCTATCAACGGCACATTAGGGTACCCCGAACAACTGAAGATGAGCTCAGATCCCAACAAATCTCTATCAAACCACTCCATATCTTCCGACGATAGCCTCATCAGACGCTCTGGCCAACCAACTGGAACTGTAGTCTCTGCAGCAGATCCTCTCTTAGGAAGGTGACTCTCAAACCACATACTCAACAAGGGTACACAGAAATGAACATTCTTCCCTCTGCCCTTCTCATTCTTGTAATGCAGTGAGTGGTAGAAATCTCCGAGTAAGGTAGGTACAGGATTACCAGCGGCAAACAAGTAGAAAGCATCAAAGTCCACAAAATCCGGTATATTGGGGAATAAAACTATGCCATAAATGCACAAAGCCAACACAGCATTGAAAGCTACCCAGCACCCGCTCTTGGCGTACTCTTGGGCTTTACCAACTAAGAACTGAAGTGAGAAGCCTGGAACTCCACGGGAAACAGTAGTCACAAGTTCAGAAGCATCAATATGCAAAGCTTTTGCCAAATCCTCCGGCTTGGGCTTGGCGTCATAATGAATGAATGGAACCTGGTTCTGCACGGGCAGCTTGTTGCGGTGGAAATAGGATATCAAACTATTAATTAGTTTGAATCGCAATTCAATTCACAACCGCTCTTTGATTTATCCGAAGGAAAAGGTCAAAAGAGGGAAAACCTATTTTGCATCGTAAACACAATGCGGGGAAAGATCTAGGGTTCGGGGGTTGGTTAAATTTAGGGAAGGTATTAGCATCCTAAACTTCTGTAGTACTCTACAGGAACCTTTTGTTCAAATGTTTACTATTTTGCTTTATTTATTTGCTTAAGGTATATGTACAAAGGATTACAAGTGAGAAAAGAGACCTAAGGGGTTAATTCTAAGTTTACTCGGCAAGACATCGCATCTTGGGCCTACGTATCCTTACGGGAGTGGAATCAGAGTAATCGTAGTTCCCCTCAAAAGGGAGGTTAGAGACTTCTTGACTGTGGTCAAGGTCTCAAGGGGAATAAACGTATCTTAGGGACACGCTTACGCGGAGTGTAGAAACTCCAAATCTCTACGTTGAATTGTTAAGTTGTAATTAGGGTTAAATTAGGTTAGGGATTCCGCGGCGGGAAACCCTAAAATGAGCGCGGCGACTCTTTGACCTAATGCTATGGGTAAAGTTGTAATTTTGCCTGCGGCGAGGCATTTGTGAAAAGTAGGGTTTGTAAGGGTTTGAAGTTGAGGACTATTGACACGGCGGTCAAACGGCTAGACCTAATTCCTTCGGAGGAGTGAAATTAATTATAAAGATGCGATGGAATTAAATATACATACAACGGCAGAAAATAAAGTGCGGAAAGATAAATGCGACAATTGTCTCGCACAATTACATCCCATAAGCAGTTACAATTATAATAGCTAAATATAAAACCGAAAATAAGTTTCAAATTGAACATAATAGCTGGAAGAAACAAAACAGACAAAAATGTCAGTATGTGGAGTTAGACGAAAACGAAATCAAAATTGAACGAGAAACAAACCGTATGAATTTTGGAGGACTTTTATGGTCTTTTTAACCAAGGATTTAAAAGAGAGATTAATTTTAATTAAAAGAGTTTTGAGTTTTAAAAAAAATTTATTAATAAAAAAGTGAAAGTTTGGTTAATTATTCTAAAAAAGGAGTTTTAGTGATAATATTTTGAAAAAAAAGATTTAATCATTAAAAAAAACAATTGGTTTAATTTAAAAAATCTTAATGTTAGTTAAAAAACACGTTTTACTTTAAAGTTATAAAAAAGTTTTATTATTTGAAAAAAAAAACATTTGATTATTTTATTTAAAAAGAGTTTTAATTAATTTGAAAAAGGTTTTTGGTTATAAAAAAGAAAGGGCCTTCTTGATTTTTTTTTAAAAAGATAAACAAAATAAAATAACAAATGGAAAAACAATAAATAATAAAAAAAAAGAGGGTTGGGCCGGTCATCACTCTTCTTCTCTCTGCTCTCTGAGTTTGCGTGTGTTCCTCTCCTTCTTGTTTGCCTCTCACGGATGTTATCTTCTTCTTCTTTTGCATGGCCACCGATTTGTCTTCTTCATCTCTTTTTCCTGAAAAACATGAAAAGCAACACAAAAATTGTAATTATATTTTTTTGATCCTTACGGAATGATGATGGCTGATGATGCTTTGTCCTGAGGCTAGAGGATTTTTGACGGGGTTTGCTTGGATTTTACGAAAAAAGTTTTCCTCTTCTTGTTATGATTTTCGTCCCTTTTATACTTGATTTTTAAATCTTTTTTTTTAATCTCATATTTAATTTGAATATCTCAATCTTTTTCAATCTCTGATTTGATTTGAATGAATTTTTATGATGATTTCAGATTTGATTCAATGATGGTGATGTTGATATTTAGATCTGATTTTCTTATGATGATGATTGATCTGATTGATTTGATTTAACTCTATCTGGAATTCATTAAGATTGGATTAGATTAAAAAAGTGTTGAGATTTAAATTTAAAAAGTTAGCAAAGAAGATTAGAGTTTCAAGTTAAATAAAAATTAGAGTTTTAAAAAAAAATGAGTTAGAATAAAATAAAAAAAAAATATTTGAATGTTGGTTTTAAAAAATGTTAGAATTATTTTAAAAACTGTTAGAATTTAATTTTAAAAGGAATTTAAAATTTAAAAAAAAAGAAAAAGAAAAGGGCGTTAGAATTTAATTTTAAAAAGAATTTAGAATTTTAATTTGAAAAATAAAGGTGTCAAAAAAAGATTTAGATTTAATTTTTTAAAAAAAAAAGGATAGATTTAATTTATAAAAAAAGGTTAGATTTAATTTTTAAAATAGTTAGAAAAAAAAAGATTTAATTTTAAAAAGAAATTAGAGAAAAAAAAGATTTAATTTTATAAAAGTTAGAAAAAAGATTTAATTTTTTTAAAAAAGTTAGAAAAAAAAGATTTAACTTTATAAAAGTTAGAAAAAAGAGATTTAGTTTTAAAAAAAGTTAGAAAAAAATATTTAACTTTAAAAAGTTAGAAAAAAGATTTAATTTTAAAAAGAAGTTAGAAAAAAATATTTAACTTTAAAAAAGTTAGAAAAAAAAGATTTAGCTTTAAAAAAGTTAGAAAAAAAGATTTAGCTTTAAAAGGTTAGAAAAAAGATTTAATTTTAAAAAGTTAGAAAAAAAGATTTAATTTTAAAAAAAAGTATTAGATTTTTATTTAAAAAAAGTATTAGAATTTGATTAAAAAAAAGTGTTAGAAATTAATTTAAAAAAGGTTATAAAAAATTTACTCTTTAAAGAAAAGAAAAAAAAAGTTAAATTTTAATCTAAATCCTAAAAGTTAGTAAGAAGAGCTTAAAATGACTTAAATAAATAAACTAAATAGAAAAAAAAAAGTTAATAAAAAACATTAGTAAAGTTATAAAAAAGGTTAATTAAATTATTATTAGTTAAAAAAACAAGATTAAAAAAAAAGTTAATTTATTAAGTTAATAAGAATTTAAAATAAAAATAAAAAAGAAAGGGTAAAATTTGGGGTATTACAGTTGCCCCTATTTAAATGGCTACACCGGACGATTTGAGTGACATAGACTCGTGGAATCGTGGTGGAGAGATTTAAATATAGATAACCGAAAATTTTGCCCTTATATGCGACGATATGCAGTGCTATGGACAAAACTGGAACGACTTAATGCAGATGATGCCATGACTATGATATGATGCGTATGCTGGAATAATGAATGCGAAAATGCTGACGAAACATGACGACACCGAGACAGACGCCACGAGAAGAAACACACTGGGGAAAATGACGCGCTGAGACACAGTACATCACTGGGGAATTCTAAAAATGATAGTCAACTGGTGCGAATGACCAATTGTCACTTTTAGAAAAGGAACGAGATCCTCGAATGGAGATGGTACCTATGAGACGGCCTCCACTGGGGAATCTAAAAATAAAACTGGATCACGTACGATTGTAAGATCGATTACAGAATGCTGGAGCATTGAGCAAGGAATAACATCCAAGCTTCTGTAAACTACCCCTCGTGACAGGATCAAACGGACTTTTCGGAACTCCGTAGCAAATATACAGGGTAAAGACCGACTGTATGCCAAAATAAATGGACTTTGATGGGAATTGCCCTGATAAGCTTCTCGAGGGAGAACTGTCACTTATCGTTGGAAGGGACTTATGTGCAAAAAATGGATAAACACTCAAATAAAGAGGCTGCTGCTTATCTGATAAATAAATCTTCTCGCATTTAAGGTCGGCGCCTGGAATACGATTCTGATTCTTCTCTTACTGAAGGATAAATAAACTTCTTCATGCTTCAAGATTATGTTCTCCTGAACATGAAAAGGGTAAACTGAACTTCCTCATACTTCAGGATCGTGCTCTCCTGAATATGAAACTGGATGACTGAATATACTCATATTTCAGAATCGTGCTCTCCTGAATATGAAACTGGATGACTGAATTTCTTCATATTTCAGAATCGTGCTCTCCTGAATATGATTTGGTTGTAAATGAATTTTTCCATACTTCAGAATCGTGCTTTCCTGAATATGAAACTGGGTAATCGAACTTCCTCATAACTCAGAATCGTGCTCTCCTGAATATGATTCGGTTCCTGAAATTTCTTCATTCTTCAGAATCGTGCTCTCCTGAAAAACGGCCAACTGAACTTCCTCATAACTCAGAATCGTGCTCTCCTGAATATGATTCCGTTCCTTCTTTTACTAAAGGATAAATGAACTTCTTCATAACTCAGAATCGTGCTCTCCTGAATATGATTTCGCTCAAACCTTCCCGTAACTCAAGATCGTGCTCTCCTGAATACGAATTGGTTCGTACCTCAAGACGACAGATAAATGGAAGCCCAACTGCTCCATGGAGATGGCCATTTGCTGCGAGTCGTAACGAGGATATGATCGACTTCTTAGGTGAGAAATGTCGTATGCTGATGCTGTAAGATGTAAAGTGTAAAGGGTTGTAACATGTAGGATCGTAAAGTGTTGTACTGATATATTTTCCAGGCGCGAACTGGCGTGTATCTGTAAAGGATTGTAGTTGATTTTCTTGAAAGATAGTGCAAAATAAATGCACGTCCGGGTACAGTGATAAACTTCTCAAGCGAGATAGTCGCGTATCTGCCAATGTATGGTGAAAATTTTAGATGGTGCAAAATAAATGCACGTCCGGTTGGGATTGACGACCGACAAGACTGAGATTCAATCTAGGATCGAGCTAGAAAGAAGACTGGAAATCAAAACTCCATCGAGGGAATGATCTCGAAGGGTAAATATCTAATCCTGGCGAGGAAAGATAGCTGAAGTAACCGTCATCCACAAGGATCGAGCTCTGTGGGGAAACTGGAAACAAGTAAGCATTTTATGCTTAGGGCTGACAATCTATTTGGAGAGAATGGACAAACCCCAATTACTCGGTGGTAACGACCAATGATGGAGACACGATGAACCTGTGCATGTTATCGCGTATGTTAATGGATATGTTAATATGAATGTATGTTGATGTCTATGTATGTAACTATGCAAGATGTTATGAAATGAGTATGTAATGAGTATGTAATGAATATGAAATGAAATAGGCATGTGATGCTTATGCCCTTGCGTATACTGACGAAACAGACTAGAGACAGGACGAGAGATGAAATAAACATCTCGACGGAAATACCCTGCGTTCTCTGCAACCAATACGTCAATCATGGGTAAGAAAGATCAATGGTAGAACCAAGTCTGGTTTTAAAGTTTGGAATTCTCTGGGGAGAAGGTAATCTGCTTGTGGTGTACAGTATCACGTCTTCACATGGGGAGAAGAAAACCTGAGGGACACTTTTGAGTTACCCAAGAAAAGGTTGTCAGCTTATAGTCTCTCTGGGGACTATCACTGGGCAATGGTTTGAAAGTGTTTCTGCAATAATGATATTTCCGGGGAATGAAGAGATCCTGTCGGAATTTCCACTAGTCAAAGTAATTTATTACATTTCAAATTTGTTTGTTTTTTGAAAAACAGTTTTGAAAAATCTACAATGCACCTTTCATTTTCAAATTTTAAGAATAAACGCATTTTGCATAACAATAGAAAATAAAGAGCAATGCACCAAGGAATGTAAGTAACGAGATGGTATCTTTTATTAAAGGGTGGCTGCTTGCTGAAGGCATAGCTCCACAGATGATTACATTTTGAAATTGGCAACATGGGAAAAAGGTTACATTGAATCCAATGACATCTACTGACACTAATAACTAAGACTAATCCAGAATCTTGCTTTGGGCAAGGATGAAAGAACTGAAACATGGCTCTCATGCGGAAAGTGTGTTCGAGATAATCAGTGTCTTCTGATGCAATGAAATGCCTTTGTCCCTAACTTTTGCCTGGACCGCCCTTTCGGGTTTTCAATCCACCGGGACGCTCTTTTTTGCCTAAGCCGCCCTTTCGGGTTTTCAACTTAGCGAGCTTTTTATTATTGCTTTTTTTTTTGTCAACCCTTACTTTTGCCTAAGTCGCCTTTTGCAGGTTTTTGACTTAGCGGGTCTTTAGGCATAATATTTTCGGACTGCATCAGAATTCACGGGATGTGCTAGTTCTTCACCGTCCATTGTCGTAAGTATTAGAGACCCTCCGGAGAAGACAGTCTTTACAACGAACGGGCCTTCATAATTGGGCATCCACTTTCCACGCATATCTTTATGTACTGGTAAGATCTTTTTGAGTACGAGCTCTCCTTGACGGAACTCACGGATACGGATCTTCTTATCAAACGCTCTTTTCATCCGTTTCTGATATAATTGCCCATGGCACATGGCTGTCAAGCGCTTCTCGTCAATGAGATTCAACTGATCCAATCTGTCCTGAACCCACTCAGCTTCCTCAAGTTCAGCTTCCATTAATACCCTTAAAGAAGGTATCTCTACTTCGATGGGGAGCACGGCGTCCATTCCATATACCAGTGAGAAAGGTGTTGCCCCTGTCGAAGTTCTCACCGAGGTTCTGTATCCATGCAAAGCAAACGGTAACATCTCATGCCAATCTTTGTAAGTCACAACCATCTTTTGCAGGATCTTCTTGATATTCTTATTCGCAGCTTCAACGGCCCCATTCATCTTAGGACGGTACGGAGAAGAGTTGTGATGAGTGATCTTGAAATTGTCACACAGCTCTTTCATAGTCTTATTATTCAGATTGGTGCCATTGTCAGTTATTATCCGGCTTGGGACTCCATAACGGCAGATGATTTCTTTCCTGATGAAGCGAGCAACCACTTGCTTGGTCACGTTGGTGTAGGAGGCAGCCTCTACCCACTTGGTGAAATAATCTATAGCAACGAGGATGAAACGATGACCGTTAGAAGCCTTCGGCTCGATTGCCCCAATCATGTCAATGCCCCACATAGAGAACGGCCATGGTGAAGACAAAACATTCAACGGTGACGGAGGTACATGCATTTTATCAGCATAAATTTGGCACTTATGGCATTTTCTAGCGTATTGGATGCAGTCGGCTTCCATGGTTAACCAGTAATACCCAGCCCTTAACATCTTCTTGGACATAGCATAACCATTGGCATGGGTTCCGAAGGTCCCCTCATGAATTTCCTGTAGTAACATGTCTGCTTCCCGTTTATCAACACATCTGAGCAGAACCATGTCGTGATTTCTCTTGTATAACACGCCATTACTGATAAAGAATTTGGACGCCAGTCTTCTCAATGTCTTTTTGTCCAGACCAGTAACACCATCGGGATATTCCTGTTTGACGAGATAGTTCTTGATATCATGAAACCAAGGCTTTTCATCCACCTCAACTTCTTCGACCGTCTGACAATAAGCGGGCTCAACTTTGCGCTCAATATGGATAAGAGGTGCTTCATTAACGAATTTAACTTTCCACATGGATGCCAACATGGCTAAAGCATCAGCAACGTGATTCTCGGATCTAGGAACATGCTCGAACTCTATCTCGTTGAAATACTTGATCAGCTCAATAATATAGTCTTTATAAGGGATTAACTTCTCATTCTTCGTTTCCCATTTGCCTTGTACCTGGTAGATAACCAAGGCTGAGTCACCACTTACTTTAAGAAGTTTGATTCGGAGGTGAATCGCTGCTTCGAGGCCGAGGATACACGCTTCATACTCTGCGACGTTATTAGTACACTCAAAGTCCAACCTTGCTGTAAATGGAGTAAATCCACCCTTTGGGTTCATCAAAACGGCGCCTATACCATGCCCATTGAAATTTGAGGAACCATCAAACATCATCCTCCACCAAAGACCTGGTTCTGGACCTTCGCTCGGATCTGGCTCTTCACAATCTCTTTTAATCAACAAAATATCCTCATCAGGAAAATCGAGCTTAAGAGGTTCATAATCTTCAACTGGCTGGTCTGCAAGATAATCAGATAAAATACTACCCTTAATCGCCTTCTGAGGTACATACTGGATGTCATATTCGGATAACAACATGTGCCAACGGGCTAGCCTCCCGGTTTGAGCAGGTTTTTCAAAAATATACTTGATCGGATCCATTTTAGAAATCAATAACGTGGTATGACAGACCATATACTGCCGAAGGCGCTTAGCGGCCCATGCCAATGCACAACAAGTTTTCTCTAATGGTGAGTATCTGTTTTCGCAATCGGTAAACTTCTTGCTCAGGTAATAAATTGCATGTTCCTTTTTCCCAGTCTCATCATGTTGTCCAAGCACACAACCCATAGACTTCTCGAGAACAGTAAGGTACATAAACAACGGTCTTCCAGGTACGGGCGGGATCAGAATAGGGGGATCTTGCAAATAAACCTTAATCTTCTCAAACGCTTTCTGACAATCAGGGTTCCACTCAACTGTCTGCCCCTTGCAAAGCAACTTGAATATCGGCTCACAAGTAGCGGTCATATTAAAGATAAACCTGGAAATGTAATTCAGACGTCCCAGAAAACCCCTAACTTGCGTCTCTGTCCGCGGAGCCGGCATATCTTGAATGGCTCGGACCTTGTCAGGATCCACCTCAATCCCTCGCTGGCTAACAATGAAACCAAGCAATTTTCCGGATCTGACACCGAAGGTACATTTTGCAGGATTCAATTTCAACTGATATTTCCTGAGTCGTTCAAACAGCTTCACCAAATGGTCTAAATGCTCCTCTTCACTCTGAGATTTGGCTATCATATCGTCCACATACACCTCAATTTCTTTGTGCATCATATCATGAAAAAGAGTGGTCATAGCACGTTGGTAAGTTGCCCCTGCATTCTTTAAACCGAAGGGCATGACTTTGTAGCAGAAAGTTCCCCAAGGAGTAATGAAAGTAGTCTTCTCTCGATCATCGGGATCCATCTTGATCTGATTATAGCCGGAGAAACCATCCATAAATGAAAACAACGCAAAACTGGCTGTATTGTCTACCAGTGTGTCAATATGTGGCAGTGGGAAGTCGTCTTTTGGACTTGCTTTGTTCAGATCCCTGTAGTCTACACACATCCTAACCTTACCGTCCTTCTTAGGTACTGGCACAATATTGGCAACCCAATCTGGATATTTTGCGACTGCCAAGAAACCTGCATCCAACTGCTTTTTAACCTCATCTCGAATCTTCAAAGCCATGTCGGGTCTCGTTCTTCGAAGCTTTTGTTTGATAGGCGGACAATCTGGCCTAAGCGGCAACTTGTGAACAACAATATCCGTGTCTAGGCCCGGCATATCTTGATACGACCACGCAAACACATCAATATACTCTTTTAACAACTTAATCAACCTCGGCCTAATCTCCGTCCCAAGCATTGCACCTATCTTGACCTCTTTCTTGCTCTCATCTGTACCGAGATTAATTAGGTCCACTTGCTCTTTATGCGGTTGAAGCTCTGTGTACTCGTACTCAATCAATCTTGTCAGTTCCGCGGGTACTTCAAGATCTTCTTCACCCTCGTCCTCAGCTTGATTGATGGGTGCATCCCAGTCAGGAGTGTCAGCAAAGTCATTGGATCCAACAAGGTTTATGATGTCTCTGCATGATGGAAGGCTTACTTAATTAAAATGCTCGAAGATTTGTAAGAATGAAATGCTGTTTTTTTATATTATTATTTTTCGGAAGAAAGGTTGCCAATTTCATTTTTAAAAGTGAAAACAAAAAACGCAGATGAACAAAGTGGAATCGAACAAAATACTTTTATTAATATCTTTTTATGAATGAAAGGTGGCCCGACAAAACGACCCTATAGCCTTGGGCAGAGCTACAGATTTTTATTTGAAAATGTAAATGAAACTTAAAAAAACAATTACTTTGACAAGGGAAAAATAACAGGGATCTCTACGGCCTCCCAGTTGTTCAAAACTGCATCACCCTTAAACACCAGGTTGCTCAGCTCTTCATTTTTCTCACATTCACTGATGGCATTGACTTGGAAGCCTCCGCTGACAAATACCTCTTGGATAACCTTCGGACGCCCTTCGACGGTTGTGGCAGCTCCATTCTGAGTTGGTTTGTAACCCAACCCAGAGCGATCAGTCTTGGTCTTGACATCAATTACCTCTCCCCAGCCTTCAGGAATGCCCCTGTCAATTGTTGCTTTGGTACTCTTCAGAGATGCAAAAGATGGATTACCCTGACCCACTGTCTCTTCGACCTCCAGCAGAACAGCATTGGCGATCTCAAGTGCTTGAAAGGAAATGTCTAAAGCATTCTCATCGGCCTCGATGTAACGGAAAGAGGACAGGTTGCTGACCATCAGATCCTCCTCACCGTGTATAATAACCAACTTTCCGTCGATCACGAATCTCATCTTTTGATGTAACGTTGAGGTCACTGCCCCAGCGGCATGAATCCACGGCCTTCCGAGTAAACAACTGTAGTTGGGATTAATGTCCATGACTTGAAACGTGATATTAAAAACTTGCGGACCAATCAGGATAGGAAGCTCAACCTCCCCCATTACCGATCGGCGAGAGCCATCGAAAGCCTTGACAACCAAAGGAGTAGGTTTCAACACAGTCTCTTTACAAGCCAACTTATCAAGAACCCTCTTGGGTAGAACATTCAGAGAAGAGCCGGTGTCCACTAGCACTCTTGCTAAATTGTCCTCTTGACATTTTACCGATATATGTAAAGCACGATTATGGTTCGGACCCTCCTTCGGTAACTCTTCATTGCTGAAACTGAGGGTGTTACAAGCGGTTAAATTGGCAATCACACTATCAAACCGACTGGTGCTAATATCTTGATCCACATGTGCTTGAGTCAAAACCTTCTGCAAGGCCATCCTATGAGCGGGTGAATTCATTAACAGAGATAGAATTGAGATCTTGGAAGGAGTCTGATGAAGTTGATCGATAACTTTATAGTCACTTTTCTTGATGATCCTCAAAAATTCGGCATCTTCATCATTCGTGACGGCTCCCTTACCTTTGTCTTTGGCAGGCACAGGGATATTAGTGGTCTCCTTAGGTGGATCCTCATTAGAACGGGGAGTGTACACACGGCCACTGCGAGTCATCCTGCTTGCCTCTGCGATATTGGTCACCGTATCCTTACCCTCTTCCTTTGGAATAACCTTCCCAGACTCCTTGTCAATCATCGTTACATCGTATTTCCAAGGCACGGCTTTAGGATCACTGAAAGGAAACGGACTCGGTCTTCGAATAACTATAGGCTTAGGCTGATTCACTTCAGGGATATACGACCTCGGCATATCGAACACGAGATTGGCGGAGCCTGCCCCTGATAGATTAAACACTGGTACCTTACCCTTTGATTCAGGCTGATGGAATACAGGCTCGACCACAGCGACTACATCCTTCTTGGCTTGGCTTGTCACTTGTAAAACACCCTCATTAATTAACCTCTGAACATCATTCTGAACTAACACACAACCCTTGCTACTGGCTTCACAACTTGCGCATGCAACGTGGGAAGTATCTACTAAACCAGCTTCAAACAGTTTCGAATGGAACATTTTGAGAGGAGTCTTAATCTGTTCAATATCAAGGGCATAGCCTTCCTCTGAATCAGCACTAATGGCATTGACACTCTCATGGTTAGGAAAAGGGTTCTTCTTAACATTTGGTTGAGGATCTTCGAATGACAAAATCTTCTTTTCCAATAAATCCCTGACAATATTTTTGAGAGCATAACAATTCTCCAGATCATGGCCAGGCGCACCCTCATGAAATAAACAATGAGCAGCGGCGTTGTAATTGGCGGGTAGAGGATTAGGAGGCGGACCCAAAGCCCGAGTAGTGATGAGACCCTGCTTGACCAAAGAGGGATACAACTCGGTAAAAGTCATTGGAATCGGCGGACAAGGCTTATACGTTCTTCTATTCGGCATATTCTGGCGAGGAGCCGGACTCTTTGGCTGTTGAGGAGCAGGAGTATTGGGTGCCTGTAGGTAGTTGACAGGAGGCGGATAAACAGGAGGTTGTTGCATAGGTTGATACATGGGAACCTGTTGACTGAAAGAAGGTGTAATAGCTGCCACATAGGGTTGTTGAGCATATTGGACTGGGTACCCTTGAGGTTGAGTATAACCTTGCGGATGTCGATAAAAGCGTTCCCTTGGTCTACCAGAGGATATAGCATTAGTCTCACTCTCCTTCTTTTTCTGGGAGCTATACGGAGGTTTCTTCGGCTGATCTTTAGAAGCGCCATGATTATTTGTCATTTTACCACTCTTCATACCCAATTCAATCTTGACACCCACAGCAACGATGTCGGAGAAATTTGAAGTCACACTACCCACCATTCTCTCGTAAAATTCTGGACGGACTGTGTCGACAAACCAATCAGCTAACTCTTTCTCGGTCAAAGGAGGTTCTACCTGCGAAGCAGTCTCTCTCCACCTTTGAGCATACTCTTTGAATGACTCAGAATTCTTTTGTGACATACTCAGCAATTGTCTTCTGTCAGGAGCCAGATCCATATTGTACTTGTAGTGTTTGATGAAAGCGTCAGATAAATCTTGAAAGCTCTTAACGCGGGATTGGTCCAAAGTTAAATACCACTTGGAAGAAGCACCCTTCAAACTGTCTTGGAAGCAATGAATCATCAGTTTATCATTCTCAACATGGGCAGCCATTTTGCGATAATACATGATCAAATGACTCTTAGGACAGGTGGCACCTTCATAGCGATCGAAGTTCGGAGTTTTGAACTTCGGGGGAATAACCAAACCTGAGACCAAACAAACACCCCTTGCAGCGGTCCCAAAAATTTGATCACCCTCTACCTTTTTCAATCTCTGGACGATAGTGTTTACTTCCTCACGAAGCTTATCATGTTTCTCATAACCCTCAACATTCTCATCAAGATTATCAAAAACTGTCTCATTGAAGTACGGTTGCGCACGAGTGTGTACAACAGGTGGTGCAAAGATAGGAGCCCCCCTAGAAACTTCAGAAAACAAGGGCACGGCTTGCTGAACAGATTGATTAATCGGAACAGTGGCTTGAGGAGGCACAAAACCGGGAGCAAGACCATAAGGTGGGTCCCCTGCTACGGTCACACTTGGTGGCGGGTCCATAGTAACGCCGGTAATCTCAAAAACAACAGTGGGCTGGGTATCCATCTTAGCATTCATGACATGTAACAATTCCATCATTCGCCCCATACCCCCTCGAAGGTCTTCGAGTTCATTGCTAAGGCGATCAATCTCTTTTGCCTGATCCTCCATTCTTTTCCGAGTTTGAGCTCTGGTGTTGTATTGGTGCCGAGAACTCAGGGTGACGAAACTGGAAGGTGAGAGAACCGAGTGTGAGAAATCGGGAGACACATGTAATGCAAGAGTATGATGCTAAAATGTGAATGTAAATGAAGATTTCATGGAATTCAAAACATTTACGAATGTCGTGGGGTACCAAAGAAATCTTTTTCTTGTTTTTTTCATTCTATTTTTTTTTATTTATGGTATCCCGCAATATCCATAAATGATGTTTGAACTTCATGAAATACAATGCGATGAGATGCTTTATGGATGCAATGCATGAAAACACACAAAGTCTTAGGTTAAAGGCTTGCATGAGGTTCAAAGGCAAGTACCCTCCCCTGAAGTTAGATGGTTCATCCTGTCCTACAAAAGTAACCAGGTTCTAAGGGATCTCAATATCATTGATCTTTCACAAGGATGGTTGTTCAGAAGGCAACTTACTTGCCAACCAAAACCCTCCAAGTTTAAGATCTCAATGAGCGTAGTATCGAGTGTCAACCAACTTTAGTCTGCACCAAAGCCGGTTACCTCACTACTTTCTAAAGGCCAAGATGAGTTAACTAGGGTTCTAAAAGTCAGTTAGTGCGTTGACAACATATGGCAGCCTCAATATTATCCTCAACTTGACTTAAGGAATATAAGCACCAACCAAGAAGTCGCACTAACCATGGCCACCAGATCAACCGTATCGATATACGTCGTACAGTTTCCTTGGTCTATTGCCATTTACCTAAGGTACACTAGATCCGGGTGTAGGACCTATCTCACAGCACAAGGAACAGTCCCACAATCAAAGCACAAATATATACATGCAAATGAATAATGTCACAGATAGTAATAAATATGAACAAGTTAGGGATAACCCTCAAAAGTTAGTCCCCAGTGAAGTCGCCATTTTCTGTTGCGGTGGAAATAGGATATCAAACTATTAATTAGTTTGAATCGCAATTCAATTCACAACCGCTCTTTGATTTATCCGAAGGAAAAGGTCAAAAGAGGGAAAACCTATTTTGCATCGTAAACACAATGCGGGGAAAGATCTAGGGTTCGGGGGTTGGTTAAATTTAGGGAAGGTATTAGCATCCTAAACTTCTGTAGTACTCTACAGGAACCTTTTGTTCAAATGTTTACTATTTTGCTTTATTTATTTGCTTAAGGTATATGTACAAAGGATTACAAGTGAGAAAAGAGACCTAAGGGGTTAATTCTAAGTTTACTCGGCAAGACATCGCATCTTGGGCCTACGTATCCTTACGGGAGTGGAATCAGAGTAATCGTAGTTCCCCTCAAAAGGGAGGTTAGAGACTTCTTGACTGTGGTCAAGGTCTCAAGGGGAATAAACGTATCTTAGGGACACGCTTACGCGGAGTGTAGAAACTCCAAATCTCTACGTTGAATTGTTAAGTTGTAATTAGGGTTAAATTAGGTTAGGGATTCCGCGGCGGGAAACCCTAAAATGAGCGCGGCGACTCTTTGACCTAATGCTATGGGTAAAGTTGTAATTTTGCCTGCGGCGAGGCATTTGTGAAAAGTAGGGTTTGTAAGGGTTTGAAGTTGAGGACTATTGACACGGCGGTCAAACGGCTAGACCTAATTCCTTCGGAGGAGTGAAATTAATTATAAAGATGCGATGGAATTAAATATACATACAACGGCAGAAAATAAAGTGCGGAAAGATAAATGCGACAATTGTCTCGCACAATTACATCCCATAAGCAGTTACAATTATAATAGCTAAATATAAAACCGAAAATAAGTTTCAAATTGAACATAATAGCTGGAAGAAACAAAACAGACAAAAATGTCAGTATGTGGAGTTAGACGAAAACGAAATCAAAATTGAACGAGAAACAAACCGTATGAATTTTGGAGGACTTTTATGGTCTTTTTAACCAAGGATTTAAAAGAGAGATTAATTTTAATTAAAAGAGTTTTGAGTTTTAAAAAAAATTTATTAATAAAAAAGTGAAAGTTTGGTTAATTATTCTAAAAAAGGAGTTTTAGTGATAATATTTTGAAAAAAAAGATTTAATCATTAAAAAAAACAATTGGTTTAATTTAAAAAATCTTAATGTTAGTTAAAAAACACGTTTTACTTTAAAGTTATAAAAAAGTTTTATTATTTGAAAAAAAAAACATTTGATTATTTTATTTAAAAAGAGTTTTAATTAATTTGAAAAAGGTTTTTGGTTATAAAAAAGAAAGGGCCTTCTTGATTTTTTTTTAAAAAGATAAACAAAATAAAATAACAAATGGAAAAACAATAAATAATAAAAAAAAAGAGGGTTGGGCCGGTCATCACTCTTCTTCTCTCTGCTCTCTGAGTTTGCGTGTGTTCCTCTCCTTCTTGTTTGCCTCTCACGGATGTTATCTTCTTCTTCTTTTGCATGGCCACCGATTTGTCTTCTTCATCTCTTTTTCCTGAAAAACATGAAAAGCAACACAAAAATTGTAATTATATTTTTTTGATCCTTACGGAATGATGATGGCTGATGATGCTTTGTCCTGAGGCTAGAGGATTTTTGACGGGGTTTGCTTGGATTTTACGAAAAAAGTTTTCCTCTTCTTGTTATGATTTTCGTCCCTTTTATACTTGATTTTTAAATCTTTTTTTTTAATCTCATATTTAATTTGAATATCTCAATCTTTTTCAATCTCTGATTTGATTTGAATGAATTTTTATGATGATTTCAGATTTGATTCAATGATGGTGATGTTGATATTTAGATCTGATTTTCTTATGATGATGATTGATCTGATTGATTTGATTTAACTCTATCTGGAATTCATTAAGATTGGATTAGATTAAAAAAGTGTTGAGATTTAAATTTAAAAAGTTAGCAAAGAAGATTAGAGTTTCAAGTTAAATAAAAATTAGAGTTTTAAAAAAAAATGAGTTAGAATAAAATAAAAAAAAAATATTTGAATGTTGGTTTTAAAAAATGTTAGAATTATTTTAAAAACTGTTAGAATTTAATTTTAAAAGGAATTTAAAATTTAAAAAAAAAGAAAAAGAAAAGGGCGTTAGAATTTAATTTTAAAAAGAATTTAGAATTTTAATTTGAAAAATAAAGGTGTCAAAAAAAGATTTAGATTTAATTTTTAAAAAAAAAAAGGATAGATTTAATTTATAAAAAAAGGTTAGATTTAATTTTTAAAATAGTTAGAAAAAAAAAGATTTAATTTTAAAAAGAAATTAGAGAAAAAAAAGATTTAATTTTATAAAAGTTAGAAAAAAGATTTAATTTTTTTAAAAAAGTTAGAAAAAAAAGATTTAACTTTATAAAAGTTAGAAAAAAGAGATTTAGTTTTAAAAAAAGTTAGAAAAAAATATTTAACTTTAAAAAGTTAGAAAAAAGATTTAATTTTAAAAAGAAGTTAGAAAAAAATATTTAACTTTAAAAAAGTTAGAAAAAAAAGATTTAGCTTTAAAAAAGTTAGAAAAAAAGATTTAGCTTTAAAAGGTTAGAAAAAAGATTTAATTTTAAAAAGTTAGAAAAAAAGATTTAATTTTAAAAAAAAGTATTAGATTTTTATTTAAAAAAAGTATTAGAATTTGATTAAAAAAAAGTGTTAGAAATTAATTTAAAAAAGGTTATAAAAAATTTACTCTTTAAAGAAAAGAAAAAAAAAGTTAAATTTTAATCTAAATCCTAAAAGTTAGTAAGAAGAGCTTAAAATGACTTAAATAAATAAACTAAATAGAAAAAAAAAAGTTAATAAAAAACATTAGTAAAGTTATAAAAAAGGTTAATTAAATTATTATTAGTTAAAAAAACAAGATTAAAAAAAAAGTTAATTTATTAAGTTAATAAGAATTTAAAATAAAAATAAAAAAGAAAGGGTAAAATTTGGGGTATTACACAGCTCAACATACTCAGCGTATTCCTCAAGGGTTGGTCCCATAATAAAGTCAGAGAACGTGAAGCACCTCAAAGCAGGGTCATAGAATTGCATCAAAGCATACAGCCCATCTAACTCTACCTCTGTAGGTTTACACACCAATCTCAGTAATCTACCATAGCTCATCCGGAAACTCCTACGAACACCCTCATCAGCAAGAGAGATCAACCCAAGTAAAGGAACAATATCAGGAGTAGGCAATTTGTAAGCAACCGTTCTCCGTAAGCTAGTCATGATCAAACACTCAGAAGTCTGGGCACTAGAACTAGGGAAATGCAAATGCACCTGCAGCACAGACACACGTTAATGAAATGCAAATGATAATGGATATGCAGGGATGCAATGCAAGTAACATTCAACAGGGACCAAAGCTGCAGCTGAATAGCCTAAACCCAATCAAGAAAGGTCTCAGATAGACCATCCAGAAGTCATCAAACCCTGGTCTCAGATAGACCTGAAATAACACTCGAATACTGGTCTCTGACAGACCTCAAACCATAACTCCAACTGGTCTCTGATAGACCTCAAATCCAATCTCTAATTGGTCTCTGACAGACCTCAGAACTCTCCAACTGGTCTCTGACAGACCTCAAAACACATCTCAAATGGTCTCTGACAGACCTCAAAACACATCTCCAAATGGTCTCTGACAGACCTCAGAATAAATCTCCAAATGGTCTCTGACAGACCTCATAACTCTCCATAAATAACCAGGATCTCTGATCAAGAAATAACCGGTAGTCTGGAGGTCTAGTTACCTGCATAACCCTGAATCCCCTCACAGGTGGGTGGCCCTATAACTGGCACAAGGTACGGCATCCTATGCGGTCGTCGGCGTCACAGACTTTCAGGGTTGATGATACGATTCCCAGAAGGAGTGGCATCATCAAATCCTGAAGAGGCCTCACTCAGCCAACTTCCAAATGATCGGTTCCCAGAGTCGACAATCCAACTAACCAGCAACCCACGCCAACCAAAGGAAGGGGCAGGAGGCCAACCAGAGGAACCTCGTCTGAGTGTAGATTTCATGGGACACCAAAGCAAGCAAAGCAAGCGGGCGCCCACTAATTTCTACTCTAATTCTAGGTGCACTCAAGCCCAGGTCCGGCTTATCTCTCAATATCAGAACACCCGTCACACCCCAGATACAGCAACAATAATCAATATATAAAGCTGAAAATACAAGGTTAGAAATATAAAATAACTCCATACAAAATCCTCGACGGGAAAACAAGCGTTAGGATTGACTCTCTCCAGGGACGTTGGATCCCAAATGCATAAGAACCATCGCAGTCCTTAGCAGCCAGGGGACATTGGATCCCCAGCAGAGTCGCCAGCTGTCGCTACTGCGAAAATCGGCGCCGGCTGAACAGAAGAGTCGCCACCGTGCGTTATTTATCCCACGGGAGGGAAAGGAAACGCTCAGAGTAAACCTCGCACAACACGGGAAAGGTATGGTCGTCGCAACCAAAACCTGGATTCGGGAGTCGGTTACGCAAGGGGAAGGTATTAGCACCCCTCACGTCCGTCGTACTCGACGGGATCCACGCTTGTTTTCGGGTATGGATTGTTATTCTATCTAAACTATAGGTCAAGGGTGAAAAAGAAAATAAAATGAAAATAAAAATGACTCGGCAAAGTATCGCATTTTATGCCTACGTATTCCCGTCTGGAACGAGAAATCAGAGTCAACGTAGTTCGCCTACCTACGGGAAAGGAGGGGAAGGTTGCTCGCTAGGATATCGCATCCTATGCCTACGTACTTTCATACAGCATGAAAGATCAGAGCAAACGTAGTTCGGGCCACGTACGACACAAGCTTGTCTTGGTTGATTTTATTCCTTCTGAAAAAGGTATTCTTGATTAACAGTCCCGGCGGACAAAAATGACGCTTTGATGAGTTCACATTCTTTTACGAAAGAAGTGTCTTTTATGGTGTTTGAAATCTTTATGTGTTTTTCTGTTTGTTTTGAGAAAGAAGGAGACAGAACTCTAACCTACGGTTGCGAAGGGAATCAAACTATCCTAATGTTATCATGCATGGGTTAAGACCTAGTGTCTATCATGCTCCTCTCTTGCACAGAGAGAAACAGAGATCCTACGGGATAGGCAGAAACAGAAACAATACCAGATATATACAGTAAAGCAGTAAAATGCATGGATGCAACAGTACAAGCGAGGCAAGGGAGTCCCACTCAACCTCGAACCTAGAAAACAATAGGCAAAAGTGAACAGACTTCACTTTCAACCCAGCAGGGTAAACAGCAAACAATACAGTTCAGAAAACCAATCAATACATCAGCAAATAGAATACAGCAAACAAGAGACAGCATCTGCAGCTCTGAATCAACATCTGGCTTCAAGTAATCTCCATTCAGCTACAGGCTTCAACAAGCATCAATCTCCATCTTCATGACCTTCAGGTAAGGGCTTTGATCATCTATCTTCTATCTGCAATGGCTTTTCTTCAAGTTCAAACCTCCAGGATGAGGGATTAGTCACAAGAGTGAATTGGGTGTTAAGCAATCAGTTGACTACCAAAGGTGGTGAACAGACTGCTTCTAACACAAGAGACATTTTCTCTCAAGAGTTCTATCTCATAGACACTATCACCAAGCCTTCCAAAGGAAGGGGGTGAGTGTCTTAGAGAGACTCTGAATCACAGAGAAGAATGGATGCAGACAAGGCAATCCAGGTTTGAGAAACAAACTTTCTAACCTAGAGCTCTGCCTAGCTCCTAAACCCTAGTCTCCTCAGCATCTGCTAGCAAGAACCTCCTCTCCAACTCTGGCAGTTGATCTTCAATCTCTGGATCTCCAATGGCTTTCATCTCCTCAAGTCTTCAGCTCCCCAGGGCCCCAGACAAACCCAATACCCAAGCAGGCAAGCAATAATCCCCAGAGGGCACACCACACCAGACAATCAAATATACACAGACAGTAATAGCAGTAAGGGAATCCTAACTTTCTTCTAAGGGATCTAATAGCTACCCCATAGCCCCTATAGTCCCATAACTAATCTAATTAAATCCTAAGTCCTAAGGGAAATGAAATCAAACTTCTTAAGTTGTCACCTAAAACCCTAGTTTTATTCATGATGTTCAAGTATTCATTAATCACCTAAAATTAATCTCTAAAAATGGGAACTAAAATATTTCTACAAGTTGAATATCTCATCTAAACAATATAAAAAGAATGAACAAAAAATATTAAAGCATGTAAGAGAACAAAAATCATTAAAATGATGCATGAAATGAACTATTTAATATGACATTTATTTAGAAAATATGGAAAAAATATGAAATAAAACTAAAAATGAAATTTTATTTTTCTATAATATTCTACACATCCTAAAGAAAATGTTGTAAAAAGAATGGATTAAAAATGAGTTTTTATGCATTTGTTATGAATTAATGAAAATTGATAAAAATTAAAATGGAATTAAAAATAAAATGAATTAAAAATGAGGGAGGGGGGTTGGAATAGAAACCACGCCCAGTTCAAATCAGGATGGGCCACACAATGGGGGGTGCAATCAGCGCTTTTACCAAGGCCCAGTCATCACTCAGAATTGATGAAAATAAAAACGAGCTGGGAGGTGAGAAAGGTAACAAAAACACGTTCAGAATGACTTTGGGCCTAAACCTGGGGGTGGGGATAACAATAGCACTCAGGCCCGCCCGTTTCAATTAATGAAACGGCGCGTTTTGGCCTCACACCTTCCCTCCAATTCTGAATTGAATACTAGCCCTAGGATCTTCCTCCAGGTCAAAGGTCTTACACAAAATAGACGATCCAGATTATATCTTCTTCACTTGACCTGAAACTTAGGGTTTCAATCACCATGAGCTCCATGCACGAGCAAGCTTTACACCCTTCTGTTCTCATCCTACACGCAACGAATCCACATGCTGTAAACATGAAAATCATGCTAAATCTCTCCCTCTACAATCCTGTGATCTTAATTCAGTCTGAAACTCAATAAATCATTCAACCCGATGGTATCAAACTCTGGTCACCATGGAAGTACACTGATATGCATCAACACAATTCTTCCTCAAACCTATCCTAATCTAACCTATAACTAAAGGTAATCAACCTGCGCTATCAAGCTACAATTATGATGCACTAACCTAAGAGATTTAAACCCTAACAGTTTGTTGCACCTGTTAACAACCATCACCAAATCATTCCAAATTCATCCTACTTGTTCTCCTAACCACCTAGATTGCATCTAAACTAACAACAACAAGCCTAACTAACTGAATCGAGCAATTTGAATGAAAACATACCTGGTGTAAAAGCTTGAAAACAGCTATGGAACTCGTGGATCTGAAGCTTCTAGGTGTTGGATCTTGATCAATCCTTGATGTATGTGATTCTGTATGCAATTCCTTGTTGATTCTTGACTTGAATTATGCTGTCCACTTGAATTTGTAGTTTTGATGTTCTTGAAAAAGGTGCTCGAAAATGGATGATTCTCACCAAAACTTTGCTTCAATTCTGATCTAGGATGAAGATTGAATAAGATTGAATTGATTTTGATGATGATTTTGTGAAGGAAATGAGGAATTGGAGTGAAACTTCCAAGAGAAAGAATGAGGGAATTTTGTGTGATTCTTGGTGCAAATGAAGCCAACCCTTGCAAAATTCTCATTTCATGAATATATAGACCCCATATGAACATTCTAGATTCATCTTGCACATTCCCTTGTTTTCCAACTTTGATCCATTTTGATTATGTTTCTTCAATTACAAGTAACCAAAGATAACTTCTTTTTTTCCTTCTAAACTCAAAAAAGTGTTTGAACCATTGTTCTTAGAATTGTTTTTCCATTCAAAATCATATATTGGAAGTCTCCATTTGGACTTGGAAATCTCCCAAACCATTTTCCATCTTGAATTTATTCACTTTATAAGCCATTTTAGTTCATATTTTGACCAATTATGCAACTTCATGCTATGAGCTTCTCCAATAATTTGTGACCCTCTTTCTAGACTTAAAATCCCATTTGGAGCAAGTTTGATGTTGTAAGTTTTTCCATTTGAGGCCTCCTTGTATGAGTTTTGGACATAGGATAAAATGACCTGTAATTCACAAATGCCCAAAATACCCTTTGCTTGCCAAGACCATAAGTTGAGTTCCACACATCATATGAAGGCATGCCATACCATTCTAGAAAGCTAAGACAATGAGGAACAATTCTTATGTTGACCAAGAATTCATTTGAAATCTCCTTGAGGGGTAAAAATTGCTTGGAAGTCAAGTCACTTTCACAGACAAAAATTCAGACACCTCAGATGACCTGTAACTTGCAAGGACCATAACTTGAGTTCTATAAATCTCCTTGATGTCTTCCACCACTCAAATTAAAGGTCTTGAGATCCTATACAAGTTTCATGTTGGCCAAGAAGCCATTTGAAGCTAGCATTTTGACTTATCTTGCTTGGAAATTTGACCTAAACTAGGGGATTTTACAGAGAAACCCTAATTTAGTAACCCCTCTCCTCCTTGATTTCTCTTGAATTCTCCTTGTAATATCTCCATATCCTTCTTTATATGTCCAATTATGAACCCCACATCTCTCCAATAGATTTGAATGCCCTTTAAACCAGTCAATTGACCTAGGGTTGACCTAGGGTTGACCCAGATGAAACCCTAGTTGACTGTCTTCAACTGTAGCTCTTGTGCTCTCATCAATGAATTGTCTCCTTCTCCAAATGACTTTCTAAGTCTCTCATAATGTCTAGATACTCTCCATGCCTTCAACTCACAGCTCACAACCCTCTTGTTGATCCTCAGATACCCTCAGCTAGGAGATGGACTCAAGGCTTGATCTGCTGAACTCTTTGCTTTCAAAATCTTTCCTGATGACTTGAATGAGATGGAATTAGGATAATAACCTCTTGATAGGCTTCTAAAGATGAAAATAATGATTGGTCCCCTGTTGAATGACTTGCTATGCTTATGCTATGCAGATGGTTAGTCTATGTACATGACTCTATATGCAAATGCTAATGATAATGAAGCATAAACCAAGTGAATAAGGTTGAGCAAATTTTAGGGTGCAACAGCACCCTGCAGAAGAAGTGAATGATTCCACTCCTTTGCCTGAAGCTGAGAAAGATCTTGAATATGTCCCGCGACCTTTGGTGACTGAATCGCCTCGCTCGCAGTTTCTACCTGAATCAAGCTCAAGGGCGCAAGTGCCTAAACAAGCGGCCATTGCCACTCATAAACGACGACCTCTTGCTCCTTGGCGGAAAGAATACCAACACCAGGATCACAAGAGACCTCGCAACCACTTGGAACGAAGGAATGCTTCTTTCCCTCCAGTGCTTGTGCCGTATAGCCAGATTCTTCCATAGTTGATTCAGAATTCTTTGGTGGAACCAAAAGCTCTCAAGCCCGTGCCAGAGCCTTACCCTCCAGGGTACAATCCTCATGTTCAGTGCGGTTACCATGGTGGATCTCCGGGGCATTCAACTGAAGATTGCAAGGCTTTCCAGGCGAAAGTGCAACAATTGATCGACCAAGGGTGTATTTCCTTTCCGGACGGAGTTTTGGTTGTACGTGACAACCTCTCAGCTGTTTGAGCTCGCAGATTCAGAGGGTTATTTCCAGAAGCCAGTGATCCAGACAGGCAGACGTCCTCAGCATTGGCAGTCCTCGGACTTTTTACCATTTGCATTTGTAGTTTCTTTTCTGTTAGTTACTACTTGTTGTTAAACATTGTATGTTTCGAATGGTAATATTAATAAAGTGTCTGTGCATTCTTCTGAATTAGTTATGTCGTTGTCACTCATTTACTGCATTGCACTGACACTTGCATTTTATTCACTCCACTTTATCACTATGATTAGCAATGAGCGGAGGGAGGATGATGAAACTGAATACTCATAACCAATGATCGTATTGCTTTCAGATAAAACCTTGCCGATGACGTATAAGGCATTGTTTCAAATCCCTAAACACTGGAGAGATAAGGAAGAGAATCCCTTGTTAACCACTTCGAGCCGAGAAGTAGGAATTTCCTTCGGACTTTTTAACCCTTACATCTTAACCCGGGGCAGGGTAGTTGTCAGTTAGCTTGATCGAGCGTTCAAGTCTTATAGAGGAGTGTTGTCCTTCGAGGACCAATCACATCATATTCCTCGCCAGAGGTCGTACCTCATCAACCACAATGGTTAAACCTCACCAACCAGGAGTGAAACAGTTATAATCCTTTCAGAGCAATCAAGACAGCCAGTGTCACACGACTCGTTCAAAAAGAAAAAGAAATGAGAAAGCCCGCTAAGTAAAAAAAAGAAAAGCTAGAAAGCAAATACTTAGGCAAAAATCAGGGCATCCCGCTGGACTTCAAAAGAAAAAATCAAAAAGAACTCAAAAAGAGTCAGTCCAGGCGAAAATTAGGGAATAAAAGAAAAAGAAAGGATTATATGAAAAGAAAAATCCTCGAACAAGGACGAAGTCGTGTAGACACAGACGCCGAAAACGAAAAAAGGAGTAACTGTCACTCCGAAACACCTTGTGAATTCTTTAACCAGTTGTTCCCGATGTTCAACATACCTCTCGAAGAGGCGAGCGCTCGAGCTAAGTTAGCTGGACTTTAGGATCGGAGGTCATCACGTAGAAGGGGTGGGCACAAATCATAATTTGAGCCAAATATCCTTTGTTTCACGAACCGTGAACCCGACCACGATACAACCCTTAAAAGACCTAATTGAGGCAGGGTTTATTCTGAAAGCGCATTACGATAAGGTTGAGTAACCTGACTCCTTCCTGATTTGCTAATCATATCCTTATTGTATTTTTCACTGATCACATCGGCACTACGTTTGAACTCTTTGGTTCATTCGTCACTCACTAGCATGACACGTAAATGAGTGACAGTACAACATTTTTTCGAAATTTGCATGAACATTGCATTAAAATTACCATTCGTGAATAAACAATCTTAATTGCAGGTCAGTAGCTGATGCGGAGGAACTTCGACAGGGAATAGTCAATCAGGACTGAATCGTCAGAGGTCTGGATCAGAACGGCATGCTGGGAAGCCCTGTGAATCTGGGGCATTGACTTCCAGTGAGTGTGGAATCAGTTTGTCCGAGGACAAGTCCCGGAGCGTCAGTTGATTATGGGGCAGTTTATACAAGAAGCGGTTGGTCGGAAGTGAATCTTCTCGAGACCCAATCAGGGGCAGTTATCCAGAATTCTTGCGATTTGAGGGCAGATCCCCAGTGTTCAATCAGAGCATGTTGAGTCGCTCATCGCTCGTTCAGGGGAAAACTACTTCAGAGATATTGAAGCCGACCATGCTGAGAGTTGATTAGTGGAGGATGAATCCTTCCGTTGTGCAGATATTGGAGCAAGCCTTCTGATGGTTGTCTAGAAGGTCAGTTGTTTTCGGTTCAGAATGAATTATCCCCCAAAAGTCGGATTGGGGCAAGTTGAATTGCGCTGGGGCAAGTTGTTCAAATGAGTTTGTTCACCCTAGCAAGAATTGAGTATCGGGGAATCATGTCATTACCCTTCCAAAACCAGAGTCTTCTGAAGAAGCCTTGTTGTCATTACAGCCTAACCGGTTACTTGGTTCCATGATGGGTAGCTTGTGTTCCCCGTGTTGATGTTGTTGAATCAGGATCGTTTCTCAGCAGAGATGTACGGTTTGAGGTTGTTCCCCCTGTGCAGTTTGAGATAGCAGCAGATCGAGATGGTGTGTATCCCTCATCAGATTAGGGTCAAGATTACCCTCAGCAGACCAGGATTGATATCCCCGAAGCAGGGCGAGTCCTCCTTCTCCAGCAGAATTCAATAGTCTCTCCTCCGCAGAGTCTGGACGCATGATAGTGAGCATTGACATGTCTCCCCAGGCAGAGATGATTCTCTTCCCCAAGCAGACGCATCCTGAAGGAGCGTCACCTCATCAGCTGAGTCAAGGACCGAAGCTCATGACCCCCAGCACCGGGTCACAAGGACAGATTTCGTAGAAATGTTCGGGTGCCGAAACTCGTGTTTTCCCCAGTAAAGTCGCCGCAGCAGGTGTTCCCCCAGCACTGGGTCACAAGTGCAAATCTTGTAGGAAGATGTTCGTATGCCGAAGGATGCAGTAACTGATGGTGCCAGACTGAAGTCTCCTGCGGAATTGAGATTCCCCACCAGAGCCGAAGTCGGATGGTTCCCTCTTCCCCAGTAGAGTGTTGGAACAACTGATGTTGTATTCCTCGGCAGAGTTGTATTTTCCCCCGAAGTCAGATGATTCTTTCTTCCCCAGTGGAATTGAATTCCTCATCAGAGTTGTACTCTCCAGTGAAGTAGAATGATTTCTCTCCCCGGCTGAGTCCGCAAGAAAAGCAGAATCCTTGGAAGCAGTTGGGACCATGAGTGGATTTTCCCTAGCAGAGCATTGAACAGCTGATGTTGTATTTCCCCAGAGTCACACTCTCTCCAGCAAAGCAGAATGATTTCTCCTTCCTCAGCCGAGTATGCCGATGTCCAAGGGAGCCGAATCCTTGGAAGTTGATTAGACCATGATTGACCTTTCCCCAGTGGAGCGTGGAGCAGCTGAAGTTGTTTCCCCACAGAATGGTTATCCCCAGAAGAGTAGCCGAGACGGCCACACAGTCTATTCTCGCGATTGATATCAGCAGGTCCAAGTTCTCGTAGAGCTTCGTTCCCCTGCAGCAGTCAACTGAAGTTGTTTTCACTACAGCAGTCAACGGAAGATCATTTCCCCAGATGGAGTCCGATTGATATTGGCGTGTCCACGTTCTCCTCAGCAGGATGATTCTTCTATCTGAGTAGTTCTTTCTCCTTGACAGGAGGATTTCCCCCTCGGCATTTATTTTGCTGACGGGATCGCATCATTGTGCATGATTGCATAGCATTTAGCATAAACGCATAGCATTTCCACCGTGTGGGGCATGGCACCGAAGCATATGCATCATAAGCATGATCTAGGTTATTATCATTCTTGTCTTACAGGTGTTCCACCAAGGGATCAGTTGCTCAGGATGATTCCTGACATTCTCCCCAACGAAGTCGCATACTCAAGATGAGTCTCGAGATCCCATCGAAGTCTTCAGTTCAAGATGATTCTCGAATCCCTCAGCAGGGCCATTTGCTCAAGATGATTTGTGGGAACCCCAACGCAGTTTCCCGAGTTGTTTGCCTAGGATGATTCTTGAGCTCCCCAGTAGCATCCCCGGCGAAGATCGCCCAGGGCAATGCCTAAAACTCCAAGAAAGCCGAGCCCTAGGAAGCTGCTCAAGTCGTGATTGGTTTGTACCCGGCAAGAGTTGCCCAGGATGAGTCCTGGAATCCCCAACAGAGTGGAAGCCTTTTCCCCAGCAGGTGGTTGGCACTTCCCCAGCAGCAGGCAGGTAGATTGATATCCCCATCCGAGCACAGCCAGGAGTGGTAGATGAAATGTTTCCCCAAGCAGATCCTAAAGGATTGTCCAGCAAGCTGCAGTTTGTTTATCCCCGTGAGTTTGAGGACTTAATGACATGAGCGTCTTGTAGCCTGAAGGCTATGTTCCCTAGAAGGGTCGTTCCTCAGAGAGCCGTTCAGAACATTTAGCGCATTCCCCGTGCAGAGTATAGCAGTGGATAGTGTGTTGATCAGCCTGATGTGCTGTGTTCTCCGGAGGAGCCCGTCATCCTCAAGTGTAAGTCCAAATGAGATTGGCAGAAAATGCAGCTCCCTTAAAGGGTAGCTTTTCCTCAACATAATGGTTACTCTCCCCAAGTGGATGATTCCTCTTCCCAGCATTTATGTTGTTGGGGCATTTCCTTGCATGATTGCATAACATTTACTCAAAAGCGTAGCATTCCGTTTCGCGCGGAGCACTACGCCCATTTTTCCAGCATTGCATATGAAGCATGAATCAGGTGGTTACCATGCTCTCGAACAGAAGTACTTGCTCCCCAGTAAAGTTGGTAGGAATCGTCTGAGTGAACTCTTTCGTTATTCTCCAGTAGTTGTTGAAGTCGTTTGGGTGAGCTCTCTCGTCTTTCTGCAGCAAAGTCTACAAGGTTGTTTGGGTGAACCCTTCTTCCTTTTCCCCAGTGAGTCGTCAGGATTGTTTGGGTGAACCCTCATTCCTCTCTCCTCAACAGAGTTGTTAACTTGGTGATTATATCCGGTGACCCGACATGTTTGCTTTTATTTAGCAACGACTTGACAGGATGTCAAGAGAATAACAGCATGATATGTTTGCTCCAACAGTGATGTCTAATCTGAAGATTGACTTTGTAAACGCCTGAAGGCGATATCAGAATGTTCCTGTGGATTCAAATTTCCTTGTTCATGAATCAACGTTTGTCTGAAGACAGAGTTCGAAAGTTTGTAGATGCAGCTTTTATGTGCAAAGTGATCCGTGTTGGCCTGAAGACCAAGTCAGTTGTCCTGAGGTGATGATTGATCGCGATCAAGTGAACAGTTTTTCTTCTGACTGAAGTCGAAGATGTTTCTCCAGCTGAAGCGGAGTTTTGCCTGAAGGCAAAGTGTTTGAATCCCCGTAGAGTCATGAATGGCTCAGGATACCATTTCTTTGACTGAAGTCACAGATTTCCCAAGCTGAAGCGAAGGTGCCTAAGGGCAAGGTTATCCCCCAAGGTCATGAATGACCTAGGATTCATTTTTTCGGACTGGCGGCCGAAGTATATCCCTGACTGAAGTCACGGATACTCTATAGCAGAGGTGGAGTTGCCTGAAGGCAGGTCCATGTATCCTTGAAGGCCAAGGACCATTTTCTTCAGACTGAAGTCGAAGATACCTTCTGCGGAGTTGCCGACAGGCAAAAGTTTACATCCTTGAAGGCCAAGGATGCTTATCTTCAGAAATACTTGAAGATCTTTTCTAGCTGAAGCTGGAAGCGGCCAGGGGCCAGGGTTTCATATAGCTTTGATGTTAAAGTTCTACGGTGGGCAGTGTGCAGTAGTATTTGGATGTTCGTTATGGTGCTGAGGGTGAACCCCAGATCAGAGCATGCTTAGTTGAGTCTCTCATTCCCAGCGGAGCCATTTCAAATATGCAAGTGTACCTTCTGTTCCATTTACCAGGGGTGAACCCCAGGTTAGATTTGTTCAGTGTTGTATTTTGTTCGACGGCGAGGTTGGATGTTTGTTCGACGGCGAGGTTGGATGTTTGTCCGGCGGCGAGGTTGGATGTTTGTTCGACGGCGAGGTTGGATGTTTGTTCGACGGCGAGGTTGGATGTTTGTTCGACGGCGAGGTTGAATGTTTGTTTTCAGATTATATTTTGTCCGGCGGCGAGGTTGGATGTTTGTTCGACGGCGAGGTTGGATGTTTGTTCGACGGCGAGGTTGGATGTTTGTCCGGCGGCGAGGTTGGATGTTTGTTCGACGGCGAGGTTGGATGTTTGTTCGACGGCGAGGTTGAATGTTCGTTTTCAGATTATATTTTGTCCGGCGGCGAGGTTGGATGTTTGTTCGACGGCGAGGTTGGATGTTTGTTCGACGGCGAGGTTGAATGTTCGTTTTCAGATTATATTTTGTCCGGCGGCGAGGTTGGATGTTTGTTTGACGGCGAGGTTGAATGTTCATTTTCAGATTATATTTTGTCCGGCGGCGAGGTTGGATGTTTGTTCGACGACGAGGTTGGATGTTTGTTCGACGGCGAGGTTGAATGTTTGTTTCCGACGGCGAGGTTGAGTGTTTGTTTGGCGGCGAGGTCAGACTCTTTAAATTCCCAGCAGAGATGATGTTTGTGCGACGGTGATGTCGAGTGTCTCTCAGAGGATGTTTGTTTCCGACGGCGATGTCAGATTCAGTTTTCCAGCAGCAATGTTGGGTATGCCAGAAGATTTAATTCTCCAGCGGCGATGCGGGGTATTTTTGTCAGATTTGGTTCTCCAGCGGCGATGCAGGGTAATTTGACGGCGATGTCAGATGGTTTAGTCTTCCAGCAGCAATGTTGTGTATGCCAGAAGATTTAATTCTCCAGCGGTGATGCGGGGTATTTTTGTCAGATTTGGTTCTCCAGCGGCGATGCAGGGTAATTTGACGGCGATGTCAGATGGTTTAGTCTTCCAGCAGCAATGTTGGGTATGCCAGAAGATTTAATTCTCCAGCGGCGATGCGGGGTATTTTTGTCAGATTTGGTTCTCCAGCGGCGATGCAGGGTAATTTGACGGCGATGTCAGATGGTTTAGTCTTCCAGTGGCGATGTTCGGTGTTGTGGTTGTCTGAAGGCAATATCAGAAGAAGTTAACGTGGACAACTGACGGCGACGTCAGATCAGCATTTCTCCAGCTAGTTGCCGTGCAACTAGTATTGCAGTATTCGAAGATTTGTTTCCCGCAGAGTATTGTGTGCTCGGGCAGTTGGCAAATTTTCGGGTTTACCGGTATTCAACCGTCTCGCACCCTGATTGGCTGAGAGCCGTTCGCTTCTCACCCAGTCAGGTTCAAGCCGTTTGAATAGGGGCAGCTGTTGCACCCCAAAATTTGACCAACCGGTTCTCTTAGCTGGCTCGTGGTTTAAATTCGTGTTCGCATATCAGATGCATGACATTTGTGCACAGACAGAGGATATCAGAGTTGCAGTTTTGGGTTTCGTCTATCAGATATTCCAGATCCAGTCTAGGTCATCAGGGTTTTATTTCGGGAAATTGTGTGCTTCTCGGGATTTTCAGCTTGCATGGTGGTTTTCGGGATATTCTGATGCCCGGGGGTTTACTGTTCGATTCGATCTGGTCTCGCGCGCTCTTTTATGGGAGTCATTTGCATCTGTTTGCATTTTTAGGGCTTAATAGACTTTTGTGGATTTTAAATAGGCTTTTAATCATTTTTAGGATTTAAGTGGATTTTTAAACTTTTTAAATAGTTTAGGTCTTTTTTCTAGAGCTTTATAAGTTTTTAAGAATTTAAATAGGTTTTTAATTGGTTTAATAGTTTTTAAATCATTTTTTAGAATATAATAGATTTTAAATAGTTTTTAATTGTTTTTAGATAATATAGAAAGAGTAGTTTTTTTCTTTTATTAATAATAGAGTTTGTTTTAATATAGTTTTTCTTTTAAATAGATATTATAAATAAATGGTAGATTTTAAATAGGATTTTAATAGATTTTCTTTTAAATAATAATAGAGATTAAATAGAAATTAGTAGAAGTTTTATTAATATAGGTTTAATTAGATTTTTAACCGTTTTTAGAGTTAATTAGGGCTTAATTAGGATTTGATATTTTGTTTAGATTTTAATTAGGGTTAATTGAGTTTTCATTTAGTTAATTGTAATTAGGATTTAATATTCTGTTTAGATTTTAATTAGGGTTAATTGAATTTTCATTTAGTTAATTGTTAAGTAGGTTTAATGTCTGATTAGTGTTTAATTGAGTATTAGTTTTTTTATTCAGATTTTGGGTTATTGGCAATCAGTTTTCATTGGGCCCAGGAAGAGTGTTTTTTTTTGAAGCCCAAATAAGTCCAATTCATTTTTTTGTCCATTTTTGTCCAGCAGATGACACATGTCTACTATATAACGTGCCACGCGTGTCAACGTGGGGACACCACCTCATTTCTCCAATTCACCAGCACCACACACGCGTCCCACTCAGACCCACACCCTCTCTCTCCACGCCACGCCACCTGCCCCACTTCCTTCTCCCTTCCCTGCATGGTTGCCACGTAAACCCCCTATGTGGCAACTCCTCACAGCTCGCATGCAAACCGCCGGAGATAATCACCGGAGAAATCAACGGCGGCAAACTCATCGGTAACCGTCGCCGGACTTCGCCAGTTCGCCGAAACTACTTTTTGCCCAGAAATCCGTGAATCCTCCTCTTTCTCCCCCCTTCCTCCTCCGTCCATATTCAACCTAATCCCTCGCTGGAAAACTCATCCACCGCCGGAAACTTCAAGAACAACTTCCCAGAATCACCGTCCACCTTCATGGTTCTTCAATCTCTCCCCAGAAAATCATCATTATCATCATAGATCATCAAGAACTTCGCCTGTTCTTCGTAAATTCCCCTGAATCTTCAAAGAGCCTCCGCTTCAATGTTCTTGCCAGGATCTCCAGATCACTCTTAGATCTTCAAGAACACCAGATTCTCGGGCTTTTCCCTGAGAAATCTTCAGCAAACGGAGCGATTTCTGCAACCTCCTTCCACGATCCAGGCCGCTTCGACGTCAAGATCATCCAACTTCAAGCGAATCTCCTTCGTACTTCATTTTTCCAGAAACGTCCTCGTCTCCAGGTTCGTTTCTTCTCACCTCCTTTGATGTTGTTTTTCATTGATTTTAGGGTTTATCGTTTTAGGGTTTGAGTTTCGTGGGTGATATTGTTGAGATGAGGATGAAAGTATTCGGGGTAGGGTTGTGTGTTTCTGGGATTCGGTTGATGATTCGTGAGAGTTGGGAGAGGAATTGCAGAGAGGATGGAGGTTGGGGGAAGCGGCTAGGGTTTGGTTTGGGTGAACAGTGGTCGGAGAATTAGGGAAGGAGAATGGTTTTGTGGTTTGGTCGTTGGATTAGGTCTGGGCTGGGTTAGGCCCAAACTCGTAATTGTTGATGCACCCTCCAGTTGCTCATTCCCCCCCCCCCTGCGTGAGAGACAGAGTGAATTGGCTTGGGCCTTTGCCCTAACTGCTATCCACACCCCCACCATTGGCCCAATTAACTTTTGAACTGGAAAACTTACTTTTCGCACCGCATTCGTTTTCATTTTTCTGCTGTTTTTTTCTTTTGATTTTCCTGAAGCGCATGGGCCTAGCGAAGTTGATATTCGCACCACCCCCTTTAGGCCCATCCAGAATAACAACCAGGGCGCTTTACTGGTAGCACCCCCCATCCCATTTATTTCAATTCTTTTATTTTTAATTTCTTTTATATTTTTGCATCTTATAAAATTCATATAAAATAGGAAAATTGATATTTTTTTTAATTCTTGTTTTTTCCATAGGTTCATAATTTTGTCTAGAAAATTAATAAAAATAAAAATTCCATTTTATTTTTAGTTTCATATTTTTAGTATATTTTTCATTTAAATAGCTTTTAAATAGGATTAATATTGTACCTCATTTTGTAGAATTTCTTTTAGGGCCTTCCCTTAGGATTTTTAATTCATTCTTTCTGGTGTGATTAGATATTGAATCATAGTTCCCCATAGGATTTAATTCTTGATTTTTAGATTAAAATTTGATTAGTTTAATTAGGTTAGCATTAGGGTATCATAATTAGGGTTTAAGAATGCATAAGTGAAATAACTCATTTTCTTTTGAGAGTTTTGTTTTGATTTTTGGGTATGGATATATAGGGATGTTATGAGTAGATGTTATAGACCCTTGTACATAATTGTTAGAATTTTCCCCCTTTGTTTTAGTATTCTTAGGTATTTTCTGAAGTTGACTGAGTGTATTGACTGTTCTGTGGTTATTTGTCTGTCTCTGGGGTTTATTTTGGGGAATTTGTTGTGGGGCTTAGTTTGTTTTGAAGATCTTGTTGAAGAGCATGATGAAGGAGAGGATTGAAGATCAAGACTCAGAGACCCAGAGCTTGGGGATTATTCCCTGTCTGTGAGGTTTGAGATCCTGAAGTTTGAAGGAAGTTCATGGTACTTTCCTGAGGAAGGCACTATGAATGACTTTCATGCTTTCTTCTCACCTCTTTCTTAAGTATCCAATGATGTTGGAGCCAACTTGTGAGTTTAATTTCTCCTGAGGAGGAATGTAAACTGATCACAGTTGTTGAGCCACATGGGATACCATTCCTAAGTGGAAGCCTCCTAGTACTTTCCTGAGGAAGGTCCTATGGGTCTATTCACTTAGTTCCCTTAGTTCATCTAGGATTTCTTAAGTATCCAATGATGTTGGAGCCAACATGTGAGTTTAGTTTCTCCTGAGGAGGAATGTAAACTGATCACATGTTGTTGAGCCACATGGGATACAATTCCTAAGTGGAAGCCTCCTAGTACTTTCCTGAGGAAGGTCCCATGGGTCTGTTCACTTAGCTTCCACTAGTTCAGGTAGGATTTCCTAAATATCCAGTGATGTTGGAGCCAACATGTGAGTTTAATTTCTCCTGAGGAGGAATGTAAACTGATCACAGTTGTTGAGCCACATAGGATATGACTCCTGAGTACAAGCCTCCTAGTGCTTTCCTGAGGAAGACACTATGAGTCTGCCTACTTAGCTCCCTTTCTTTGGTAAGCTTGTTTTGAAGCTTGAAGACTTGGATTGTTTTCTCTTGTGTAGGGTTTTGCTTTAGGGCTTTGCTTAGATTTGATTAGGATTTTGTTTTTAGGGTTAGGATTAGAGATTAAATGTAGGTGATTTCTTTCTCAAGCATGTGGTTTGTTTGCCTGATGGCATTTCCTTTCTTTTATCTGTATGATTGCAGTTTACCGTTTATTGCTTGATAGCATGTTGTTTATTTTTCAGTATGATTACTGTTATTTCATGACTGGCTTGAGGTCGAGACGAGCTTGTGGAGGCTGAAGCCCCACACACATTTCCTCCCTCACTTGCATTGCATGCATTTTACTGTTAAAGCCGATGCTTTGTCTGTTTTGGCGTATCATTGACATGATCCCTTAGGACTCTCATTTCCTTTGATAAGGATTTGATGATAGACTTTTAGGTTGAAACCTATGCATGACAACTTCTAGGAGTTCCCTGTTCAAACCTCAACCATAGGATGAATCCATAGCATGATAACAGTAGGACTTGATAGTCTCCCTCCTAGTTGGGCCTGTTCTCTTCTCATCTCAAAACAGTTTAAGATACAGTAATCATGAATGATTTCTTTCGTACGGTACGAGCCTTAAGCTATCTGAGATTGGATGTGTAGTATGGTACCCTTTGGGTGACATGCGACGCATTCACTCTCAGGTCATAGTCTCTAGTGCGGTTGAAATCGCAAATACAATAAAAAACACTTCTTTCAGGAGATAACCCGTAGTTTCCCGAACTACGTTTGCTCTGATCTTCCATACTGTGTGGAAGTACGTAGGCATAGGATGCGACATCCTAGCGAGCAACCTTCAACCTTTCCCCGTAATCCTTCGTAGGCCGAACTACGTTGACTCTGATTTCTCATTCTCTGATGAGAATACGTAGGCATAAAGTGCGACGCTTTGCCGAGTCATTTTTCTTTTCTTTTTCAGCCAGCCTTGATAGGTAGATAGATTATAACCAACCCGTCCAAGTAAACAAACAAGCGTGGATCCCGTCGAGTACGACGGACGTGAGGGGTGCTAATACCTTCCCCTTGCGTAACCGACTCCCGAACCCAGACAATGGTTGCGATGACCTTGTCTTACCCTTTTTCGTCAGGTTTTTCCGATCGTTTCCTTTCCCGCTCTGAGGGATAAATAACGAAAGATGGCGACTCTTCTGTCATGCCGGCACCTTATTTTCGCGCAAGCGACAGTGAGGTGGATCTACCAATGACCATTGACTTACAAACCTTTATGATCATGTTTCAGGTCATGGACATTCGCGCCGCCTATAGCTATTTGTTAGGGAGGCCGTGGATACATGAGGCTGGGGCAGTTACTTGTACTCTCCATCAGAAGTTGAAGTACACTTTTGAAGGCAAGACGGTTACAGTATATGGGGAACGAGCTTTAGTGGTGAGCCATTTATCATTGTTTTCATATGTTGAAGCTAAAGAAGAAGTTGGTACACAGTTTCAGGATTTATCTATTGTGGACAATAATGCTTAGAGGTCTAAGGTATCCATGTCATCCTTTAAGGATGCACAACAGGTTGTAAACAGTGGTTCTCAGATAGGTTGGGGCAAGATTTTGTTTCTACCAGAGAACAAGAACAAAGAAGGTCTCGACTTTTCCACCGGTTCTTCTAAACAAGTCATCAGAATCAAGAGTTTTCGTCAATCAAAGAGGTATTCAGTAGCGGGGGGATCTCCATCCTCCTCACATCAATGCAGTGTCAGAAGATGAGTCTGAAGGCTACATATCAGATGGTTCGGCAAGTCTTTCTATTACGTATGAAGATTATGAACCTTATATGGAGGATCCAGGGTATGTCTCAGAAGACATTGATTACAGTTTTGGAGTCTATCCTGTTACTGAAGAGGATTCCAATGAGGACAATCCAGACTTTGTGACTCCGGGAGTATTGGTCAAGAACTGGAGTGTGGTTGAAGTCTCTGATGTCGTTCATATATCAAAGTAAAACATTTGTTTTAAGTTTTCGCTCTGCCCAAGGTGAAAATTTGTTGTGTGGGCTTACCTTTTAATAATTCCCTTTGCTCTGCCTAAGGCAAAGGTGATCTTGTTGGGCATTTTGTTCGTTTTTTTGCTATCATTAATAAAATGTTTTTTATTTCATTTTTGTGTTCTTTTATCTTTTATTTAGTATTCTGTTGGAAAGTAATAATAAGTAGCATCTCGCGTACATACACTTTCCACTTTATAAAACTGAATAAAACCATATCACATGCGCAGATTGCTACACTGATCACATCTCGGGAATAATGACCCACTTCCTTCGCCGAACTTCGACTTTCCTATGTTTGAGGCCGAAGATGGAGAAGATGATATTCTAGAAGAGATTTCTAGATTGCTTGAGAATGAAGAGAAAGCTATTCAACCTCACCAGGAGCCAGTAGAAGTGATCAATCTGGGTATAGAAGAAATCCGTAAGGAAGTGAAAATTAGAGCTTTGCTCAAGTCTGATGTAAAAGAACATTTGATTAATTTGCTTAGAGAGTTTTTCGACGTGTTTTCTTGGTCATATCAAGATATGTCGGGTCTCGACACTGCTATAGTTGAAAATTACCTTCCTTTGAAGCCAGAATGCCCGCCAGTTAAACAGAAGCTCAGGAGAACCTGACTTGATATGGCTTTGAAGATCAAGGAGGAGGTACAGAAACAAATTGATGCAGGTTTTCTTGTCACCGCTGAATATCCTCTTTGGTTAGCCAACATTGTGCCCGTTTCGAAGAAGGATGGAAAGGTTTGTATGTGTGTGGATTATAGAGGTCTAAACAAGGCCAGTCCGAAGGATGATTTTCCACTGCCTCACATTGATATATTGGTAGACAGCACTGCAAGGTATGAAATCTTCTCTTTTATGGATGGATTTTCAGGATATAATCAGATCAGGATGGCTCCCGAAGATAGAGAGAAGATGTCATTCATCACACCCTGGGGCACTTTCTGTTATAGAGTCATGCCATTTGGATTAAAGAATGTTGGGGCAACATATCAGAGGGTTATGCCTACCTTGTTCCATGATATGATGCATAAGGAAATCGAAGTGTATGTAGATGATATGATAGCCAAGTCAAAGACTGAGGATGATCATGTTAAGCATTTGCTGAAGTTGTTTGGTTGATTGAGAGAATACAAGCTCCGTTTGAATCCCAACAAGTGTACGTTTGGTGTACGATCAGGGAAACTCTTGGGTTTCATTGTTAGCCAGAAGAGCATTGAAGTGGATCCTGATAAAGTGAAGGTTATTTAGGAAATTCCAGCTCCCACTATAGAGAAACAAGTCAGAGGATTTTTGGGACGTTTGAATTACATCTCCCGGTTTATATCTAATATGACTGCTACATGTAAACCTATCTTTAAGCTTTTGAGGAAAGAACAAGGTTACGTATGGACTGAAGATTGTCAAAATGCTTTTGATAGTATCAAAGAATATCTGCTTGAACCTCCTATTCTAATTCCTCCGGTTGAAGGAAGACCTCTAATTATGTATTTGACCGTATTAGAAGACTCGATGGGTTGTGTGCTCGGTCGTCGAGATGAAACTGGAAAACAAGAGCATATCACTTATTATTTAAGCAAGAAGTTTACCGAATGTGAGTCCAGATACACCATGCTTGAGAAGACTTGTTGTGCTTTAGCATGGGCCGCCAAACGTCTGCGACAATATATG